>JBBBDQ010001204.1:282500-382500 GCA_037127315.1 Ascarosepion bandense
AACTAAAACTTGAAAGATTTGTTAAAAAGATTTGCTGTCATATCAACTCCGGTTATAATTCAAGGATTTATATACAGCTGGAAGAATCTCACAGAAAAGTCCGAACAACTGAAACATGAAAGAAAACCTCGTGGAACTATCTGGGTAAATACATATTTTTTCCTCTTTCATTGACCAAGCCCATAATTATTCTTTATATAAGCATTTAAGTATTTCCAAAAAGTATAGCACTTAACTTTCTAGCCAACTAAACTGGGTAAAGATATTTGACACCTTCCCTCCCCTTTTCCTCGTAACACTTCGCCTGCTAATAGTAAACTCTATGTAATTTAAGTCGCTACCTCCTGTCCTCCTGATTACTATTTTCTCTTCCCTCTCATTATTATTCTTTCTATTCCTAATGCTTCGACAACCTGTAACACTTTGTGTCTTAGTGGCTTTACTGCCTTGCATAGAGTGAAACTGATATTTTTGATTTTTGAATATTTGTTCTCGTAATGAGTAAGTTAAAGGTTAATTGATTTCAATAATCTTGGAATTATTTCGAACTTTTGTTCTCATCTTGGTTGATATAGGTGTTATAATAGACACAAGGTTTCGACAAAGAACCCTCTGGTCATCATCAGGTGTCCATAGATCGGCTGATGTGGATTATCTCGTTGATTATTGCGAAATATCTTGTGAAATCAATTATTGTTCTTTCATGTTGGAATTCGGTTCGCTACTACTGATGATGACCAGAGGGTACTTTGTCGAAACGCTGTGCCTATTATAACACCTATATCAACCAAGACGAGAACAAAAGTTCAAAATAATTCCAAGATTATTGAAAATTACTCATTTCAGAAATAAATAGAAATTAATTGATTTCATTTTAATTTGAATAATGCAAGACAAAGAATTGAAATGCAAACATGTTATGAAGCTAGTCAAAAAAAAAAAACAAGAAAAAAAGAAAGAAAACGTTTGGCAAAAAATGGAAGATAAGAAGAGTTAAAAGAGAATAATTGGATTCGAGTGTTTTTATTTTTGTCCACAGTCTCTTGTTTTATCAAAGCGGAAGAAGACATGGGGAAGTAGGCTCACTTTTCTCGGCGCCATCGGCGACATTTTCTATTTTGATAATATTGCATTTGTCAGTCTTCCGTCAAATCTACGAAGAAACCATATCGACAATGCTAATATAATATTCGGTAGAATCTAAGGTAAAGAGAAAAAGCGAAACGGTGAGACGAAGAATGGGAAACAAAAGCAAAAAAAATTAAAACGAATTATTCCTTTAGACAGAGATAAGAAATTACAATTATTATTGCCTCGCAGAAAACGAAACCTTAAAACATAATTGCTTTCATATATATATATATATATATATATATATATATACAAGCAAATTAATGTATAATAATATATAATATATAAGATAATAATATAATAATATAATATATAAAATTAATATATAATAATATCTATGCGCCTGTTTATATATTTAGACAAGTAAAATTAATAACTTATATATATATATATATATATATATATATATATATAGAGAGAGAGAGAGAGAGAGAGAGAGATTGAATGACTAAACGGGGAAAACATTTCGGTTACTTAACGTGTTTTCAATATCGACAACATAAACAGTATTATTATACAAACGCATTCATATTCTTCTATAATTTGTCTTACTTACTGTCAGATATATATATATATATATATATAGAGAGAGAGAGAGAGAGAGAGAGAGAAAGAGAGACAGAGACAGACAAAGACAAAGAGAGAGAAGAAGAAAAAGTGAGAGTTATAAAGATAGATAGATAGATAGATAGATAGATAGATAGATAATGAAAAGACCTAGTTTAGATAGATAGATAGATAGATAGATAGATAGATAGATAGATAGATAGATAGATAGATAGACTGCGTTTAAACATGAAACAGATTGAAGATTGTGCTTAAGACGCTGGCTGTTGACATCAATGTCTACTTTAATATTTCCGTACTGATATTGAGCACAACTCAAAACTTTATATATATATATATATATATATATATATATAGCGACAAATCGAATTTTCCAAATGAAGAATAATACTCAAAAAGATGAAGGATTATTTGTAACTTGTTAAAACTCAGTCGGTAAAATTAATTAACTCAACAGTTGTTTTAATATTTGCTTTAAATATCACAAATGCACATGCAGGCGCGCACACACACATCTCTCTCTCTCTTTTTCTCTTCTCTCTCTCTCTCTCTTTCTCTTCTCTCTCTCTCTCTCTCTCTCTCTCGATATATATATATATATATATTGGAGCAAATGTATAAGTAAGTGGAAAAGCTTTCTTATGACGTTTTTCAACCTTTAGGATTTCATCAGATTAAATTTGTTTTGTTGGCGCGACTCCTTAAACGAGGGATACAGGGAATTTAAAATTCAAAATTTTATATGAATTTTTGGTTTTGTTTTTTCATCTAACCGACTTTACTTAATTTCTTTTAGGCTTTCTTTCGTAATTGTTATTAGATATACCACACTGTGGTAATAGAAATTCTACCAGGAAATTTACTGTTGATAAAATTGCGATTAAGCTATTTTCCACACACGTTTCCAGTTTTTCGTTTTTGTTTTATATATATATATATATATATATATATAAATATTTATCGTTATCCACCCCCACCACACACATACACCTCCTTATATATTCTTTTTCTTTAATACAAACCTAATCAAAAAGTCTTCTAATATCGAGTCATGAATCGCTGGTTTTGCCCCTTTTTTCGTCTGGGCGACAAATTTTAAATAATGTTTTTCTTTCTTAATTCCCTCCCCACTTTCTTTTTTTTTTAACTTCCTGTATATATATATATATATATATATATATATATATATATATATATATATATATAGGAAAGAATATTAATAAAAAAGTTTTGAATTTAAAAATGTACTTTTTTTTAACAGTTTTTGTTTATTTTTATTATATTTTATATTTCAGACCGCCCTCGGTCCTTCATCAGAAACAACTGATTTTTAAATTTGAATTAGAAACGTATTTCACGATAGCGTTCGAATATTTTTTTGTTTACATCACGTGGTGTGTTTGTTCACAACATGCGGCATGTCCGTAGAGAAAGTCTGTTTGTTTTAGATAAAAATTTCTTGGAATATCTGAAAAAAATTTTTTAGCTATTGAAATATTTGTAATCGGGCGAGTGAAATCTACAAGACTCTCCCTCTCTCTCTTTCTCCCTCCCTCCCTCTCTCTCTCTCTCTCTCTCTCTCTATATATATATATATATAATAGCCGATTTCGTTTAGAATTTTTTGTTTCTATTTCTATCGCCTTTGTTAATATATATCCCTCATTGTCATAATGCTCTAAAAGCTAGAGTGCTACTTTACTCTAGAACTTGTCATCAAGGAAGTCTTTTTTTTATATACATTTATACAAATGGAGTAACGGTCCAGAGTTTCTAGCATTTACTTTTTAACAAAAGTGCTCAATACAAAGTAGAGCAATATTATTATCATTGCAATATTTTTATTATAAGAAGTTAAAATAAAAACATTTTACATTACTACACAAAATCTATCGTTAATTGTACCGTTAATTGTACTTCATCAAGCGATGTCGGGAATTATTTTTATGGAAATACTAGCTGTACCCGGCCACGCGTTGCTGTGGCTCAGTTTGGTTAAATTGAAAAAATTATTTACTAAACCAATGAAATAAATGGTACATCGATAATATTTCGTTGAAAAAAAATGAATAGAAAACATTTTTTTAAAAGGAAGGGGTTTCTGTTGTTTACGCCCGCCAAAATAGAAATAATAACAAAAAAGTGGCTTCGGTTAAAAAAAAAAATAAAACAAGAAATTTATTTACTAAAACAACGAAATGGTAATTGTGCACTAAATTTGAGAATCGTGTATAATTATTTATATAGATCGTATGTGTATGAATTTCGTATTTGCTCAGAAATGCTAGAATATATAATTTCGTTTACCTTATATGTGGAGTTTTCCTATGTTTTCTATGAAATAACAAAGTTGAGTGTAAAGGCGTCCATATTGAAATTGAAAGTTTTTTTCTTCAGCTTTCATCGGCTCTAATCGAGTTTGCAAAATATTTTTTTTAATATTGTAATATTTTTTTGATATTAGGTATATAAAAACACGCTCGTATTCGATTAAAATGCTATAATAAAATTTCAAAACTATTGGTGCAGCCGTTTTCTAGATTAGCGGATAGTAACAAACGGACAAGTATATTTTATATAGATAAAAACATTTTTTTACCCTTTTACCAGAGTGTAAAAGGAAGCTGCATAAGGAAAGCATGAAGGATCTTCTTGTGGGTAAGACTCGATTAACCAATAGAAAGTCTACGTTGGAAGCGGAATAACGTTAAAGGGTGAGAGTGGGTGAGTGAATTTAACGGGCCACGGTAAGTTAGTCATTGAGTTGTCTACATTATGTAACATTCAATGAGTGGGAAAATGGCAACATCGAATGTCATATGCATTTCTGTTTTTGGTGATCTTTTTGTAGAGGTTTTTTTATCGGGTGTGTCTTAAAGGGGTTGGTTGATATAATTACAGATAAGGTATGCTGAATGAACATAATACTAAATGGACGACAAATTATATCATTGATTCAAATAAATGAAGTAAAAATCAGTGGATAGTGGCCCCTTATATACTGATGTAATAATATCTGTCTGATTGTGGTACGTAATTGTTTTTCTATAATTTTTTAAAACTATTCTTTAAGATGAACGATAAAAAATGTCGGCGAATTACTGTTAATTCGCTTCGTTGATTTAACAAGATTGTTTGTAAGCAAACACGATTATTTGAATTTTTTTCTACAAACACAGGAAAAGTAACTCAAATAAAGATTTATAAGTTCTAATTTGTTTTATTTTTTAAATAATATTTCCATTTTACTATGGTGGGTGTGTTGACTTCTGTTAAGTGCCAAAAGTGTTTAGAAAAGGATGTTCAATTTCCGTTCACGTTATTATTGGAAGCTAATGTATGTTGGTGCCATCTAGTCTGAAAGGTATTCTTGGTACTACCAATGTACACATTTTTAACTGTTGGGATTTCAATAGTAGAAATAACACATAGTCAAACAAAGAGGGTCATCTCTTGTTCCCTGTTTAGGATGTGGTTTCCGGCTTTCTCTTTTCCAATCTTCTCACTATTACGTAGCCCCCAGCACATCAGTGGCGTTACCGCCTTGCTCAGGCTGATACGATTTAAAAGACAGTTAGACACCTATTTTGTAAAAAACACTCATTTGCATTTCTTCAATTATATGTATTGGTATTATTACCTTTAGTTATTTTGGAATAGTGTTTATTACTTAGATCTTTATGCTGGTTGAAAATTTTATAATTATGCTTTTTGATAGTCTTTTCAATGTTATCAGTACTTCTGTAGCTTAATTTAAGTGCATTCTAATAAAAAATTCTTACTAAGGATTGCTTCTAGGGAATTATTTCTCGACTAAATTGAGGAGCATCTTCCCAAACATAGTACTAACCATTTGGTTAAAACATAGTACTAACCATTTGATTAAAACATAGTACTAACCATTTGGTTAAAACATAGTACTAACCGTTTGATTAAAACATAGTACTAACCATTTGGTTAAAACATAGTACTAACCATTTGGTTAAAACATAGTACTAACCATTTGATTAAAACATAGTACTAACCATTTGTTTAAAACATAGTACTAACCATTTGGTTAAAACATAGTACTAACCATTTGATTAAAACATAGTACTAACCATTTGGTTAAAACATAGTACTAACCATTTGGTTAAAACATAGTACTAACCATTTGGTTAAATTAGGATGTGTACCAAGTGATTTTTACGGTTTCCATTTATATTTTTAATATTATTGTTATATTTGATGTCAAGGCACTTGTAACAACTATTTTTTAAGGGTGTGTTATAAAATTTAATATGTTTATAAAAATTCTTTCATTCTATGGATGGTGGGTGGTTAAATTCTGAATGAATTGCGTTTGTTTTCATGTAGGGTTGGAATGTATCATCAACTAGGTCTAGTGTAACATCAAGGAATTCTACTTTTTTAGATTAGTGCTAATCTCAACTTCAAGGATGTGACATTTAAATTTATATATTAATTCCCTTGTTTTATCAACTTTAATTTTAATAGATTTTTTACTACCATAAGTTTATCATCACTATATAACAAATATATAAACAGATTTGGTATTAATCAAACTTTTGCGTTGTGAATAAAGACGGATCGTTTTGAGTTCATTGAAATGACCTGTTCCTTTTTTGTAAGATCGGAGTACACCGTGGAAAATTCCAACGCCAAAGTATATAGATCCTTCGAGATGGGTGGGTAGTGATCCACAATTTTGAACTAGATAAAAGAATAATACATTTTATTATTAATATTGTTAAACTAATTGATGATATTTGTGTTATGCATCTATCGTGCTAATCCAAGGTATTTTTAATTTTTATATTAATTCTGTCTAGGATAATTTTACTAATTTGACAGTTTTCTGGACTAGTAAGGTTGATAATCTTGATAGGACAATTAAATTTAAAATAATTTTTTGGGGCTTCAAATGTGACATATGAAGCTATAAGGCAGAGTTTATTAACTCTGTCACTGATTATATATATATATATATATATATATATATATATATAGCCACTATAGGTTGTGTAATAGTTAGCTAGTCAGCCTCGCTATATCAATTATGACATTCACTCACTTCTCCAGACATGCGCTAATACAGTACACACTCACACTAGGCATAGGCATATATTAGATCCTTTTTACTTATACTTGTAGGTAGATGTACACATTATAGAACATTTTTAAATAAACTAAACTTTAATGTTGAGACTGTTAAATTGCCTATATATTAAATTCTTAATTTTATCAGACATAATTTTAGTAGAATTTCTTACCACCATAAGGCCATCATCTCATTATATCCTATGTCGTCAATATTTATATCATCGTGGGAAGTCAAGTTATACAAAATAAATAAACCAACAATGTCTGAAAACTCAGATGAATCTAGCGATCCCAAGGTAATATCGAATTGGTACTCAAATTTAACTTCAATTAAACTGTTCTGTGTTGTGAATAAGAACGGGTCATTTTGAGTTCATAGTGATGACCTGTTCCTCATTTGTAAGATCGGAGACACTGTGGCGAATTCTAAAGCCAAAGAAAATAGATCCCTGGAGATGGATGGGTGCACTATGGAATCATTCTCTAAAATATCCCCTTAGCAAGACTTTTAACAGAAATATACTTAAATTAAGTTATATCTGTATGGATAAGCTTGAACCGATTATCAAAAAAACATAATAATAAAATTTTGAACTGATATAACAATCGAAATAATCAACACCATTCTAAAAAATAAAAATAATTGTACTAACATTTGCAATCATTCAAAACCCATTGCGTGTCCATTTCAAAGAGATATATAACTAACTCTATAGTCTACAATTGCACTATTTCTACCATAGACAATCCAACAGTTAGAAAAGTTTACATCGGAAGCACGTAGAATCCACTTAAAGCTCATTAGTATCAGCACATTTTATCTTTTAATAATAAGGCGTACCACAATAGCAGATCCCTTTCGACAAACTATTGGCAATTAAAAGAAGTCAATAGAACCTCTACCGTAAAATTGAAATATTTTTTAAAAGAACTACAACTTGTAAATCTTCACATGAGCCATGTTTTCTATGTTTACAGAAAAAAAATTCAAATTATTAAATTTGTTAAACAAACGCAATGAAGTAACTTCCACCTGCCATCATCGTCTTATATATACTCTAAAGTATTGTTGATATATCTTCTCCTTTAAAATAACTAGATTCCGCAATCAAACTCCTCGCCTATTCATTCTCCCATCCTCTGATAATTATTTTGTTTCATAGATTACTTACTATGCCATGTACATATGTTTAACGAACATTATATTTCAATACAATTCCGTCCTTAAATAAGAATAACACCCCTTTAAGTGACAAAAATATCATAATATTAATAAATAAATTCGTAACCATTCAACAAGCACATTTGGTACAATCGCCGACATGTCATAATACAGTTGTATACACATTTCATAAACTAACACTAAAAAAGTTAACTTCTCACGATATCTTAATTCTCTCTTCAATCTCCACCCTTTTAACTCATTCGCCTCTCCATCGTTAACCTATTTTCTATTTGTTAACCGTCTAACGCTTTAAATTATATACAAACGCCTAATTGACTGAATATGGTAACAAATATTTTTTTTTTGTTTTTGTAAATTTTCAAATTTCTATACATATCAAGTCCTAACAGTAAAATATTTCACTACATGACGAGGTACTAGCAAGTAATACCGAAACACGACACCTCTTCTGTTGCAGTTAACTATTGCTTATTACAAACACATGTAATAAAAATATTATGATATATATATATATATTTATATGGAGTGACGTCATAGAACCTCATTACAAATTTACGAACTGCGTCTGCTATTCGGTGACTGTTATCGTTACATAGCAATATTTTATGTCAACACAAGATAAAATCATCTTTGATAGTGGATGTCTTTATGTTAAGGCCCCTGTAACCTCACTGAAGATGGCTGATGTGAGCGGAAAGCTTAGAACCAACATAACAAAAAGTTATCCAAATGTTGGACAGGTTTTCTTTTAATTTTCACCTGAAATTAAAGCCAAAATACAATGTTTTATAACGGCTCCTGATTAAACATAATAGGCATTCATTGTCTGCTATATTTAACAATATATTTAATATTTAACAATATATATACACGGTGGGCCATAAGACGCGCACCAAAGAATTACGTGGAATGATGGAATTGTACATCAACGCAAATGGCGAGCATTCTGAGCATTTGTAATTGTAGCAGCGTGTACAACGTGTTTCTCAGTTTATTAGTTAAACTTGGTTCTAATAAAATAACGTTTATTATTATCAGAATTGATATATATATATATATATATATATATATATATATATATATATATATATATATATAGTCATCCGCAGACAGATCTGTTTCGCTGTATCACAGTTAGACATCCGATTGCTTTTACCCATAATTGAAACTTGACCGAATTGGTATCAGTCGGCGATTCTACCGCTGAGCTATGGGCGCTCGGCAGAAGCAGGTAAACTTTTTTAGCGGATGATGTATCATGCGCCAGTCGATAGAATACTCTAATTCATTACTGAATGAGCAATGCGTAGATTAGCTAATATTTTTTTTCAATGTCTATTATTCTTATTGTTGAATATAACAGACAATTTCAAAAATTAATTTAAAAATTGATGGACATAAATTGTCCATATTATTTAACCATATATATATATATATATATATATATATATATATATATATAATATGGACAATTTATGTCTATCAATTTTTAATTTACTTTTTTAAATTATGAAATTTTATGACGTCACCTTCAGTGCTTTGATACTGGCTCCATCAAACGTGGGAACACCGGAATTTAAAAAAAAATACCATGAATTCGTAAACAGACACAGAAGATTCATTAAAAACGAAAAAATATGAAATAAAAATATGAATTCGGGCCATTTTATACATTATCTAAAGCTTACAGCCTCTCACGTTGAATACACCGGTTCTCGCTCTATCACCCAAGTTAAGCAAAGTTGAGCCTAGTCAGTACTTAGATGGGTGACCGCTTAGGAATACCAGGTGCTGTAAGCGTATAGTGAGAGATGTGCGTTGTAGTGCAGTTGATATCGGCTCGGAAAGAGAAATCGGTGAGCCGAGTTCGAATTCCAGTTAAATACCCTGCATTCACTTAAGTACTGGTACTCTTGGGAAAATGTATTAATCCGTCCCTTCCCTCCAGTTATGGGTTAAATAACAAGGGTAGGACTTGGGGACCATGCCCTTAAAAACAAATCCCAATGAATCTTGATACTCGAAAAGAATAAGTATTACTAGACGCAAAACTTATAAAAAACAACAATAAATTGTTGAAAGAAAAGGATATTACCAGCAATAAATAAATAAAGTTTAGTTGGCAATAAATGACCCACCGAGGTTGATTTGCCATAAAAACAAAACAACAAACCAACCAACATTAACTAAAACAACTAATTCAGAAAGTTTTAGATATGATGTGTTTCGTTATTTAGAACTTATTTCTTTCATGTCAGGAAATATTTTTATTGTATTTTTTTTCTCACTAATAATGATTTAGTTATACAATTTTTTCTAATTAATACAAAGCTATGGTAAAAAAAGAGTGGCTTTGTCGTGGACCCGGTTAAAGGTCTAGCAAGAATAACTCAAAAAGAACGAAATAGGAAATAACGAATATATATTAAATACGGAAAGAATACAATACTTAGAACTTAGTTATTAGGAACGATAATACGTGTTAGTTTGTAATACTATGATTCGACCCTCGGCCTTAGAACTAGGACTCATAATCGTCGTTAAGGTAGCAATGTTCCTTACGGTAGCAGTGTTTTGAGAGCGCTCTCCTCAGGCTATTCCCTCTCACCTCTTGCGAGGGGAGGTATAAGTAATGGTTGGAAGGGTTCATACAGTCTGTCGATTATGCCGCCATGACAGGATTCATAGCTTTCTCGTGGGTATTTGCACGGAAGTTAATATAATGAAGCCAACAGAAACTGGAACTCAGCCCTCTGCTTAACAATAAGTCAGTTAGTTGCCATACGTGATACACGCTTAAGCGATCATATCTCGAAACTGGGAGAAGATTTTCCCGCAGTAGATTTTCATTACTTTGCTATAGACTGGTTGCTAACCAAGGCTATAGAATCCAATCTGTCATGCTATTTGACCCAAAGCTAGAGGGAAGAGACAGATTAATATCTTTTCCAAGGTTATTTGTGCGTAAGTGAATGCAACAAATTCAAGTGGAATTCAAACATGGCTCTCCATTTTCTCATTCAGAGGTTTACTCTCGTCTCAATCAAAAATCTACTGAGGCTGAAAAAGCAAACCTCGCTGCTGAGCTTGAAAAGAACCTCCAATTGTAAACGCAAATTCTACTCCATTAGTTTCTTTTCTCGCACTTCCCGCCTGTGGAATTCTCTCCCGCATACTTGCTTTCCCGACAGTTACAATCTCCAAGAATTTACATGTAAAGTCAATAGTCATCTCCTGTCACACTAACTTACATCCTCTCTCTCATGCTTTTCTACATCCAACCCACTATCATCAGTACTCTCTTCTCTCTCCTACTCTCTTCCTGACATTCCCTGCAACCTCTCACTCTTCATAACATTCCTCCTCGTCCCCCCACTCTCATCAGTAATCTCTTCCTGACACCTCCTGCAACCTCCCACGCCTCATAACACTGCTCCTCATCCACCCCACTCTCATCAGTAATCTCTTCCCTCTCGTACTCTCTTCCTGACATCCCCTGCAACGTCTCACTCCTCATAACATTCCTCCTCGTCCACCCCACTCTCATCAGTACTCTCTTCCCTCTCCTACTCTCTTCCTGACACCTCCTGCAACCTCTCACTCTTCATAACATTCCTCCTCATCCACCCCCTCTCATCAGTAATCTCTTCCCTCTCCTGCTCTCTTCCTGACATTCCCTGCAACCTCTCACTCCTCATAAGATTCCTCCTCGTCCACCCCACTCTCACCAGTAATCTCTTCCCTCTCCTACTCTCTTCCTGACACCTCCTGCAACGTCTCACTCCTCAACATTCCTTCTATGTAACCCCCTGCACAACAGTGGCAGTGAAATGCCTTGCTTGGGGCGACACGATTATAAAAAAAATCCATGTATAAACCAACCTCAACGCTATTGCATTTCGGTGACTGTACATGAACAGGCACTTCGGCGTGATGTGTTATTAAACCACGGACTAAAATTATATTTGCGTCTAAAAACAGCTAAAACTTTGTTGTCAACCAAAAATACATTACGCGAATCTGTATGTGTGAACGCATACCTGAATGCGTACACACATGTATGAGCGAGTGTGGTATATGTAGGCATATGCACATAAATTCAAATAACATTATATAAAAAATTAGCTGTAAACCTGTTATGGTTTATAAAATGGCGAGTGTTCTAAAAATAGAAAAAGATAGACACACTGACGCCAAGAATTCAAAATTGGGCGGCAAAATAAGGAACCGTTTCTTTTGGTGGGAGTAGGAATAAGAGTAGAAGTAAGAAGTAGGAGTTAAGGATAGTAGTTTTGTGTAGGAAATTTGAAAAGAAAACGACGGTAGTCAGTTGACCACTAGAGTCCAGAAGGGATAGGTTCGTTTACTACTAGCATCCCACAGTGAAGAGAATTTAGCTAGTCTTCTCCTGTATCCACACAAAATTTAAAGGTTGTAACTTGATGTAAAAAGTAAAGTTTTATACCAAAAATAAACATCATTAATTCAAGTTTGTGTTATCTTCTAATTATACCAAAACGAAGCAACACAACAATCCATGAATTAATACTTTAAGTACTTAAGATGCCACCAAACCAATTAAGAAAACGAAATAATCGCCAAGTGAAGACATATAAAAATATTTACTTTATCATTTAAGCATTAAAATCAATAATATATGTAAAAAAAACGAAATGCAAATTTCCTAACTCAAGAAAAGATTAGAACGCTCAAAAATTACATAAGACGTTTAAAGAAAAACAAAAGAAAAAAAAATAGCATCAATTGAAAGAAAAGAGAAAAAGAAAAAAAGAGAAAAACCTAAGGAGTGAATATGCGCGATTCTAAATGACGGAAAAATAAAAATAACACCGACATTTTACCCGCCACATTTTTGTGACGGGTGGGTACCGAATCCTCTCACAGTTACGTCTCTGTCCTCGGAGACAGAGTGCGGCTCAGTTGTAGCTCCGTCCGCGTGGACAGGGTCGCAACTGACAAAAATTACACTGTGCAGATGCCCGGTCTCGGGGAACAGTGTCCCGCGGCCGCGCCACCCCATTGCAACAAAGGGATGGACCAGGTGCTCGTTACCAAGGCCAGCTCAACCGGCGGTTGAAGGGACTGGGAAATTTTTCTCTCTGTACCCGTCCGTACGCGGTCGGGTCCCCACCTAAAAAAAAGACCTTGTGTCACATCCCGCTCCAGTGGGGGAGCAGGATAAATACCATAAAACTGACATTTTATTTTGATAGGGCTTACGGCCATATCACGTTGAATACACCGGTTCTCGCTCGATCACCGAAGTTGAGCCTGGTGAGTACTTAGATGGGTGACCGCTTGGGAATACCAGGTGGTGTAAGCGTTTAGTGAAGGATGTGCGTTGTGGTGCAGTGGATATCGGCTCGGAAAGGGAAATCGGTGAGCCGAGTTCGAATTCAGTTGAATACCCTGGATTCATTTAAGCACTGGTACCCTTGGGAAAGGTATTAATCCGTCACTTCCCTCCAGTTATGGGTTAAATAACAAGGGTAGGACTTGGGGATCCTGCCCTTTAAAAAAAAACTAATGAATCTTGATACTCGAAAAGAAAAGTATTACTAGCCACAAAACTTATATAAAAAAAACAACAACAATAAATTGTTGAAAGAAGAAAAGGGATTACTAGCAACAAATAAATAAAATTTAGTTGGCAATAAATGACCCGCCGAGATTGATATGCCATAAAAAAAAGCAACCAACCAACAATGATTTTGATAGATATATTTACCAAAATTACACAAACATATCTTAAATACTAAAGAATAAATTCATTCAATAAGATCGCCATTGGCTCAACCACGGCGCCCAGAAAATCTCAAAATCTCTTGTATCTCCTCTTGGTGTTCTAGTTGTTTAAGTTGGTGAATACTGTCATAATCTTGGCCTTCAGTTCATCTTTGGTGTTACAGGGGGTTTCATTGGTTTCTCGCTCAACTGCAACCGACACATAGTAATCAAAGTGGTTGCAGTGTGAGAACATAGCAGCCCGATCTAAAGACTGATGAAATTCTCTGACAGCCATGAATGGATTTTCTTGCTTCCGTGGCATGGCGCTAGTCATTCAGTTTTCCAGCAGCCTCTCTTTTGACCCAAGTCAGCACTACCTCTTCTAGGCACTTGATGTAGGCCTCCCTGTTATGTATGAGGCCCTCACAAACAAATTCGAATATTCTTTTCTTATCAGAACGACCAAATGAGTTTTTAGAACTGCTGTGCCTTCGTAATCACCATGAGACTCGTATATATATCTTTTCAAATTCTCTGGACTGTCCTTAGATTGACACCCAAACACACTGAATTCTCCCTATTGGAGGTTATGACGGTAATACCAAGCAGCACAATATCCCGAATTTCTGGCAGAGTGATTTGCATCATGGTATTCTTAAAAACGGTACCCAACTGACCCCACTATACTGCGCAGTCTACAAACTCAAGAACAAGCATCGCACATGCGCGAAATAACAAATATGAAAAAGTAAGAATTTATACATCGCACCCTGCATTTTCGATCCCGGCTGGAAGCAAGTGAATGTCAACCCACACTGATGAGATGTGATACAGCGAAACAGGCTTTTATATGGATGGCTAATAAATTATGCTCTCATTACGACTGAAATCTCTAGAGAAGAAAATTTTAAAATCGGTTAACACTTCTGCGAGATACGCCTTACTCTTTAGTAATGAAATGAGTTCTC
Source organism: Ascarosepion bandense (assembly GCA_037127315.1). NCBI lineage: Eukaryota > Metazoa > Mollusca > Cephalopoda > Sepiida > Sepiidae > Ascarosepion > Ascarosepion bandense. The sequence goes on from JBBBDQ010001204.1 coordinate 297,204, forward strand.
CCGGTGGCTAGCGTATGAATACATCACACAGTTATAACACGCTAAAATTTCCTCCTCTCTCACTCATTCCATCCATTCATTAGCTTAGGGAGTAGGCACTCCGACTGACACCAAATCGGTAGAGTTTAAATCCCGGCTAAAGGCAAGTAGATGTCAAGCCACACTGATGAGCTGTGATGCAGCGAAACAGGCTTGTATATGGATGACAAATAAATATACAAATAAATAAATATATTAAATCTGTACCTGTGTTTATATACTTTACACTATAAAATTATGAATTCATTATGTCTGTCTGTCTGTCTCTATCTGTTTCTCTCTCTCTCTCTCTCTCTCTCTATATATATATATATATATATATATATACTAGCCGAATTATCCACGCCTTGCTGCGGTTTATGCATTCTTCTGTAAGAATATATATGGTTTGAATTTTACCCTTATTCTAAAAAGCTACAATATACGTAAGCAGCTTTCCGAGTTCAAATTAGTGGTTTGTGCTCCGAAAACCCCCTTTAATCAACATGACACGAGAAAATTTCTACTGTGCTACCGTGAACACCCCGATTCCAAAAAGTTATCTTATACATAAGCAGCCCTCGAAGTTGCAACTGATCTTTCTTTTACCCGATTCCCGAGGATCCTCTTTGATCAAAATGACTCCGGACAACTTCCACTCTGTTCCCATGAAAATCCTGATTCAAAAAAATAACTATATGCATATGTAGCCCTCCAAGTTCTAATTGGAAGGTTTGTGCTCTCCCCGGGAACCTCTTCGATCCAAATGACTTTGGACAGTTTCCACTGTGTTACTGTGAATACCCCAATTCAAAAAAGTTATCATGTGTATAGGTAGCCCTCTATGTTCAAATTAAGGTTTTTTGTCCCCTGAGGACCCCACTTTGACCAAAACGAAATATACTTATCAAAGTACCCTGGATAATGTAGTTTCAGAATATATGTGGTTTTGGGGTCTATTATATATATATATATATATATATATATATATATATATATATATATATATATAAATTCTACGCGGATGTTTGTATTTATTATGACTATTCCACCTCCTTTACCAAATTGATTATGTTTTTTTATTTTCTTTTTTATCCCTGAATAATTTTATTTTATGTAAAAGACGCAAAAATGCTTATCCTTATCTGGAATGATGTGAGTCCGCAAACTTGTTTGACTGGATCTTTAGTTATTCATTAAATGACCAATAAGGTTTTAGTCTTACAAGTTTTAATAATTAACCCAAATCTGGTCAGAGAAGCGACGGAATTAGGCATTAGCCAAAAGTATTTGGGCGTAAAACATAACTGAACCTGGACCTCTCCGATGAACAGTTCCGAGTCATTATCCATGACACAAATCGCACATCCGAACTCATAGCACCTGGTCTTCTCAAGCGGTTACCGACCCAGATACTGACCAAGCTCGATGTTGCTTAACTTCGGTGATCATACGGGAACGGTGTTTCAATCTGACATGGCCGTAAACGGAATTATTTAAGGAAACTCGTATACTAAAAATGTCGTTTATAGTAATAAAAAAATATAATTATGTCCTGCATATATATATATATATATATATATATATATATTGTTATTCCTTGTTATATATATATATATATGCGTGTGTGTGTGTGTGTGAGTGTGTGTGTGTGTGTGTGTGTGTGTGTGACTTTAATATGAATAAAAAGTAAGCATATATCCATGATATCTATGGTTTTAAAATCTTTTTATAATAAAATACATGTTTTTTTTTAGGTAATTTGTTCATTTGAGTTCAATGAACTTGCACAGCGTTACATATATATATTCGTGGAGTCAACTGTACAATTAAGTTTTCTGATAAAATATAATTGCTTAGATAAAGACACATGTAATCTTAAAGTCTGCAGTCTTAGCACTCTGTGTGTTTTAATATAACCACGGGCGATTTTCAGTTACTAAAATTTGCAACTAGGGAATTTTGTATATATATATATATATATATATATATGTGTGTGTGTGTGTGTGTGTGTGTGTGTGTGTGTGTGCACGTGTACGTTTGTGATATTTATGGCAAATATTAAAAGAACAGTCATTTTGAGTTCATTTTACTTACTTTAAAAAGTTACAAATAACCCTTCTTTTCTGAGTATTATTTTTATTTTAGAAAATTCGATCAGTCGTTCTCTCTCTCTCTCTCTCTCATTATATATATATATATATATATATACATGTGTGTCTGTGTGTGTGTGTGTGTGTTTGTCAGATTGCAAACGTTGTGTCTGCTTATTTTTATTCAAATCCGTTCACACTTACGGATAATCTTTTGCATATTATAATTGAAAGATTGAAAGATGTCAGAAATGAGCTGTAACGTTGATAGATGTTTTTTTTTTATTATTCATTTCTCAATGTTCCCAAGTACTTTCTATCTCTTTCCGAATTTGGAAACATTGAGAAATGAATAATAAAAAAACATCTATCAACGTTACAGCTCATTTCTGACATCTTTCAATCTTTCAATTATAATATACGAAAGATTGTCCGTAAGTGTGAACGGATTTTATTAAATATAAGCAGACACAATATTTGCAGTTTATTTAATCTGACACGTCTAAAAGAAAATTTGCTGCCGAAATACACAAATATTAATATATATATATATATATATATATATATATATATATATATATATATATATATATATATATATAAATGTCCGTTATAACAATTAACAAACAATATGTATCACAAACCACATCTTAAAAAACAGCAATGAAAAGAAATTAATAAAAAAACAAGCAACAACATACCCTTTGTAAATGTCTAAAGAAGTGGAAGCAGAAAGTGCTTGGGTCAATAGATACTACGGGATATTTTATACTCTCTGACACGCTTTACCAAAGAGAAAATATGAGAAACCAAAAACAAAAATCATCAAAATGTCATTGTCAATGAAGTAGAAAGAAGTTTTGTTGTCAAAACATGCATTATATATGTAAATATAAAAATGAACGTTGAAGTCAACATGATTGTTTCATGTTAAACGCAATCCTCAGGCCATAACATTTTTTTCTGTATAAATACAAAAAATGTAACACAAGGCCACAATTGGGGATAGGGAATGCTTGTCTTCATGTATCATATCTAACCACACTCACAGACCCAAACAAACTATACAATATTCTTTGCATCAAAACATCACATTCGTATTTACCATTCTTACTACAAACACCATAATACGCCAAAGACTCTATGAAGTCCGAACTATTTTTATATGCACAATTTGTCTAAGGTGAGGGTGGAATAAAATTAACAACTTTAACCCGATGAATATCTAGACTATGCATAACATTATATACAATAAATTTGTTGGGAATCACCTCTTTTTACACATAAGAATGGACTTGCCTGATGTGCACATATAATCCTGCCTATACAGAGAACGGTAATAGTTGCAAAGCAGTTGTAGAGTTGTAAAGCAGTTGCTTAGTTGGTCACTAAGTTGGTGCAGAGTTAGTTGGAGTTGTTTGTTGGATATAGACTCATTACCCGGACATACTATTTCACATTAGACTGAATATAATTATTTCTAGTATTCCTGAATTGACTAACCCGTGTTCCAGTTTTTATATCTTGTTCAATATAACTTACATTTTCTATCTCCATATCTGTTTTTGTTATTTATTATTTTGTGTGGTTCCTCACGGAATTCACAACAAAATTAGACAAAAAGTATTATTAAGAAAAAAAAACACAATTTCTACTTGTGTCAGAAATATCAGTAAAGTAGACAAAACTTATACGGTACTTGGATAAATTGAAACCAGTCATTCGTCCAACCAGGCGTTGTTCAGTAAGGCATATCAGGTATCAGTCATCGGTCTGTTAAAATAGACTGATTGGCGGGCTTGGTTATATATATATACCTGATATAATGCCTTACGGGACAACGCCTGGACGTGAGAGGCCATCTGTCGGCCGTAAGAGTAACTTGAGGGGTGACTGACATACAAGGAGGACTCACCTCCGATTAAGCAGTGGGACTCTTCCTCTCACACAAACACACTTCTTAGAAAAGAAAAGTTCTTACTTGCGTCTTCCTTCCTGACTTCGCCATTCTCGACGAATTTCAACGCTAGGCATACGCAGACAGCTTTCAGAAGAACGGTGTTAACAGATCTCCCGACATACGTTGGAAGAATGGCCTTCCCAGAAGAAGGAGTACAAGACCCGAACTAATTGAATTAGTACGGCATATGGGATTGGAAGCACGGAGTCGGTAAAGGAGAATTAGGTAGATGTGTGAAACGCATACTTCCGCCTTCCCCTTTAAGAAACAATTTCTCCGAGGCCACAAACAAACTACGACCTCAACTTTCTCCCGTACCGCAGACCAATTCATTTCCAGCAAGAGATCGAGACCGAAACATATGCCGAGTATGTTGACCGGCCTGTCCGTCCAGAAGAAAGGCCCGGAACGAGAAACACGCTGACAACCGCAATCCAACAATATCGAGACGGAAATAACAAAATTGACCAGAGTGGGATTTGGGTTAGCAGAGTGCAGAATTTCAAGGGCCTTCTTCTCTAAGCAGGACGAATAGAAGAGACAAATCTCTCCACACTTCGAACAGGTTGGTTTACTGTTAATCTCAATAACCGGCATTTTCTGGCCCTCTACATAAAAAAAGTTGGGGACGAAGATGAAGGCTTTTCGATTCAGCATTATCTCAAAAATCAATCCCCCGTTAAGGTCGTCAGAGATAGCACCGAGTATCTGACCGTACTGTGCCAGATAGACAGCTACGTGTTCTCCTAAATTAGTAGCAGAAACCTCGTATACCGATAATCATTCATCTGCCCTGATATTCAGATTATGAGATCTTTGGTTATGAGATCTCGACTGAAGGCGTTCTCACAGTCGGCAGGTGTGAGTAACAGAACGTTTCACATGGAGTAACATTTGCTCTTGATTACATTTTGGGGTTTGACACCCAGCGAGGTCAAACATTTTATCACTATGTCTTTTGTGGAGCGACAAATTTTGCATGAACGCTTTTCGACCAAAAAGACAGACACAATTTTTTTTTTATCAACCCTGTGTAATTCCTAGTGGTTTACCAAGAGCTCATCTTATTTGATAAGATGTGTGTAACTCTTGGATCTCTCCAGAATGTTGATTATATACTTCGGGGGAAATTTCAGCAAAGTGGTTGTTGCTATCGTTGTTCTTATCCTTTTCATTCTGGTTTGTTTATTTTCGGAATTTTGACCATTTACTGCCACCATACTTTCTTAATTTTCTTTTTGTTGTCAATGGTAATATTATCCTGATATTTTACTGCTATATCCGGTGTTTTTTGTTCAACCAAACGGGTTATTTTTTTCAACGAACAGACTTTTTTTTGGCCATTTTTAGAAAGATTGTTCCCCTTTTTTGTTTTGTACTTTTTTCCTTGTAGGCAAGACTAAGAAATTTGAATTAACTAACCAAATAAAAAAGAAACAGGATAAGTAAAAAAAAAAAAGAAGTAAAACACAAATTAGAGTATTTCTACAAATTGTGAGGGAAAAAATAAAACTAGTTAACGTACAAACAATAATGATGAAAAATTAGAACGGATGATGAAACACTGGGTTTACCAATTGACAACGAAAGATTTTACGATTAAAAATAAAAGATTTTTTTAAAGACACGAACATTAAAACAAAGTAAAAATGTTTTTAAGTAAACAAATAAAAATAACAAAAACTATAGAAAATATTTAAATATAAAAAGAAGACAGAAAAAATATAAATTAAACGCACCTGTAGTAAAAAAAAATTCACCCAGAAAAAAAATGGCTGAAATAAACTGAAAAATAAAAAGAAATAACATAAAATAAAAATGCAACTGAGAAATAAAGTTTAAAAAATTGTGCTTTAAAAACGGGTTTTTGATTGAGAATAATAAAAGAAAAGCTTTTGATTGAGAATAATAAAAGAAAAGCTTAATCAAATACAATAATAAAATCGAAGAAAGAAAAATAAATAAGTAAAAATGTTACACACACAAAAAAAAAAAAATAAGAAAATAGAAGTAGTTTGTTACCGGGGAGGGTTGAGGGGGGTAAATAAATAAAAATGAAAAGAAAACTGAAGTTGAAAAAAAAATATAAAAATCACAAAAGATACAATCGGTGTAAAAATAAATGTAACTACAACAACTCAAAACTACTTTCTTCTTCTATGTGTCTTGTCCCTTCAGGACGTAGGCGATCATGGCCTTCCACTTTTCCCTATCCCTGGTGGCTCTGAGTATACCTTCTGTTACACCATGCAATCCTCGTTCCGTCACTCACCTGATTAGGTCCTTCAAATATGTTATCCGTTGCTTTCCCCTGTCTCTTTTTCCTTTCTATCTGGCCTGTTAGTATCAGGTTCTCCAAGCCCTCCTTCCTCATTGCATGTCCCAGGAACTTCAGCTGTCTCTTCCTGATGCTCAGTATTAATTTCCTTTTTGTTTCCATCATTTCCAAGACCTCATCATTGCTCACATGCTCCATCCATGATATTCGCAGCATCCTTCTGTAGAACCACATTTCAGTTGCTTCAAGTTTTTCCTTCATCTTTGATGGTATTCACTGCCATATTGAAGGACGGACAGCACGTAGTAATTCAGTACTCTCTTCCTAGTTTCCAGCAAAATTGCCCTATTTCTTAATACTTCACTGAACTTCTGGAATGCTTCCTTCGCCATGCCAATTCGCCTTCGGATCTCTGTGTCGCACTTTCCGTCTTCATCAGTACGGTTAGACTCCGATTGCTTTTTAACCCAGGATTGAAACCTGCTCAAATTGGCGTCAGTCGGCGATTCTACATCCGGGCTATGGGCGTTCGGTAGAAGAAGGCAGACTTTTAACGTGTATATTATCATTATACGCGCCCAATAGCCAGAGTGCTCTAATTCATTTTACTGAATGAGCATATATATATATATATATATATATATATATATATATATGGGGTATTTAGGCAGTAAATATTCGTTTACAGATTATGCTTACTATATTTTTCAAAAATTGACGGTTGATTCTTCTTCTTCTTCTATGTGCCCTGTCCCTTCAGGACGTAGGCGATCATGGATCTCCACGTCTCCCTATCCCTTGTGGTTCTTAGTATGTTTGCTCCTGTTGCTCCTGGTAACCTCCGTTCCGTCATCCACCTGATCAAACCCTGCAAATATGTTATCCGCTGCCTTCTTCTGTCTCTCCTTCCTTCTATCTGTCCAGTCAGTATCAGGTTCTCCAGGCTCTCCTTCCTCATTGCATGTCCCAGGAACTTCAGTTGTCTCTTCCTGATGCTCAGCATCAATTTCCCTTTTGTTGCCATTCTTTCTAACACTTCGTCGTTGCTTGTATGCTCAGTCCACGATATCCGTAGCATCCTTCTGTAGAACCACATTTCGGCCGCTTCTAGTTTTGTCCTCATTTTCGATGATATTGTCCAGCATTCACAGCCGTATTGAAGAACTGACATCACGTAGCAGTCTAGCACTCTTTTCTTCGTTTCTATTGAGATCTTCCTGTGTGTTAGTATTTTGCTCGTCTTCTGGAACGCGTCCTTTGCCATGCCAATTCGCCTTCGGATCTCCGTGTCGCACTTTCCATCTCCTGTTAGAACACTTCCTAGGTACTTAAATTCTTGGACTTGTTTGATTCTGTTATCCCCCACCTGTATTTGGCATTTTGGGTTGTATCTTTTGCTGATGACCATGCACTCAGTTTTCTTAAAGTTTATTTGTAGTCCCTTCTTGTCACTCTCCACTGCTACTTTCTGTATGAGATCTTGCAGTTTCCTTTCTGTGTCCGCAATCAGTACTGTATCGTCCGCGTATCTTATGTTGTTCAGGTTGTGGCCTCCAATAACAAATCCTGGTGTGTCATCTAGGGTCCTCAAAATATTCTCGCTGTATAGGTTGAACAAATCCGGTGAAAAGACACATCTTACGCCTTTTTCTATCTTTGTGTATCTACTGAGGTCGTTACCAGTCCGTATGCAGGCCGTTTGCTGCCAGTAGAGATTCTTGATTATTCTTATGTCTTTGCCGAAAATGTCGAGGTTGCTTAGCATTTCCATCAATTCTTTGTGTCGTATTTTGTCGAATGCTTTCGCGTAATCAATGAAGCATAGGTACAAGTCTTTCTTCATTTGTAATGCCCTTTCAGAGAGCATCCTAATCATGAATATGGCGTTCCTTGTTCCAGTGTCCTTGACGAACCCGCACTGTTCCTGCCCTATCTCTGGCCTGATTCTGCTTCTCGCTCTATTCATCAGGATTCTGACAATTAGTTTTGTAATGTGACTCATTAAGCTGATAGTTCTGTGTAGTTCGCACTCGTTTGCACCAGGTTTCTTCGGCAGCCGTATAAATATCGACTTGCATAGGTGACGGCTGATTAATTCTATCAAATTGAGAAAAATATTTCAAAATAGAAATGACATTATTAAACTATTTTGTTTACCCACCTCACTCACTCACACACACACACACACACATAGATATGCATTAATCTTCAGCAATGAATTGAGTTCTTTCGGTGACTAGTGTGTTTACACTGCTTATATAAAACACACTAAAATTACCTTCACTAATTCCATGCGCCTGTGGCTTAGGGGTTACCGACTCCGACTGACACCAAATCGGTCGAGTCTTGATCCAGGCCAGAAGCAAGTGGATGTCTAGCCACACTGATAAGCTGTGATACTGCAAAACTGTCTTGTATGTGGATGACGAATATATATATATATATATATATATATCATACTTTGTCATTTTTAATGAAACTTGCATATATATATATATATATATATATATGCAAGTTTCATTAAAAATGACAAAGTATGATGGCTGTCTTTTTTTATCTATTGCGTGTCATACATAATAAAAGACCAAACTCCACAATAAAAGAGAGGTTGCTATCCAAATACACAATTTTTAAATTGCACAACCTGGCAGTCAACAAGGAAAGTACAGAAAAAATATAAACATCAAAAATAACAATTCACCTGCAAGATGTAACGCCATGTAAGCATTCTGGAAAAAACGTTATTTTAAGACTTCGTCTAAATCTAAGAGATCTCCTCGAGGGAGAATGTCTAAAAGACCGTACACCATGCAATATATATAAGTATAAAACCTTATCTGTCATTTTTAATGAAACATTCAGATAGGAGAGATTGCTGCTCAAATACACTATATATATATATATATATATATATATATATATATATATATATATATATGTATGTATATATATATGTATGTATATATATATATGTATATATATATGTATGTATGTATATATATATATATATATATATATATATATAGCCTTTGAGATTTCAAAAAACAGCATATCATGTTGTTAAAATAGCTCAAACTTAATAAAAACAACGTTTTATCATCAAAACATTGATGGTATTATTAAGAGGAAAGATCAAATTTTGTTGCTATTATTTTTAAAAACGTTTCTATTCCTTTCTAACACGTTCAAAATTTTAATTAAAATTTCATTTTTTGTTTTCTGTCAGCGATTCACGCTATGTTTACGTAAAGTAACTATTAAGAAAATGAAGTCGGTCGAGTAAAATGATTAGGGCGTGTAAATTTTTCCTCGCTCTCAACCGCCGATTGAGTGATTTCTTTTTCAAATCTCAAAGGCTATATATATACAGCTTTCTTTTTACCAGTATCAAAGTCGTTTTTGAATAATTGTGTATTTTTTATGTATTTATTTAAAGTTATGGGAAGTTTTTTTTTATTTCCAAAACCCTCTCAACACATCGGGACCATTATCATGCTTGATGTCATTGTTTGTTTGTTTTTTTTTAAATTCTTCTTCTTCTTCTTATTATTATTATTATTATTATTATTATTATTATTACTATTATTATTATTATTATCAACACTGGGGATATTCCAGGTAATTGTACACACTTTATGGTCGGAAAATTAAAGACTTATATGGGCACTAGGTAAATGAAATGAAAAACTCAGTCACAGTATCTTGTCTGTCGTTTTTAATGAAACTTGTATAAAAGAGGGATTACTGCCTAAATACAGTAAACGATAAATGAATGAAAAGTGAAAGTTCTCAGCCCGACCAGCAGCCCAGTGCTGGCATTTTAATGAACGATTATTGGAATTATGATTTTGGGATTTCTTTTTTATTGTTTACTAGCTGTACCCGGTCACGCGTTTCTGTGGCTCAGTTTGGTTAAATTTTTAAAAAAAGAAGAAATGTATTTACTAAACTAACGAAATAAATGGGATATCGATAATAATTCGTTTAAAAAAAATGAATAGAAATTTTTTTTTCAAAAAGGAAAAAGATTTCTGTTGTTTACGCTCGCCATAGAATATAGAAATAATAAAAATAGAAATAGAAATAATAAAAAAAAGCTTCGTTTACCTTAAATGCATAGTTTTTTTTATGTTTTCTATTAAATAACAAAGTTGTCTGTAAACGCGTCTGTATTGAAAATGAAAGTTTTTTTGATTCGGCTCTCTAACAGATTTGCAAATTATATATTTTTAATATTGTAATATTTTATAATATAAGGTATATAAAAACACGCTCGTATTCGATTAAAATGCTATAGTAAAAATTCAAAACAATTGGTGCAGCCGTTTTCTAGATTAGTGGATAGTAACAAAAGGATAAGTGCATTTTTATTTATATAGATAACGGTTTACTGTGTGGCGCTCAATTTATGTAAATGTGATTGAAAAATTATATATATATATATATATATATATAATTTATTTGTGATGTTTATTTTAAATATAGTTAAATTTAAGTGGATGTTTTAACTTTTTCAATTTAGAAAAAAAAAACATCACGCTTAAATCCATTCATTTTTTTTATTCTTTCTTGTTTAATTCTGTCCATACATCAGTAATTATTTTTCGGAACTTGTCGATATGAGGACGGCCTTAAAACATCTTCAAAATGATTGGGCAACGCCAGTCAAGAGTGCACTTCACTCTGCACCTTAATTTGAGGAGGAAAATTTGAGGGCACCCTTCAAAAATTTCCTACTCTCTTACTGCGTTCAAAAAGGCCCCCGGGTTTTGAAAGATTCGGGGAAATTCGCCCTAATTTGAAAGAGCGAGAGGAGGAAGAAACAGAATCAAGCTTTCTCCCTGCCTCTCTTTCGTTGTTGCCCCGCCGCTTCCACACTTCCTCTCAAGGTACATATGGACAGATCGAGATAAAGTTAAACACTTACCCGTCTCTGTCACTCTTCTTACGCCTCTCTGTCTGTCTGTTGCACACACTTTCTTCGAACATATTATTTTGATTTGAAAATTTGAGATTGGTTTCGATTTCTCCGGACACTTCGTCCCGATGTCCCTTCAAGGAGATAGGTAATTATCTGACCATAGCTGAAGTGATCGTATTTTCGGGATAATAGTGGTTTGAAAAGATAGCATTTTTCTTTTTCCTTTTTTTACTCTCTCTACTTTAAGCCAATCAGAGTAAAACAAAGGGAGAGAACTGATAAGTAAGATACTCTCGATTTGACGCACAGTGGTTACACTATACTAATATATTTATATTAGACTAAGCTACGTAAATATCAACGTAACGAGATTTTGAAGCTATTATTTTGAGAGCATTGACGTTTTTTTTACTCCAGTTTTAGATAGATCAGAATAAAAAAAAGAAAGGGCGATAACTGATATTTGAAATACAGTAGCGAGCATAAAGATCAGAACGATGTTAAGAAAATGTCTAAATATGAAATAAATGTTTATTTTAAAGCTTCAAAGAACATTTTATCAAGGGAAAAAGGATATAAAAGTAAATTATATAATTCCAAAATATAAAGTTCAATTAACTTATTTTGATAAAGTTATTAGAATATTTTTTTTTAATCATCTCACCCCAAGCAAGGCATTCCACTGCCACTATTGCGCATGGGGCTACATAGGGGAAGGTAAAGAGAAGGAGTGGATAGACATAGGGAATGTCAGGAGAAAGGTGACAGATGAGTAAGGATAGCGAGGATGAGTGTCGGGCAGATGGGAAGAGTGCTTGATAGAATGGGAGCAGGTTAGTGTGTTAGAAGGTGTCTATTTACATTTAAACTCCTGGAGATTGTAGTCGTCGGGGAAGCAATCGTGTGGAAGGGAATTCCACAGTCGGGAAGTGCGAGGAAAGAAACTGTTGGAGTAGAAGTTGGGGTTGCATTTTATCGGTTTCACTGTAAAAGGGTGGTATCTAGTTGCTAATCTAGTATCTCGTGCAAATTCGTATTTAGGAGGCACCAGTGATCTAAGTTCATTGGAGCAGAAGCCGTGAAAATATTTATAGAAGAGACACAGGGAAGCCACGTCGCGCCGGTGGGAGAGAGACTGCAGGCGGTCTGCCATATCGGTATCTATCACATTACAGACCCTCCTCTGAACCTTATCGAGAAGCCCGAGGAGAATAGCAGGGGCACCCGACCAGATATGGCAACAGTATTCAATGCACGGGCGGATGGTAGATTTATATATGTGCAGGATAGATTTAGACGGAAAAAACTTCCGGGCCCTACACAGAGAACCGACTTTCATAGCAGCAGATTTAGCAATGGATTCGATATAGTCATTCCATTTGAGGTCCGCTGAAAGTGTGAGACCAAGGAGGCGTCGTGTTTTACTCTCTGGGAGGCAAGCCTGGTCCATGCTAATGGGAGGTAGGTGAGATTGTCGATGATGGTTAATTGAGAGTAGCTTCGTTTTAGAAGCATTAAAATTTACTAGCCATTTCTTACCCCAGTCCCAGGAGGCGAGAATAAACTGTGGTGTCATCGGCGTACAAACCTACTTGGGCTCTTATGGAATCAGGGAGATCATTAATGTATATCAGGAAGAGTGTAGGACCTAAGATGGAGCCTTGGGGGACACCTGCGTTTGTATGGTAGTTCTGGGAGGCATGTCTGTTTAATACCACCTTAAAAACTACTCTCAAAACTACTTACTGACCTCAGGAGCGACTACATCAAAGACATTCCTCACTTACACGCTTCTAAGCATTGATTCTCTTTCAGCTTATTATTTGCCATGAACATTTTAAGCTCCGTTGGATCTATATTCAAGTTATTACTTCAATTGTAAAAACATCAATTGATATGTGTATCTATGAAAATGTTATCTTTCAAGTCAATTTGCTTTTCTTGGTTTATAACCTTTCTTTATGACTTATAGTGAGCTATCTACCACAAGGACAAATTCCGTTAATCTGCAACAGTATACAACTACCCTTCTCTAGAACGGACTCCCACTATAACTAGAAAAAGAATAGATAAGCAACCCACGATAACAGAAAAGGCTATTTAATTAATAAGATTTGTTAGATCGTTTTTTGGATCATAATTAATAAAAATTAAAAACAGATAAATGTAAATATAACACAATAATAGTGATGGGCACAAATTATGAAAACAAATGTTTTAAATTTGCATAGTTTATTAAAAAATCACTCTAAGACTACAGCCGATATAATATACTATATCATAATATAACTAAATTGTTCAGTATAATTTCTTTTTGAAGTAAATGAAGGTCTTATTTGATGACGCAATAATTTAAGAATAATGTGCTTGTGCCTTGAATCTTGTCTATAATTATAAATTTCATAAGTCCGTGCTATAAGGCTTTCACTGATCTTCTTCTTCTTCTATGTGCCCTGTCCCTTCAGGACGTAGGCGATCATGGATCTCCACGTCTCCCTATCCCTTGTGGTTCTTAGTATGTTTGCTCCTGTTGCTCCTGGCAACCCCCGTTCCGTCATCCACCTGATCAGACCCTGCAAATATGTTATCCGCTGCCTTCCTCTGTCTCTCCTTCCTTCTATCTGTCCAGTCAGTATCAGGTTCTCCAGGCTCTCCTTCCTCATTGCATGTTCCAGGAACTTCAGTTGTCTCTTCCTGATGCTCAGCATCAATTTCCTTTTTGTTGCCATTCTTTCTAACACTTCGTCGTTGCTTGTATGCTCAGTCCACGATATCCGTAGCATCCTTCTGTAGAACCACATTTCGGCCGCTTCTAGTTTTGTCCTCATTTTCGATGATATTGTCCAGCATTCACAGCCGTATTGAAGAACTGACATCACGTAGCAGTCTAGCACTCTGTTCTTCGTTTCTATTGAGATCTTCCTGTGTGTTAGTATTTTGCTCGTCTTCTGGAACGCGTCCTTTGCCATGCCAATTCGCCTTCGGATCTCCGTGTCGCACTTTCCATCTCCTGTTAGAACACTTCCTAGGTACTTAAATTCTTGGACTTGTTTGATTCTGTTATCCCCCACCTGTATTTGGCATTTTGGGTTGTATCTTTTGCTGATGACCATGCACTCAGTTTTCTTAAAGTTTATTTGTAGTCCCTTCTTGTCACTCTCCACTGCTACTTTCTGTATGAGATCTTGTGAAATTGCAGCACTACAATTTTTAACCTAAACTTATTCTTTAAACTCATTTCCTCAAAAAACGGTAATGAGTTGGAAAAATATTTTAGGGTTTTATTTACTATTTAAAATCCCAACTTTCAAATTGAGTGCAATATCACGGTTCCAGAATCTACTTGTTAGATGGGGTTGTACACCACGCACTGCGACCAGAAATATTTTAATTTGTATCATAATGACGTAGGCTAGACTATACATCTGGACACATCTGATGTCAGAAATTTAAAATGTAAATGCAATTTCTCACGATGTATAATTATCAGCGACATGTTTTTTTTTTGTTTTTTTTTGCATTTCGTTCTCTCTTTCTACATAAATAAATTTCTTTCAATAGAAACACTGTTTGGTGTGAAGAATTCCATTTGCAGAACAAAACGCGTCGTACAAGATTTTTCTCGTGTTGTCATTTAATTACCCATGATTTGTCTGATATACTGAATTTACACTATTTACATTGTTCTGACTATTGTCCTCATCTTTGTTGCCATTATTACAACGTTTCGGCTGTTGTGCGCTCCGGCTTTCTTCAGGTGATAGCAAGAAGGCCGAAGCGGAAAAACCGCCGAAACGTCGTAATAATGGCAATCAAAGATGAGGACAACAGTCTGAAAAATGTAGTTAGCATAAATACTACCTCATCTCAGGAGTATAGACAAATATATTTTTAATTTATATCATAATGGATTATCTGCAGATGTGCGTTGTGGTGCAGTGGATATCAGAGAGCCGAGTTCGAATTATAGTGGAATTTGTTGACTCACTTATGGGCAAATACCCTAAGAGAAAACTATAATTTCGTCTTTTTTTTTTTCAGCTATGAGTCAAAGAACAAGACAGATTGGGTTCTATAGTCTAGGTTGTCAACCATAGAAAGTAACGGCGGGAAAATCTTCTGCCATGTCATGTTTCTTTCGAGACATGATCGCCTAAGCGTGTATTAGTTAAGTAATTGACTGATCATAATACTATAGATTAAGCATTCTAGATCGCGAACACCAATGCTTTATTAAATATTGTAAAAGGTTATTAGGGGGATCATTTCGCGAACAAAACTCATGGTGAATTGATCCTCCTAAGAAGCCCAAAAATAAAAAAATTTGATACTTACTTTTTTTTCAATATTCTTAAAATGGAATTCGTGATCTGTAGATTTTTTTTCATATATTAACATCGTTAAGACACTCCAAATTACTAATATCTGAGAAAAGACATTTTTTATATTTAAACCTTTACTTAGTATTTTTGGCTTCGTACGATGTGCGTTGTGGCGCAGTGGATATCAGCTCGGAACGAGAAATCGGAGAGCCGAGTTCGAATTCCAGTTGAATTCCTTGCATTCACTTACGCGCAAATACCCTTGGGAAAAGTATTAATCCGTCTATTCCTTCCAGTTATGGGTTAAATAACAGGACAGATTGGGTTCTATAACCTTGGTCGGCAAGCAGTCTACCGCAGAAAGCAATGGCAACCTACTGCGGGATAATCTTCTGCCCAGTCAGTCATGTCTCTTTCGAGACATGATCGCCCAAGCGTGTATCACGTATGGCACTTAACTAACTGACTGACGATAAAATCAAACGGGTACAGAAATTTAAATACCTCGGAAGCATTCTGACAGTGGATGGAAAGTCCGTAGGCGGACTGGCATAACCAAAGACGCATTTCAAAGGGTAAGCACAGTATTGAGAGACAGGAATGTTTTATTGGAGACAAAAGAGTACCGGACTGTTATGCAATATCTGTCCTCCTATATGGCAGCAATCTATTCAACCTGTACAGGAAAACAAATCTGAGAAGACTAGCAATCCTGCCAGGATTTGTCATTGGCATCCAAAACCTTAAGAATATAAGATACGCAGATTACACACTGCTGAAAGCAGACACAGAAAAGAAAAAAATCAGGACCTCCTACAGAATATAACAAAGGAAAACGAGAAGGAAGCATTAAATATAATCTTCAAGAAAAATGAATGTATGGACAGCAGATTAAAATGCCAACTACAGGTTGGTGACACTAAAATCAAACATGAAATAGAGACTCAAAGCAACAGAAATGTTGTTCTACAGAAGGATACTGAGGATGCCATAGACCAAACTTGTGACTAACAACGATGTTTGGGATAGAATATAATGGAAAAGATATCTTACACTTAGCATCATGAAGAGAGAGCTGAGGTTTTTGGGGTACGTAATGAGGAAAGAGGGCTTGGAGAACCTGTTACTCACAGCGCGGATAGAGGGAAAGAAAGACAGTGGAAAGCAGCCCGAGACATACTTGATGGGCTTGAGTAGGTGGATGACAGATACCAAGAGAAGAAATGTGAGTAACGGCAAAGGAATGGAAGCAAGTGGGAATCCATGATTGCCTATATCCAGAAGGGACACGGCACACAAAGAAGAATAATGTGAATCAAATTTCAATGAATAACATAGTAAATATTTATAGAATTAATTTATTACATTTAATAACATTGATTGTTTTTAATTCCAAATCTTTATAGATTAATCTTCTATTCTAGTCAGTCAGTCAGTTAACTGCCATACGTGATGCTTGCTTAGGCGATCATGTCTCGAAAGAATTCCACAGTAAGTTGCCACAGAAAGAATTCCAAAGTAAGTTGCCATTACTTTCTGCGGTAGATTGGTTGCCAGCCAAGGCTATAGAACCCAATATGTCCTGTTATTTAACCCATAACTAGAGGGAAGAGACTGATAATTACCTTTCCCAAGGGTAGTTGCGCGAAAGTGAATGCAAGGAATTCAACTGGAATTCGAACTCTGCTCCTCGATTTCTCGTTTCGAACAGCAAAGAAAAAGAAGAGCAAAAACATGGGTGTGGAACAAGTTAAAATAAATATACATATAAATATATATACTTATAACGAGGGGAGGAGAAATCGCGTGTAAATAATTAGCGAAGGACAGTTAAAATAAAATATCCCCCAACAAATGTAGAGACTTCACGAAATTTTTCTGTCGGCAAAGAGAAGGTTCGCGTAAAGATATACCGTCAGTCAGTCAGTTAAGTGCCATACGTGATACACGCTTGGGCGATCATGTCTCGAAAGAGACATGACTGACTGGGCAGAAGATTATCCCGCAGTAGGTTGCCATTTCTTTCTGCGGTAGACTGGTTACCGACCAAGGCTATAAAACCCAATCTGTCCTGTTATTTAATCCATAACTGGAAGGAATAGACAAATTAATACCTTTCCCAAGGGTATTTGCGCTCAAGTGAATGCAATGAATCTGGCTGGAATTCGAACTCGACTCCCCGATTTCTCGTTCCGAGCCGATATCCAATGCACCACAACGCACATCCTAAAGATATACAGACTGACTGATCCCAAAATCTTTAAATGATTATTGGAACCAACTATATGTACAATTTTGAACCACTCTTTTCTATACGACTTGGCGTGATTTCTCCTCCCCTCGTTATTAGTATATATATATATATATATATATATATATATATATATATATATATACTAATTTAATTTAATGTGTTCCCCAACATTTTTTTTTTTTTTTTTGCTCTTCAGTTTCAATGCTGTTATTTTTGTTTAATTTATAATTCCAACGATTTTCTCTGGATGAGATGTTGGACGGAAGGGCCCTAGTGACTGTCAATAAATTCCTTGTTTTTAAAAGAGTATACAAATTTTGTAACTTCAAAAGTTGATCATATATATATATATATATATATATATATATATATATATATATATATATATATATATATATGAGAAATAGAAAATTAGTGTTTATAAGGCTTGATTCGGTCTCGTTTTACCATTCGTGGTCAAGTGGGTAAGAAGCATCATGTCATAATGATAATTTACTCTATGTTGTGAAAAATCGCAGGCTCGAATCTTGCCGAATAATGCAAACTTTCATAATTAAATTTCTCAAAAAACATTTAGGCGAGTAGAGTTAAAAATAAGAGGAGGAGTAAGTCAAGAGTAGAGAAATAATATTGGAGAAGGAGTAAATAGTTTATACATACTTTCATCGGGGTTTGTACGAACACCAAACTGTACTTTCTAATATGTATACATTCTTTACATGATTTTTTCTTCTTGGCACAATCTGCAGACATTACTATTGCTGTAATATTTTGATTTACTCAATATACTCTAGTTTACATGAAGATTTTTCATTTAATTTCCACATATGGTTGACTAGTTTAGTACAATTCCTAAAGCTCTCTAGCGTGAATGATGATTTGAGAGATAAAAATCAATAAGATAGATAGATAGATAGATAGATAGATAGATAGATAGATAGATAGATAGATAGAAACAGACTGAGATAGATAGATAGATAGATAGATAGATAGATAGATAGATAGATAGAAACAAAATGGGATAGATAGATAGATAGATAGATAGATAGATAGATAGATAGGATAGATAGATAGATAGATAGAAACAGACTGAGATAGATAGATAGATAGATAGATAGATAGATAGATAGATAGATAGATAGATAGATAGATAGATAGAAACAGAATATTTAGTTTAGATAGATAGATAGATAGATAGATAGATAGATAGATAGAAACAGAATAGGTTAGATAGATAGATAGATAGATAGATAGATAGATAGATAGATAGAAACAGAATAGGTTAGATAGATAGATAGATAGATAGATAGATAGATAGATAGATAGATAGAAACAGAATAGGTTAGATAGATAGATAGATAGATAGATAGATAGATAGATAGATAGATAGATAGATAGATAGATAGAAACAGACTGAAATAGATAGATAGATAGATAGATAGATAGATAGATAGATAGATAGATAGATAGATAGATAGATATTGACGTATGACTTGACTTCTTGGCGATTTAGAAGTCGCCACCAAACAGACAAGTTTTTCCACAAAGGGTGTCTTTTTATATCTGGCTAATGAATAAGATGTGCGTATTCCTGACAATCTCTTCTCTTCTGGCTAGTACTGTGTAAGACACTCTTAGTAATGGCATATGAATGACAACCGTCACATAGCAGGCCAAAGATTTACTTGAATAAGCGAAGCAAAAACCCATCGAGATAAAATGTAACGAAAGGTTTTCAACTCCTATGGGGTTGTCGTTTCCCCATGAAACCATTTAATCGATTCGTGCTGATACATTTTCGGACAATATTTGCGTAACAAGAGAAGTATTAGTAAAGCCCTCACACTGAACCTTGAGCCAGCTGAGTGACAGTAGCAGAAAATCATCCAGTTTTGCTCATTTTCTTGTTTTTATAGCTGTTGTTTCTAAATATCCCACATTATAATAGGAGCGATACGCTGTTTATGACTGGATGTAATTTTACCGTTGAAAACTCAAAATTCGTTGAATTTCTATACCGTCTTTTAATGAAGGGATTAATTCTCATTTAATTAAAACTGCATTCTTTGATAAACCACAGCGATAAAAACAGAAGCGACAGGAAACTGAATAGGCTAAGCTATACATCTGGACACATCTGATGTCAGAAATTTAAAATGTAAATGCAATTTCTCACGATGTATAATTATCAGCGACATTTTTTTTTTTGCATTTCGTTCTCTCTTTCTACATAAATAAATTTATTTCAATAGAAACACTGTTTAGTGTGAAGAATTCCATTTACAAAACAAAACGCGTCATACAAGATTATTCCTATGTTGTCATTTAATTCGCCACGATTTGCCTGAATATATACTGAATTTACACTATTTACATTGTTCTGACTATTGTCCTAATCTTTGTTGTCATCATTACAACATTTCCGCTGTTGTACGATCCAGCCTACTTCAAATGCTAGAAAGAAGGCCGGAGAGGAAAAACTGCCGAAACGTCGTAATAATGGCAATAAAGATGAGGAAAACAGTCCGAACAATGTAATTAGTGCAAATACTTCCTCATCTCAGAAGTTTAGATAAATACAGAGTTTATCAATCATATTCTGCTGTTTAAAGCTTTACAAACAATATCTATTTATGTGTGGCTGTATCCGTGTATTGTTGAGTGAAATATTAACCAAACATATAAATCGTTTCGGCAATAAAGCTAGATATTGAAATTATCAGTATTTATCTCTTTTGCTTTGTACCTTGGAGAAATAGTGCGTAGGGATACAAAAGGACATCATCTCCCATTTGCTTAAGATAAAGTTACAAGGGTCTCACGACAGCGAGCGAGTGAAGCCAGGATAAAAAATTAACGAGAACATAGAGTGAAAAAAGAAAGTTGCGATGTAAAGCACGGAGAATAATGACGTCCCAAACGCACAGCTTACAAAGAAAACCAAATGGCCTCACCTGTTAGATAGAGAAACCACTCTCCCTCTAGTTTTACTTTCAGAAAATATAAACTTATTTATAAATGGAATTTTGTCTGTGTGTGTGCGTCTATCTGTGTGTCTGTGTGTGTCCGTTACCTATAGACTCCGAAACGGCTGAACCAATTTTCTTGAAAATTTACACAGTTGTGCTATAATCGTCTGCGAGTATTCTTAGCTAGGATTTGTGTCGAGGTACCCCAGATAAATATCGATAATCGAAAAAATAGGGTTATAGAAGGAGTGATCCGATTTTAATCAAATTTGATACACTCATAGATACACTCATAGACAAAGACATAAGTAACGATATTAGGAAGTTTCAAGGTTCCAGTTCTTACAGTACTGCAGAAAATCGATAATATATATATATATATATATATATATATATAAGAGGCAAGATGTTTGTGTATGTGTCTGTTTATCTGCCTGTATGTCTGTATTTTATCAGCCCTTTTATTTTAGTTTTTGCTTCGAGTTTGGCTCTAAGTAGATATAATTGTAGTTCTTAGTCTCAGCCATGATGCCATTTACTCAGAGGACTTATTTAGCCATCAAAATTCAGTGACTTACATCCATTCATTTTTCTTTAAGTCTACGGTTTCGCTTTAACTGGAAACAACTATTGCTTTTTAGTCTTTCGTGCCAATGTCCAAAGAGTCTGAGCTCCAGGACCATGGATTAGTTTTAAAGCTTTCATTACACCCGAGCAACGCCGGGCTATACTGCCAGTATTACATGTAAGAAACATTCTCTCTTTTACCTTTCACACTGTTTGTTGTTGTATGCATTTGTTGTAATCTCTCAATCTTAGACAAATATGTGCAAATATATATTTTTTGTATGACAGTGATATAAAAATTTATTTGAGAACAAAGCATGTTTGTCAGTGCTTTTCTTTCTGTTATTCTGTTCCATCAGTGTTCCGTCTAAGGTTTTAATATATCAAGGATATAATAATGCCCGTAATGGGATATATTCATCTCTGGACTGACACTTTCATTAACCGTATGAAGGATGGATTCTTGGCGCGAAAACTGCCATTAACGCGAGATCTCTCAACAGAAAGGAAGGTAAGTAACAAACGGCAACGCATTGTATCAGGTAATATACAACTATGCCACTAAAGAGAGCGTTTTAATATTAGAAAAAGAAACGAAAAAAGCCATAATGAAACACGTAAACGATGACAGTTCATGGCAATTGAATGTTTTTCGCGCCAAAATTGCGCCATTATCGCCCAGACTGTATCACTACTATCGTCTAATTAATATTCTACCGGCTTCTTTGTCCTCGTCTTTGTGTGAACGCGCTTCGTGATGATTTCAAGGCGTTTAACCAAAGAAGTCATTAAGTTTTATTTAATTTCTCTTTGACGCTTCACATTCGTTTATGAAAAAAACCTTAGTGACTTATTATTATGCGTAGGCACGCCTGCAGATAATTAGCGCGATGAAGTTCCGCCATTTTGTTTTCCGCTGTTTCGCACACTTTCTTTTGTTTAAAGCAAGCAGTAAGATTCTCATTTTGCTGATATATTTTGCTGATATATTTTGCATAGATACATTGGCAGTTTGCTCGCCTTATGCAAATGTATATTGAGGAATTTTTTCCAGGGTCGAAGTTAAGAGAAAAAAAATGTTTGTTTCTGAATTCCAAGTGGTGTCCTTAATCTTTCAGGATGTCGCATAAAACAGTTTTCAATTTATTAAACCGAAATTTTTATAATCATTGTGATGCAGTTATCGGCTCAGAACGAGAAATCAGAGAGCCGAGTTCAAATTTCAGATGAATTTGCTTTATTCACTGACGCACAAATACCTTGAGGAAAGGTATTAATCCGTCTCTTCTCGCTCCAGCTATGGGCTAAATAGCGGGATAGATAGGATTCTGTAGCCTTGGTTGGCAACCAATCTACCGCAGAAAGTAATGGCTACCTACAACGGGAAAATATTCTGCCCAGTCAGTGTGGTCTCTCTTAAGACATGATCACCCAATGTGTACCATATATGGTACTTTAATTCAAAATAATAACTCTTAGTGGGAATGTAAAAGGAAAATATAAAACGTAATAATTAATATTTATCACTTTAAAAGTTATTAAAAATAAACATTTCTATATTTTGTATGTTAAAATTATTTTAAAAATTTGGTATTTAAGGGGTTAATGTTGTTAGGGGGTTGGTTAATGTGCGTTGTGGTACAGTGGATATCGGCTCGGAACGAGAAACCGGGGAGCCGAGTTCAAATTCCAGCTGAATCCATTGTATTCACTTACGCGCAAATACCCTTGGGAAAGGTATTAATCCGTCTCTTCCTTCCAGTTATGGGTTAAATAACAGGACAGATTGGGTTCTATAGCCTTGGTCGGCAACCAGTCTACCGCAGAAAGCAATGGCAACCTACTGCGGGATAATCTTCTGCCCAGTCAGTCATGTCTCTTTCGAGACATGATCGCCCAAGCGTGTATCACGTATGGCACCTAAACTGACTGAATATGCTTGTGTTAGGCCTTGTGTTAAACATTACCGAGTTCACTGACGTTGCAAGAAATTTTGTTCAACAAGCATGAAAAAAAGGATAAAAACGGTCTCGCTAAATGTAAAATGCATTTGTCGACAGAAATTGACCAATTATTTTGTTCATTTAAAATATATCTATTTAAAGTCTGCATAAAGTCTCTCTTTCGAGTGTGTGTGTGTGTTTTAGAGTTCATTTTTTAAAATCAGTTGAATGATGTGCAATGAATTTGTATCGAAGACACGTCTCGTTGTTTATGTGATACTAGTCGGTGAAAAGTTATTTCTTTAGTGAGAAAAAAAGGACGGACGTGATGTTTTTGATCTTTTTTCTTTGCCGACAGTAAATGAATAAAAGTGAAAAAGGCGAATCAACGGTTGATGTGAAAAGGAGAAAGTGAGAGAGTAAGCAAATGAGTGTTTCCTGGACATGGAGTCCAGTTGAAAACTGGATTCTCTTTGGAAAGAAAGCAAAAATTCACACTATTTATGTGTTTCAGAATAGGTTCTGGTTGTAAGTTTTTCTCTAAATCCTGATTGGTTAATAAATAAGAAATGTATCCAATTTGTTCACGAAGACGTCTGCACACGATAAAGTTTGTAAGCCAACAGTCACATGAAACAATGCTTTTTTCAGTGGTATATGAATAAACTTTATGTGCTTTTTTAATTGGCTCATTTAAAGGTGCAAATGCATGTTGTTGTTTTTTTAATCATATCACCCCGAGCAAGGCGGTAACGCCACTGATGTGCCGGGGGCTACGTAAGAGTGAAAAGATTAGAAGAGAGAAAGCCGGAAATCACATCCTAAACAGGGAACAAGGGATGAGCCTCTACACCTGTTCAATAGACGTGGATGGAGTATGAATCGGGCGATAGTTTAGTCTATCTACTCCAATTGAGGGAAAAAAAAGAAAGAAAAGAGTGAAAAGATTGGAAAAGAGAAAGCCGGAAACCACATTCTAAACAGGGAACAAGGGATGAGCCTTTTCACCTCTTCAATAAACGTGAGTGGAGTGTGAACCGGGTGACAGTTTAGTCTATCTACTCCAATTGAAAAGAAAAATTGAAGATTGGAAGAGAAAACCGGAAACCACATCCTAAACAGGGAACAAGGGATGAGCCTTTTCACCTCTTCAATAAACGTGAGTGGAGTGTGAACCGAGTGACAGTTTAGTCTATCTACTCCAATTGAAAAGAAAAAGTGAAGATTGGAAGAGAAAACCGGAAACCACATCCTAAACAGGAAACAAGGGATGAGCCTCTACACCTGTTCAATAGACGTGAATCGAGTGTGAACTGGGTGATAGTTTAGACTATCTACTCCAATTGAAGAAGAAAGAAAAAAAGGGTAACGGTGGTGAGTTAACTAAGTTTTAACTTAGTTAAAATCCGGTCAAAGAAATTTCTTTGAAAACAGATAAAGAACACTCGTTCAAATAACCATGAAACTGTTTTTAAAATTAGCCACAAAAAATAAAACAAAATAAAATCAAAGCAAAATTATAACTTACTTTTAAGAATATTTCAAAGCTGATCCTAAACCAAACGCACGTGTACTAACGCCAGTAGAAAAAAAGAATTATTTTATCTTTTGGCTAAGGGGTGGTGGGGTTAACTAGACAATGACCAGGCAAAAGACGAACAAGGGATTTAACAGGACTTTTTTTTTTTTTGCTTGAATTTTTTGGGGCAATTAGATTTAACGGATCCGATATTAGTATTTTAAAACTAGTATTTTAAAATTAGTAAAAATAAAAAATAATAATTAACATTTTAAAACTGGTAAATTAAATACTGTCACATGAATTTTAGAATTAATATTTTAAAATTATTAAAAATGGTGTTTAGTTTTTAGCATCATAATATTTAATATTACATAAAAATTTTATGCAAAATATTACGGCATTTATTCTGTACAAAAATGGTTTTATTTTTTTATACATAGCTTTGCATGACATTAATTAATTTTCAGACAAATTAAAAAAAATATGGCTACATCGAACTAAATTTTTGTTTAAGTTGATGTGATTACATTACGCATGCGCATCGACGAGGTGGGTGCTGAAATTTTGAACAAATAATTTATTTTTTTTTTAATATATGTATGTATGTGATGCTGTAGATAACGGCTCGAAACGATAAATCGGAATGCCGAGTTCGAATTCCAGTTGAATTCTTTGCATTCACTTACGCACAAATACCCTTAGGAAGAGTATTATCCCACAGCTTCTTACTCGAGCTATGGGTTAAATAGCAAGACAGATTGAGTTGGCAACCAGTCTACCGCAGAAAGTTTTGGCAACCTACTGTGGGAAAATTTACTGCCCAGTCAGTCATGTCTCTTTCGAGACATGTTCGCCCAAGTATGTATGGCTCGTAATTGATTGATATACTCTAGGTATTTTTTTAATTTTCTTTTTGGTCATAGTTTAATCGCTTTTTTTATTAATTAAATATCTATTAGTCTACTATTTGTCCATGCTTAGAATATTGCTGCAACATATGAGCTACTTGATAAGATCCAAAGAAGAATCAGCAATATTATTGGTCCCGATCTGGCGGCTCGGTTTTAGTCATTTTACCACTGCCGTAAAGTTGCCTCTCTTTGTCTTTTCTATAAATCATTTCATGGTAATTGTTGGGACGAGCTCTTCGCTACGGTATCTAGACTTTTTAAATTTAAGCGCATTACTGGACTAGCGTTGTGGCGCAGTGGATATCGACTCAGAACGGCAAATCGGGGTGCAGAGTTCGAATCCCAGTTGAATGCCTTGCATTCACTTACGCGCAAAGACCCTTGGGAAAGGTATTAATCCGTCTCTTCTCTTTAGTTATGGCTTAAATAATAGGACAGATTGGGTTCTATAGCCTTGGCTGGCAACCAGTCTACAGCAGAAAGCAATGGCAACCTACTGTGGAATAATATTCTGCCCAGTCAGTCATGTCTCTTTCGCACAAAGCGTGTATCACGTGTGGCACTTAACAGGACTGACTAGACTAGTGTCGAGATATCATCAGTTTACAGCAATTATTATCATTAGTAGTATTATATTAGTGAGTATATGTGTTTTAGTTGACTTTCCCCTTAGTTTAAATAGGGAAATTAACGTTACCCCGAGAAACATTACGAAAGAAATGATGTTTCCCAACAGGATGTCATTTAAGTTACATACGTGATACACGTTTGGGCGATCATATCTCGAAAGACTAGGCAGAATATTTTCCCACAGTAGTCGCTAATACTTACTGCGGTAGACTGGTTGCCAACCAAAACTACAGAACCTTCTTTCTTCTGATAGTTAACACATAGCTGGAGAGAGAAGAGACGGATTAATACTTTTCCCAAGGGTATTTGCACAACGAATTCAACTGGAATTCGAACTCAGCTCTCCGATATCCACTGCACCACAACGCACAACACTCGAAAATGTCTTTTCTTTTATCATAAAGGCAACCACATTTGAAACGAACGTTTCTATGGAGAACTGCAACGACAGAAATAATGTCGCTTAATTTTTATTTTTTTTATTTTTTTGATTACTTATAATTAGTTTGTTTATTTTCACGTTTTGGGCAGGAAAATAAAACTACTGATATGCTAGTGCTATTATTATTCTTCCTAATAAAAAAAAGTTCGTTATTCCTTGAACGAACAAACAGTGCTACTCAAGTTACATTTGTTTTCACCAATGGCGCCAAACAAGTTCAGAAATATCTAAACTGTCAGCCGTATAAAAGCACTGTCTCAGATCAATATTTAAAAATGATTTTAAGCGAATAAACCCTGCTTTGATGGTGATGCTTCTTTGGGTTTGAACTAACGCAAATGAATTAAAAATAAAGAACTATACCAAATAACACAAACAAGATGACTTTCAACACTAGCAAGGAATTTGAGTTTGAGTTTTGTTTTGTAGCGTAGGGGAGCTGGTTAATTTTTCTTTAGTTCGGCCTTGTGTCAGACTTAACCAAACTCTCTACAGCTTACAAGTTTTATACACAGTTATCATCAGAACGTTTTCATCGGAAGGTTGGTTGTCGACAGATTGGAATGTGTAGACTTGTGGAATAATAAAATATACGTTTCATGTTAGAATAGAAATTTATTAAAAGAAGGAATGACATAAGTTGTAGAAGCTAATGTTCAATTAGAAACATTATTAAGAGGTTATGGGTAGAGTTCGTACAAAATGTTCTAAGGGTAGAGTTCGTACAAAATGTTCTAGTAGTAATTGTTGAAGTAGATAAGGAGAAAGAGAAAGAGGACAATGTCCGGGTCGCTTGAAGTTTGAAGTTACATTTTAGATGTGTGTCTCTCTTACTCGCTGCTCCCATCTCTGTCTCTTGACTGACGCTGCGAAGACATTTATATGTCCTTTTGAATTTTTACAAGTCGCTCCCAATGTGTCAAAAATCATTTTAACACCTAATTGCGAAAACTGGATTCGATTTTTTCGTTAAGCACATGGTCAATCTTTTTTCTATTTGGGAAAACCAGGATTTCACACATCGTTGGGAATTTTTGTAAAAGTAAAGAAGAGAGTTGATTTTAATTAACTTCTTATCCGCTGGGATGTGCGTTGTGGTACAGTGGATATCGGCTCCGAACGAGAAATCGGGGAGCCGAGTTCGAATTCCAGTTGAATCCATTGTATTCACTTACGCGCAAATACCCTTGGGAAAGGTATTAATCCGTCTCTTCCTTCCAGTTATGGCTTAAATAGTAGGTTCTATAGCCTTGGTCGTCAACCAGTCTACCGCAGAAAGCAATGGCAACCTACTACGGGATAATCTTCTGCCCAGTCAGTCATGTCTCTTTCGAGACATGATCGCCCAAGCGTGTATCACGTATGGCACTTGACTTAACTTATCCGCTACAGTTTAACGGCATATCGACCTCTGTGGGTCATTTTATGCAAAAAGGTGGGGTTTTGAGGTATTTTTTTAATGTTCAATTATAGTGAGAAGGTTGATTTAGTCAGATTTTGATGAAAAATGTTTTATTATTTTTTATTTTAGAAAACTGAAGATGTCTTCTAGTTTTGTATTAAAAAAACAACTGCTGGTAATATTTTCTTTCCTTTAAAAATGTGTTATGGTAATAATATCTTTCCTTCAAAAATGTGTTATGGAAATATTTTTTTCTTTCAAAAAGTATGGTTGGTAATATTTTTTTCCTTCAGAAATGTATATTTTTTTTATAAAAGTCCATTTTTATGTCTATATTTCTATAAAAGTGTATTTTTATATTTTCATAGTGTTTTGACTCCCCAGTTTGGGGGTTAACTATTTACCCATAGCTGGGACCCTAACAACTGCATCAAGGAATACATGGACAGATGTAATTCGGAATGATAATAATGACGCAATCAAGATGCTGATACTCCACAGTGCATCTAACAAAAGGTTAAGAAGGAAACGCCAGTTTAATATTGGATAACAGTGGAATTAGGAAAACGACTTTCCTGAAAATGTAGAAGTAGGGAGATGGTTAATGTTTGTTTTTTTAATCGATCCAACAAACTTAATAGTCCAACAAACTTCCTACAACTTACGGGTTTTATCCAGAATCATCAGAAGGTTATCAGAAAATAGATTTGTGGAAGAATAAAAATATACCTTTTGTATGCTTAAATAGAAATTTATTATTAGAAAAGAATAACATGAATTGGTAGAAGTTAAAGGTTCAATGAGAAACAGTATTAAGAAGTTAAGGGTATCAAGAGTTCGTAGTAGTCCTTGCAAGAGTGAGTTTATGTGTACGTAGGCAGGAACGTATGTATGTATATGTGAGCATTTATTGTTGGGTAGAATTTTCTTTGAAGTTATAGCTCGGGGTAAACAGTGAAAAGGAAAGAGGTGAGAGAAAAAGAGAGAGAGATAATAATAGCAATCGCTTGACGTTTGTCATGGGATGTGTTAATTACGTTCATCTCAGTTCTCTCTGGCGAAGGTCGAGCTTGCTCCTCTTTTATTTCGTTTATGGGGATCCAAAAGGTTATTTGGGAATTCATTCCGGATGTGATTCTGGCCTTTCTATTTTGTGTTTAGATGCTTTCTAGTTTTAATATTGGTTGAAAAACATTTCGCATCGAGGTGTGCAATTTCGCGAGTTTTGTGTGTGTGCTAAGCAAAAGTTTTGTAAACTCGAGAAAATGCGTTTATTTCTAACAAAGTCAATGAGTCAGTGCTTAGCATTTGAATTTTTAAATCTAGAACTTGTTTTGTTCACTACAAAAACTTTTACGAGAAAGATTTTATAAATTTGATCTGACAGTAATGTCGTATATTTCTTAATAAGAAAACAGCTAATTTCCTGATTATCACTCGCATATACATATTTATCTGTTTGATAAATGAATGCCGAATTTTCTGATAAGAAAATGCCTAATATCGCCATTATCACTCGCATATACATATCTATCTGTTTCGTCAATGAATGCTTAATGTTCACTGAAAAAAGGCTAATCTCACAAATATCACTCCCATATACATAACTGTTTGATCAATGAATTCTTAATGTATCCAAATAAGAAAACGGTTAATTTTACCATTACCCTCGCATATCTATGTCTATCTTACTGTTTGATCAATGAATTCCGAATATTTACTTACTGGTAAACGACTAGACACAACTTTAATATTCCTATATACATATCTATTTATTTGGTTAATGAATACAGAACATTTCCTCATATGGAAATGACTAACCCCACCATCGCCTTTACCAAACGTGTCAAGAAAATATATATTGTCCGAAACAGATAATTTTTTGTTTCTTTTTTTACTTTTTTAAAAGTACGAAAGGCAGTAAAAGTTTCAACTTTAATTAACCAACATATAATGCTATCGCTTTGATCATGATCGTGGATTTATTGCTTCGTCTTGTGTCCCATAAAGTTGAAATGAATATCTTCATTTTTTGTTCCGGCCCGATCTAACCCTACCCTGTTTAGTGAGTAGACGAAAAACAGCCCTATCTCTGTTGAACACGGTTTCACTTCAAGACAAATCGCTCTGTGTGCACTTGGCCGATTTTTGAATCCAGGCTTTTAGGATTTCTGGGACAAACTGTGAAAAGCTGATAAAGTTGCAAAATCATAAAATAAAACCTCTAAATGTTAAATGAGGAAAATTAATAAGTAAACGTTACAATCGACTAAATTATCTTTTGAAGGAGTTTGCTTACAGAAAAAATATAATCAAAAGAAGGTTTTGATCTTTCAGGCTTTTCTTTCTTTCTTTCCGTTTTTCTTGGATTCTTTTTTTGTTTTTTATTCTTCTCCTTTCGAATTTGAGTCTTGAAAAATGTTCTTTAGACTTTCATTTCTATAATGTTTCTTTTTCTCTCTTTTTCTTTCTTTCTTTCGTAATCCTCTTGTTTACTCTCAGTTGCTTGTTCTCATTTATTTTATTTTCTTTCTTTCATCATCCTATTGATTGCTTTCACTTCCTTTTCTTATGATTCCTTCCTTTCCTTCTTTCTTTTTTCGTAATCTTCTTGCTTGCTTTCACTTCCTTTTTTTTAATCTACTTTCTTTATCTACGCTTACGTTTTTTCATGTTTTCTTTCTTTCTTTTTCTTTTTAATCCCCTCACTTGCTTTCACTTACTTTTCTCGTTAATTTTTCTTTTTCTTTTAGCTTTCTTTCTTTCTTTTTTTCTTTCTTTCTTTCTTTCTTTCTTTCTTTCTTTTCAATTTTTTGCTTGCCTTTACTTTCTTTCTCGTCTATTTTCTTTCTTTCTTTTTTCTTTCTTTCCAATTTTTGGCTTGCCTTTACTTTCTTTCTCGTCTATTTTCTTTCTTTCTTTTTTCTTTCTTTCCAATTTTTGGCTTGCCTTTACTTTCTTTCTCTCGTCTATTTTCTTTCTTTCATTCTTTCTTTCCAATTTTTTGCTTGCCTTTACTTTCTTTCTCTCGTCTATTTTCTTTCTTTCTTTTTTTCTTTCTTTCTTTCCAATTTTTTGCTTGCCTTTACTTTCTTTCTCTCGTCTATTTTCTTTCTTTCTTTTTTCTTTCTTTCCAATTTTTTGCTTGCCTTTACTTTCTTTTTCTCGTCTATTTTCTTTCTTTCTTTCTTTCTTTCCAATTTTTTGCTTGCCTTTACTTTCTTTCTCTCGTCTATTTTCTTTCTTTCTTTCTTTCCAATTTTTGGCTTGCCTTTACTTTCTTTCTCTCGTCTATTTTCTTTCTTTCTTTCTTTTCTTTTCTTTCTTTCCAATTTTTTGCTTGCCATTACATTTTTGTTCTCGTCTATTTTCTTTCTTTCTTTTATTTTTCTTTTATTCTTTCTTTTTCACATCGCACCTTCCCCGTCCTTTCTCACCTTCTTTCTCTTTGTTTGCTTCTTTGTTTGTTTGTTTGTTTGTTTCTTTCTTGTTTTTTTTTTTTTTTTTTTTTTTTTTTACGCAGGTCATCCTCCCTCAGCTTTTTTCTGTTTCTTTTTCCCTATCCTCTTTCTGTTCTAATCTCTCAGTTTTATTCCCAACATTATTTTCTAACAAGCCTTCTTTATGGACTTATATAAGTGATTAATTGTATGATTTCGTTCGCGCTAGCCTCATTCTGTTTATCACTCTTCTCCACACATGTACATTTTAATAATGTCAGCATTTTCTCCTCTCGGATTCCCGGGGGCTTGGGTCATCGACAGGGATATCCAATTAACTGATATCAATTTTTGAGGGTGTGTTCCGTGATGGGAAAACTGAAGTAATTCGCTTTATTCGAAAAAGTATCTCGTCATCAAAATCGCAAATAAGTATAACGAATCGTACTTCAGCCCAACTCAGGATTACTTCATTATTCCACACCTATCTAAGCTGTCATGGTTCGATCTCACATAAAATACAAAATATCGGAAATTAAAATATTGGGACAATAGTCTTGTGGATTATACCGTTGACTCATTAAGTCATATAGTAGACGGAAGTTCAATCTCTAGACTGGTCAGTTTATCTACTTTTATGTGACTTGTCTTTTCAGGACGTAGGCGATCATTGCCTTCCACGTCTCCCTCTCCCTGGTGGCTCTTAGCACGCTTTCTCCTCTAACATCTCGCGACCCTCGTTCTGTCATCCACCTGATCAGGCCCTTCAAATATGTTATCTGCTGCTTTCCCCTGTCTCTTTTTCCCTCTATGTGGCCCGTTAGAATTAGGTTCTCCAAGCCCTTCATCTTCATTGCATGTCTCATAAACTTCAGTTGTCTCTTCCTGATGCTCAATATTCACCACCATATTGAAGAATTGACATCGCATAGCAATCTAGTACTCTCTTCTTTGTTTCTAGTTAAAGTTTCATGTGTCTTAATACTTTACTCAGCTTCTGGAACGCGTCTTTCTCCATGCCAGTTCACCTTAGGATCTCTGATACTTGAACTTTATGACACATGGCTTAATGGACAAAAGCGTTGCTTGAATCCAATGACCAAAAAATTGTGAATTCTATATCTGACTACAAACAGAGGTTAACAAAAACTTCAAGAGTTTATTTAGAGGGAGGTAACTCACAGTGACATTTCTGGAAGAGACATGGTTTGCGGAACTAAGGTATTCTACCCCGTTGAACGAAATTTGAAATTCCAATCAAATGAAGAGAGCCTGGGCGTACAACGGTCGAAACGTCGTGAATATGTCATAAAAGATGAGGACCACAGTTCGACAACATGTAAATAGTGTAAATAATTACAATACCTCATATGAGAAGTACGCACAAAGCTTACTATACTTGTGCTTATGGGCAACTGTTTTTCATTTAGACATATTTTCGTTAAAGATTTAAACAAGTTCTTTTTCTTAATATGTGGTGGATAAAAAATTAAGAATTAAAAGCAACTTTCTCCTTCACTTTTACAAAAATTCACAATGACGTGTGAAATCCTAGTTTTGCAAAATAGAAAAGGATTGACCACGTGCTTAAAGATAAATTCGAAACCGGATTTCACGAGTATATGTTAAATTGATTTTCTGACCAAAGGAAGTAATTTGCAAGACTAAAAAAGACTTAGCGATCCTTTCCGTGTCTGCTATCAGCACTGTATCATCTGCGTATCTTATGTTGTTTAAATTGTGGCCTCCGATGACAAATCCTGGCCTAACTTCTAGGGTCCTCAGAATAGTCTCGCTGTACAAGTTGAAAAGAACTTGTGGAAAGACACATCCTTGTTTTAATTCTTACTAGCAGTATACCCCGGCGTTGCTCGGGTGTAATGAAAGCTTTAAAACTAATCCATGGTCCTGGAGATCAGACTCAGCCTAAAGAATATTTGTGTGAAATTTGGTGAGCATCGGATAAAAATTGTGGATTTGTATAAAAGACATACAGACAGATAAACAGATACACACACAAACATCTTGCTTTTTATATATATATTATCGATTTTCTGCACTATTGTAAGAACTGCAACCTTGAAACTTCTGAATATCATTTCTTATGTCTTTGACTATGAGTGTATCAAATTTGATTAAAATAGGATCACTCCTTCTATAACCCAATTTTTTCGATTATCGATTTTCGATATTTATCGGGGGAACCTCGACACAAAACCTACCTAAGAACACTCGCAGACGCTTATAGTACAACTGTGTGAATTTTCAAGAAAATCGGTTCAGCCGTTTCGGAGTCTATAGGTAACGGACACACACACACACACACACACACACACACACACACACACACACACATACACACACACACACACACAGACAAAGTTCCATTTATAAATAAGTTTAGATTTAGATCATTTTTCAAATTTTCTGAATTTCTTAACGTTTTTCCAGATTTCTGTATTTTATACAGTCTTTCCAGGATTCTGTATTTATTACTATTTTCCAAAGTTACGTTATTTCTTGCAGTTTTTCTTGTTTTCTATATTTCTTACAGTTTTTAAAAGACTTCTGTATTTCTTACCGTTTATTCCGGTTTCTGTATTTCATACTGTTTCAAAGGTTTTTGAATTTCTTATCATTTTTTCAGTTTTCAGAATTTTCCTCAGTTTCTGTATTTCGTAAAGTTTCTCCAGGAATTCTGCACTTCTTACCGTTTTAAAAATATAGTGGGTTATCCGTTCTAGTGTAGAGTAGTTGTGTGTTGAAATCAGATTAACTAAATTTGGCCTCGTTAGTAGATAGCCCACTATAAGAGGGGTATAAAACAAGAAAATCAAATTGAGTATAGAAACAACATTTATATCTCCACAGATATCAATTAAGTTTTTTTTACAAATAAAGTAATGTCTTTAGGATGGGTTCAAAGGACGTTAAAATGTTCATAGCAGTAAATGCCGAAAGAGAGTTTGTGCGTATGTATGTGTGAGCGTTTGTCAGTTAGGAATGTCTTTGATGTCTCCGCTCCCTGGATCGGGTAAGTAGCCAGGGGACAGCGAAGAAGAAGGTGAGAGGGAAAGGCGAGGTGAGCATGGTGTGATCGATTGACGAGGTCAAGGGGCGTGCTACTTATGCTCGTACTTTCTCAACTGGCGATGCGTCCTGTGTCGGCTTTTTATTTCGTCTTTGTGGGTCCCAGCAGGTCATTTGGGAATTCACACCTGTATTTAATTCTGGGCTTCCCATTGGACGATAAATAAAATTCACGTAGGCTCGCGAAAAGGAATTTGATGTTTATTAATTTTTGGTTTTTTGCCGGGACATCTGCGTGGAGCCGGGTGCGCAAAGACCAGTTTTGGTCATTTGCTTTCTGGATCTCTGAGGGCAAACATCTGGTCCCTCGCTTTGCTTGGTATTAGCACAAAAAGATGTTTCATGAGCACAGTTTATCAATGTTGCTCTATTTATTAACGTTTTCTCAGGTTTCTGTATTTTGCACCGTTTTTCTTGATTTTTTTTTTTTCAGGTTTCTGCTTTTTTTTTTTTTTTTTTTTACCGTTTTCAGGTTTCTGAATTTCACACAGTTTGCACAGATTTCTGTATTTAGTACCGTTTATTCAAGTTGGTAGGTTTTATATATTTTCCTCAGGTTTCTTTTTTCTCGCCGTCATTCGAGGATTCTACATTTCTTACCGATTTTCCAGGATTCTGTATTTCTTACCGTTTTGCTAGACTTCTGTAATTCTTACCGTACTTTCAGGTTTCTGTATTTATTACAGTTTTTCCAGGTTTGAAGAAGGAAATTACTAGAAAGTAATTGACACTCACCTAAAGCGAGCTGAATATAAAAATGCTCCTCTTACCAATAACAATTCCACCGAACTTCTCTACGGCATATGACTTCATTGAACTTTTGTCGTTTTGAATTTATATTTTAATTAGGTCATCAGGAGAGAATGTGCACCGTTTTAGGGCCTTCCTCTCAACGGTTTCACTTGCACACCGCCCCCCCCCCTCACTGATGTGAGGTCCCATTATAACGAAATACATGTGTAGTTATACTTGTTCAAGGCGAAATTACTTTACGAAAAACGAGAAACGGCAAACCTTGCGTTCCGAGAATGCAACGTGAACCTCATTACGCACTCACGATCAATCATGTCATGCCGTCATGTTCGCTGAAACACTCCACGGAATATTTCTTTTCTTCCATATCCACATAGAACTATTTTCAGTGATTTCTATTAAATCATTTCATAATTTTGGTTCTATTACGCCCTTTGATTCCAATTTGACCCAGAAATTGGTACAGAGTGGCTGCAACGAAACCCCTTGTTCCAATTTCCACTGCTCTAACACTTACATTATACCCCTCCTTTATTAGCTCTGATTTTAGATTTTCGTATTTATTAGTTTTATAATCGTGGCTTTGTTCCATCCTGCTTTCTTATGGTACTGTTAATTCAACCAGGATGATTTTGTAATTCACCCTTGATAGATGAACAATATCTGGTCGCAGACCTTTACTTGATATTATTTGGGGGTAATCATTACACCAACCAGGAAGCTCTGCAGATATCTCCCAAATGCCACCAGAACTAAGGAGATTTTTTCCGGGTATAGCTTGATATTTGCTTGTTTGCTTACAGTTTTTCCAGGTTTTAATATTCGTATCGTTTTTACAGGATACTGTATTCCTAATCTCTACTTGCAGCAAACCGCCTGCATACTGACAGGTAACAAATTCAGCAGATATACAAAGATAAAAAGAGACATAACACAGGGATGTGTCTTTTCACCGGATCTGTTCAACTTGTACAGAGAGACTATTCTGAGGACCATAGAAATTATGCCAGAATTCGTCATTGGAGGCCACAATTTAAACACTATAAGGTAAGCAGATGACTCAGTGCTGATAGCAGACACGGAAAGGAAACTACAAGACCGGTAGCTGAAGAGAGTGACAAGAAAGGACGACAAATACACTACAAGAAAACTGAATGCATGCTTATCAGTAAAAAGGCCAGCTCCAAATGCAAAATACAGGTGGGAGATACGAAAATCAAGGAGGTACAAAAATTTAAATACCTGGGAAGTGTTCTAACAGAAGTCGAAAAGTGCGACATAGAAATCCGAAGGCGAATTGGCATGGCAAAGGAAGCATTTCAGATGTTGAGTAAAGTATTAAGAAACAGGAAAATTTCGCTAGAAACAAAGACGGAGTACTGGATTGCGATGTGATGTCAGTTCTTCAATACGGCAGTGAATGCTGGACAATATAATCGAAGATGAAGAAAAAACTTGAAGCAACTGAAATATGGTTCTGTAGAAGGATGCTGCGGGTATCATGGATCGAGCATGTGAGCAATGATGAGGTTTTGGAAAGGATGGAAACGAAAAGGAAATTAATACTGAGCATCAGGAAGAGACAGCTAATGTTCCTGGGATATGCAATGAAGAAAGAGGGCTTAGAGAACCTGATACTAGCAGGCCAGATAAGGGAAAAAAGACAGGGGAAAGCAGCGGTTCACATATTTGAAGGACCTGATCAGGTGGATGACGGAACGAGGGTTGCGTGAAGTAACAGGAGAAAGCATGTTAAGAGCCACCAGGGATAGGGAGATATGAAAAGCCATGATCGCCTACGTCCTGAAAGGACACGGTACATAGAAGAAGAAGTATTTCTAATAGTTTTGCTGTATTACTTAACGTTTTCAAAGAATTCGTTCCCTTCTTCCAAGGTTCGTGTATTTCTTACCGTTTTTAAGGTTACTTTATGTTTTACCGTTTTCCAGAATTATGTTTTTCTAGACTTTTGTATTTCTTGCCATATTTCCAGATTTCTATACTTCTTAATATTTTCGCTAATTACTTTATTTCGTACCATAATTCTAGGTTTCAGTATTTCTTAAATTTTTCACAAATTGCTGCATTTCTTACCGTTCTTCGAGGTTTCTGAATTTCATACAGTCTTCTTAGGATGTGCGTTGTGGTTCAGTGGATATCGACTCAGAACGAGAAATCGGGGAGCCGAGTTCGAATTCCAGCTGAATTCATTGCATTCTTTTACGCACAAATACCCTTGTGAAAAGTATTAATCAGCCTCTTCCCTCCAGTTATGGATCAGATAACAAGACACATTGGGTTCTATAGCCTTTGCTGGCAACCAGTCTACAACAGAAAGCAATAGCAACATACTGCGGGAAAACCTTCTGCCCAGGTGTGTCCCTAAATTTTTCCTTCATTTTCAAAGATATTGTCCATTCCCGAAGAAGAACCGACATCACATTGCGAAATTGTCCAGTTTCTTAATACTTTGTTAACTTCTGGAATGCTTCCTTCACCATGCCAATTCGACGATCATGTCTTTTTCGAGACATGATCGTCCTAGCGTTTATCACGTATGGCACTTAACTGACTTAGGTTTGTGTATTTTGTACTTTTTTCAGATTTCTATATTAATTATTACTATCCTAAATGTTTTTGCATTTCTTATCGTTTTTCCAAGTTTCTGTATTTAATAGTATTTTCCCAGGTTTCTGGATAGAGTAACGTTTTTCAAGTTTTATATATCTCTATATATAAAAGGCAATCTGTGAGTTTGTTTGTGACCCTATGCAAGCCTACATTTTTTAAACTACGCCATTCAAACTTTCTAGGGACACATATCTACAGGGAAGCCAGGTGGACACATGCTTTTTCAGTTTAAGTTCAGCAATTTTCCCATTCGCACTTTTTGGCCGATGGAGCCGATTGTTTACATTTGCTCCGTAAAACATCTAAGATCTAAGATGGTTGCTAAATTACGCCACAGAAATCAAATCACACGTTTCAAACGCGACTAAAATATTTTCATTAAAAAAAAAAATGAGTCTTTATATTTGATTCTTAATTCCGACTTTTTAAAAATTCATTTATTCAACAAAAACATGTGAATATTTTTCCCCGTAATTTTGAAACGAAAGAAATATTTTTTAAAAAGTGCTTTTTCAAACAAAAACAATATATATATA
This sequence comes from Ascarosepion bandense, assembly GCA_037127315.1. Taxonomy (NCBI): domain Eukaryota; kingdom Metazoa; phylum Mollusca; class Cephalopoda; order Sepiida; family Sepiidae; genus Ascarosepion; species Ascarosepion bandense. The sequence goes on from JBBBDQ010001204.1 coordinate 335,886, forward strand.
TAAAAAAAAAAAAAATGTGGCAACTTCTCCTACTACTAAAATGTTCGGAGTTGCACGGGCAACGCCGGGCTATGATTCTTGTGTGTATATATATGTATATAAATGTGTTTCATACATTTTACTCAGGTTTCTGTTTTTCGTTTCTTTTATACTGTTTTCGGCATTTCTGTTTTCCCAGATTTTTGTATTTCTCACCGTTTACCAGTATTTTTGTTTCTTACCGATTTTTGAAGTTTCTATATTTCTTACTGTTTGTCAGTGCCAGAGTCCTGAGTGGTAAAGAAAACTTTCTAAATGGAATTTACCGTCTCACGCCTTGTAAAAATTGAACAATGATATTTTTTAAAATATTTGCTAAGGCCACACGCGGATTTTTTTCTTCTTTTACGAAATGATACTTTTCTTGAAACGACGACATATTATGGTGTGTTTTGCTTGGACATTTGGCAAATACACACACACACACACACACACACACATATATATATATATATATATATATATATATATATATATATATATATATATATAAATTTATATATGTCCCTAAAATCTGTATGTCCGAAAGTATTGTTTATAGAGCTCGAATTCATTCGAATGATAATGATCTTAAATTTTACTTTGAAAGTACTTCTAACAGGTGGAAGATAAGATTTAACAAGCACATATTGTTTTTAAACAACAGTAAATACAGCAAAAGTACTGTTTTATCCATATATTATTGGAAATTAAAAACAATGATAAGAACCCTATTATTAATATCGTAGCTAAATTTGAACATTACAACGGAAAAGGAGATATATGTAATTTATGGCATTTACAAAAACTTGTCATCTTAGATCATATTAATAATTCTAATTTCTTCTTCTTTTATGTGCCATGTCCTTTCAGGACGTAGGCAATCATGGCTTTCCACATCTCCCTATCCCTGGTGGCTCTTAGTACACTTTCTCCTGTTGCATCATGCAACCCTCGTTCCGTAATCCACCTGATCAGGTCCTTCAAATATGTTATCCACTGCTTGCCTCTGTCTCTTTTTCCCTCTATCTGGTCTGTTAGTATCAGGTTCTCCAATCTCTCTTTCCTCATTGCATGTCCCAGGAACTTTAGTTGTCGCTTCCTGATGCTCAATATTAATTTCCTTTGCGTTTCCATCCTTTCCAAAACCTCATCATTGCTCACATGCTCGGTCCATGATATCCGCAGCATCCTTCTGTAGAAGCACATTTCAGCTGCTTCAAATTTTTCCTTCATTTTCAAAGATATTGTCCATTCCCGAAGAAGAACCGACATCACATAGCGAAATTGTTCAGTTTCTTAATACTTTGTTAACTTCTGGAATGCTTCCTTCGCCATGCCAATTCGACTTCGGATCTGTCGCACTTTCCGTCTTCTGTTAGGACCCTTCCCAGGTATTTAAATTTTTTACCTGCTTGATTTTAGTGTCCCTTACCTGTATTTGGTATTTTGGGCTGCCCTTTTTGATGATGACCATGCATTTGGTTTTCTTGCAGTTTATTTGTAGTCCTTTCTTGTCACTCTCTTCAGCTACCTTCTGTAGGTCTTGTAGTTTCCTTTCCGTGTCTGCTATCAGCACTGTATCATCTGCATACCTTATGTTGTTTAAAATGTGGCCTCTGATGACGAATCCTGGCATAACTTCTAGGGATATTCTAATTTACTTAACAGAAAAGTGATTTAATGACCACATGCGCTCATAGAAAAAAATACTTACTTAATTTCTTAGACCCAAATTGTTATATATTCCTCTATATATTTGCCCCTTTCTTTCCCTCTTTCTTCTTGACTTCCCCTTACTTTCCTTTTCCCTGCAAATATTACTTTTAACAATTATGAATTAGGCCCCTTAAATTTTTGTTCTCAGCATTGATTATTTTTTTATGTTTTAACTTTAACTTCATTTTCTTTTCTAACTTTAATTCTTAATTTTATTTAAAATTTTAAAATGTCAATTTTTTATCAACCTGTAATATTAGAATATTTAAATTTTTACGTTTTATGATTTACGCCCCTTTGGGTTTTTTCTTCCTACATTTTAATATTTTAAATATTTTTTATTTTAAATTTTAAATTTAATTTTAATATTTATCTGCATGTAATCTTAGAATATGTAAATTTTAAATCTTGTTATAAAACAGTAACATTAAAAATTATCCAAAAAACCTTAACCACAGCACTTTGTCTGTGATGTTTAACGAAACTTGCATAAAAGAGGGTTTTAGGAAAACTTGTCACCTTAAACCATATTAATAATCCTAATTTACTTAGGCTGTCACAGAAAAAATACTTACTTAAATTCTGAGATCCAAGTTGTTATAGATTCCTCTATACGTTTGCCCCTTTCTTTCCCTCTTTCTTCCTTACTTTCTCCCTTACTTTCTTTTCCCCTGAAAATATTACTTTTAACAAATATGAATTACGATTCTTTAATTATTTCTCCCTGCATTGTTTATTTTTTATCTTTTAATTTCATTTTTTAATTTTATTTTTTAATTTTTATTTTCATTTATAATTTTAATTTTTTTATCTACATGTAACTATAGAATACTAGCAGTATAGCCCGGCATTGCTCGGATGTAATGAAAGCTTTAAAATTAATCCATGGTCCTGGAGCTCAGACTCTTTGGGCGTTGACACGAAAGACTAAAAAGCAATAGTTGTTTCCAGTTAAAGCGAAGCCGTAAAATGAAAGAAAAATGAATGAATGTAAGTCAAATTTTGATTTCCAGGTATTGATATCACAAAAGTTTTTTTTCGTCGTAAACTGAATTTTGAAGGCTAAATAAGTCCTCTGAGTAAATGGTATCATAGCAGAGACTAAAAACTACAATTATACGTAATTAGAGCCAAACCCGAAGCAAAAACTAAAATAAAAGGGCTGAAAAAATACAGACATACAGGCAGATAAACAGACACAGACACAAACATCTTACCTTTTATATATATATAATATCGATTTTCTGCACTATTGTGAGAACTGCAACCTTGAAACTTCTGAATATCGTTTCTTATGTTTTTGTTTATGAGTGTATCAAATTTGAGTAAAATCGGACCATTCCGATTTTTTCGATTATCGATTTTCGATATTTATCGGGAGTACCTTGACACAAAACCTAGCTAAGAACACTCGCAGACGCTTATAGTACAACTGTGTAAACTTTCAAGAAAATCGGTTCAGCCGTTTCGGAGTCTATAGATAACGGGGACACACACACACACACACACACACACACACACACACACAAAAACACACACACAAAAAACACACACACACACAGACAAAGTTCCATTTATAAATAAGTTTAGATTTAATTTTTTATGATTTACGCCGCTTTGATTTCTACTCCCAGTATTTTAATATTTTTAATATTTTATAATTTATATTTTAATTCAAATTTTTTATTTTAATTTTCATCTCCTTGTCATCTTAGAATATTCAAGTTCTTAATCTTGTTATTAAAACAGCAGTAACTTAACTTTATAAGATTTAGTTCCCATGAAAATCGAGTAAACTAAAATCCAAATCTATTAAACGGTCAGTTTGAAATATGCACCTGATGATTGCATAACGTATGAAACTCCGAGTCGTACCATAGACGTAGAACAATATGTATATTTATTAATATATATATATATATATATATATATATATATATAATACAGTTCTTTTTATACATTGAGCACTGTTTTATTAACACCTGATAAATTATAATACTATACATGTGTACACCCTCCTCATATGTATACTTATTAATTCCCGTCAATATATATATATATATATATATATATATATATATATGGTGCTACAAAATTAGGTGGATAATAAATGATAATAATGATTAATTAGACTGTTCACCTACTTTTATATACTATATATATATATATAGGTATGTATTTAAAAGAAAAGGAAATATAAACGATTTTGCAAATTTAAAATTATAGTTTTAATTCATTTTCCGATAAATCGTTTACCTCCACCACCTCTTATTTCTATTCTGGACTTCCTGCCATCACCACATCTTCTTCTTCTACTTCTTCTTCTTCTTCTTGGTCCTAGGTATAACGCTAAACTGTATACGACAACAAGGCCTGACAGGGAGCTTGTTAGGAGCCTGGAATCACCACTTAATTGCTGTTGTTCCCAGGTACACCCTGACCCGGAGTGGTAGCACCTGTTAGGGTCCCAGGTATGGGCATATAGTTACCCCCCCCCGCCAAACTGGTATCAAAACACTATGAATGTATAAGAAATACTTTCATAGAAACATATACATAAAAATAGACTTTTATAGAAAAATATAGATTTTTTGAAGGAAAAATATTACCAATAATACATTTCTGAAAGAAAAACTTATTACTATAATAGACTTTTGAAGAAAAAAAAATACCAGCAATACATTTTTCAATACAAAACTAGAAGACATTTTCATTTTCTATAATAAAAGTAAAAAAATTTTCATCAAAATCTGACTAAATCAACATTCTCACTATAACTGAATATTAAAAAAAAATACCTTAAAACCCCACCTTTTTGGCATTAAATAACCCACAGAGGTTGATATGTCGTTAAACAAAACTCAAACTTTTCATCTTCATCTTTTATTCTTCCTCCACCTCCATAGTAGTAGTAGTAGTAGTAGTAATAGTTTAATATCTCATAATCGTCACAAGCCTATATTCTCGCTTATTTCCTTATGTCAGTCGTACATTTTAATGGTCCTTCTTAACCGTTAGCGGACATCGAACCGTAGAACTCTCTGTCACTAATTCAACGAGAGGACACCATGATAAGCATTTGGCAGTCAACGAGATTTTAACATGGTCAGAATCGAAAAAGCACTGCATTCTTTTGGTCTGCACTAATTCAGCAGTTAATATCTTATCTCTGCTTTTGGCTGACATCAAAGCGATTTTGACACGTACGCTTAATTATTTAGGATACTTGCCATAAAGCGAAGAAACGATACGCCTGAGAACGCAGTGCGGAATGAGTAGGAAGAAGAGAAGTGGTTGCGCGAGGCGGGCTGGGGTTTGAGCCGGTGGTTGGGTGGTAAACCGGAATTGGTCGAGGTGCAAACAAAGTTGGGCTGAGAAAGAGTCTGCTAGAAATATCAAGTGGAGAAAGACGGTTGGAATGAAATAAGGATTTGTTGGCACGAACGAAATTGAGAGAGAAAGAAAAAGAAAAAAAGAGAAAGAAAAAGAAAAAAAGAGAAAGAAAAAGAAAAAAAGAGAAAGAAAAATAAATAAATAAATGAACAGGGAATGAAACAAAAGAATAAGCCAAAAACATATATATCGATAAAACAAGATATTTAGGTTCCCCTCGTTATTCGAAAGTGGGAAACCATAAAGGCGTAAATTGAAGAAGCAACTGTCATTAATTTATACATATTTGAAAAGAAAAATTATCCCAGAACCACAAAATTAAATTACATGAGATTTTCGCTAACTTTAACTGTTGCAATGCTTGCAAATAAAGACAAACATAGATAAACCTGGTTGCAAGAGTAAGTGGTATAAAAAGAACAATTTTTCCCATGACACCGCTTTTTTAGGGATGGTCGGCCATGTCCTGTACAAGACCACTGCACAAATATAGCCAACGCTTTCAACATTTAACGGTACATTGTTATTTAATATACATTAAAAGTAAGTACCTCCACTCATTTTTGATGATTAACTTTTAAATTAAATTTTTAGAAATAAAAAAAAAATTCTTGAAACTTTTATTTTAGTTTTAATTGAAAGCTAAATGATAGCATTCACTATTTCCAGTCAGCAAAATACTCTAGTGTATTTCAAATAAAATTGGAATCTAAAATTTTGAGATTTTTTTTTTAATTTTCAATTTTTCGGCCATTTTTGAGTCATTGACACATTTGTAAACAAAAGTTAATTCTCGGTTTTAAAAATCTTGCAAAAATAAAATATACATTTTTGAAACATTATTTTTGGAAAATTAGCAAATTTAATATTAAATTAATCTGATTTACAAAACTATTACTTATTTATCGCATGAAATTTAGAATAAAACTATTTCTTAACCACAGAGTTCAACTTTCTGACCTTTCCACCGTATGTGTTGACAAATAAGATGAAAGTGTATGGCGATCACAAATGACATAATTGTACAAGGGTAAGGGGAAGAAACTCTGATACACATGACATTTTAATTTACACATAGAAATTACCAATAAAAAATTCAAGCAAACAAAAAATAATTTAAAATTATTTTAAAAATAAGGATGCAAAACGATTTCTATTAAACTTTTTAATTTTCGATTAGTAAATCTTCGCTTAATAATTTTATAAACTAACTCCAACAAATCTTTTAAGTATTTTAAAGATATTTTTGAAACTTTTTAAATTATTATTAAAAAAAAATGAAAACAATCCTTTTAAACTTTCATTATTAATTGAATCTTTTTCTCCAGATAATAATGTCCTTATATATTCAAGCAATTAAAAGCTTAAAAAGATAAAAATCTCTTCTTTTTGTGATAATAAAAAATTGTACTTACTAATTAAAATATTACATAAATTTTGTTATTATTAAGTGAAATCAGGAGTAAAAATGTTCCTTTCTTTTGTCTGGTTCAATAGTAAATATTTTCGAAAAAATGTCTATTTAATTTTTTAATGAGTGCACGATAGTAGTAAATATTCTTAGGTCACGTTTTTTTTTAAATTCGTTTTGTTGTTGGTGGACATTGTGAGGAAGAAGAAAAATCAAAGTGAAAGAGAGCGTAAGAAGAGGATATTTGTGTTGTCTGGTTTTTGTATGTCTAGACTGACGATTGCAACATTGTATTTCTTTATCTTTCGTTGCATGTGGAGAGAATAGGTGAGGGAGTATGACACTGTAGGTCGGCCAGACGCCATCCGGGAGACAGCCTATGGCAGTAGCCCCGCTGAAGAGAAAAAGCAGATTCACGCAAATTGAAACATTTTAACGACAAATATCAACTTTGAATATATTTTCCCTCTTCTGGTTGATCAATATATATTTCTTTTGGATTGTATTTTTATTAACTTCAACCGGAAGTTATGCACGGTCACTATTGCGCAAAGCAAAAAATGTTATTATATTTTAAGCTGTTTCTGCTCTTAGTGTCACTATATACCTTCACTCTTCGCTAATGTTTTTTAAGCGATTATTAGAATTTAATAAAATGTAAACATATAAGTAAATTTATAAATTATTTGTTCTTCAGAATTTACAACAAAAATAATAAAGATTGTTTATTTACAAGAATAATCGGTCCTTACGTATTATCGGGAGGACCTTTGATAACAAGGTGTTATAAGCCCGCTTATAACACCAAGGAACTGGAAAAATCAGGCTTTCATCACCTCAACGTCAACCACAAGTACAACTTTGTGGATTCGAACACCGGGGCTCATACGCAGACAGTGGAACGCCTATGGGGATCGACAAAGTGGCGAAACAAGAAGCACTGTGGCACTGCACGTCACCATTTGGAGTCGTATTTGGCCGAATTCATGTGGCGGAAGCATGTTGCCTGTACTGATGTCTTTGAGTCACTTTTGGAAGCTATTGCGACGTTCTGGCCTCCGGAATTACAAATGTAATGTTATTTTATTGTTTTAACCGTTTCAATAAATAATTTACTTTAATTTTTGAGTCGTTTTTTTAAAGGTCCTCCCGATAATACGTAAGCACCGAATAATCTTATATCTGCAACATTCTAAAATCTAACACAATTAAAAACTAGGTACCCCATCTCGTTTTCGATAGCTACGTTTTAAAATGAATTTTAATTAGATACCTTTACTAAATCACTGAAAAACAGCATATTATAAAAAAATAGCCCCAAACTTAATAAAAACAAACGTTTTCCATCAAAATGGTTATGTCATTATTAAGAGAAAAGATCAAAGTATTTTTTAATTATTTAAAAAAATAATTTAATCCTTTTTAGCATATTCGAAATTTTAGTAAAAAATCTTGTTTTGGTTTTATTTAGCTTGGAGTCAAATCGTTACAAGAGTTTACAATGGAAAACGTAACATTAAACTCATTTTTTTCCGGTGACAAACACATTAATTTAGAAATTCTTGCAAAAATTAAATATTTGTCGGGTTTTAATGAAACTTTCAGGATTTATTCACAAATGAGTGACATTATTTCAGAAATAATTATTTTTACACGATATTAATAAAAATATTTTTTACATCCGTTATCCCGACCGCCACCTTAATTCATGAAATTTCAAGAAGTTAAATTTTGTAGGCAAAATTGGTTTTATTAGTTAAAGGCAGGACTCATGGGGAATGTAAATCATGTGTTATTTTTATAAACCATTTAACCTCTTTTACCGAAGATCTGCCTCGAATAGTGAAATAAAAAAATGCAATAAAACTATGACATTAATTAGATAAGCTTTTAACTGCTTTAATAAATAATATAAATTTCAAACATTATAGACTAAAGAAAATAAATTTCGATTCATAATGAAATTTTGAAAGAATTGTTTTCATTTTCGATTTTTAATTTATAAAGTTTCAAAAATATTTTTAAAATATTTCCAAAACTTGTAGACGTTAGGTTGGTAAGTTATGAAGTGAAGACAATATTTACTAATCAAAAATTGAAAAGTTAAATACAAATCAGCTACCCATCGTATTTTTATTATAATTTTAAATTTATATTCAATATATCTAAAAAAAAAAAAAAAAAAAAAAAATGCTGCTATATGCAACAGATAAAATATTTAAGGGAATAATGTGTGGCCCTAAAAAGGGTTGTTTTTATTTTATTTCTTCTATTGTCTCTTTAACCGTCCTTATTACCTCTAGGTAAAGGTCCTGCATAACATGGCACCATCTTCGTATTTTTTCAGTTGATGGTTGTCGGCTATAACACTGAGACAGAAAATCCTATAAAATGGATTTACAATACTCATAGTGTTGCCGGCATAATTTCGGTTTAGGCCATCAATATGTCTGATGCTTTGGCTGTTACCATTGAGAATTCCATGCAGGTCTTCTTGCATAGTTAATAAGCAAAAAAATTAAGCAAAAAATAAGCAAAAAATAAGCAATAAGCAAAATAAGCAATAAGCAAAATAATCAATATAAGCAATAAGCAAAATAAGCAATAAGCAATATAAGCAAAATAAGCAATAAGCAATAAGCAATATAAGCAATAAACAAAATAAGCAATAAGCAAAAAATAAGCAATAAGCAAAATAAGCAATAAGCAAAATAAGCATTAAGCAAAATAAGCAATAAGCAAAATAAGCAATAAGCAATATAAGCAATAAGCAAAAAATAAGCAATGAGCAAAATAAGCAATAAGCAAAAAATAAGCAATAAGCAAAATAAGCAATAAGCAATATAAGCAATAAGTAAAAAATAAGCAATATAAGCAATAAGCAAAATAAGCAATAAGCAAAATAAGCAAAGAAGTAACTGGCAGGTTTTTTAAGCCTTTTTGATTTTAAAAAAAATTGAGGAACTAAGAATTAAAAACATAAAACATTAAATTTTGAAGGGAGAATTTGCAAAACATGTTGGGTGTTAAAACGTGCACACGAAAAACGGAAGTGAAATGAAAATACTGTCGACTGCCGAACAAGAATATATCAGGGTTTTGTTCTCTTGTAAGGGGGAGAACTATTTAAACACACGACCTTTTAATGATATGTCATTTATGACCTACCATAGATTTTTTTGTTTAAATCTGGAAATCTACAGACTAAATAACATTTTTAATAATTTTTATAATCTCGGTGCGTGAAGATTTGTATTAAACTTTGAATTTTCGATAAGTAAATATCGTTTTTACTTACTAACTTAATAAACTAATGCGGATAGTGATTAGAAGAAATTTTAAAATATCTTTGAAACTTTATAAATTATTATAACTAAAAATTAAAAATGAAAATTCTTGTGAAAATTCATTATAAATCGAAAAGTATTATTCTCTTCAGAATATGATATCCTTAATATATATTGTTTATAAAAGCAATTAAAAGTTTATCTAAATTAAAAGAGGCATTGTTTTAATCCCTTTTTTTTCACTGTTTGGAGTAGATTTTCTGTTTGAAAAACATAAGTGACTTACATTCCCCAAGAAGTCTTGCATTTAACTAATAAAAGAAAGTTTGTGGACAGCAGTCTATTTCTAGCAATTTCTAGCAATTTCAGAAAATTACTTTCTAATGGGTAAGAAATACCAAAATTTTATAAAAATAATGATTTCAAAAATAATATCAGTCATCTAATCTAAATTTATTTAAATTTAAATGGAACTGTGTGTGTGTGTGTGTGTGTATATATATATATATATATATATATATGAGCGCGTTACCTACAGACTTCGAAACGGCTGAACCGATTTTCTTGAAAATTTACACAGTTGTACTATAAGCGTCTGCGAGTGTTCTTAGCTAGGCTTTGTGTCGAGATATCCCCGATAAATATCGAAAATCGATAATCGAAAAAATCGGGTTATAGAAGGAATGGTCCGATTTTAATAAAATATGATACACTCATAGACAAAGACATAAGAAACGATGTTCAGAAGTTTTAAGGTTACAGTTCTTATAATAGTGCAAAAAATCGATAATATGTATATATATATATATATATATATATATATATATATATATATATATATAAGGCAAGATGTTTGTGTCTGTGTCTGTTTATCTGCCTGTATTTCTGTATTTTTTCAGCCGTTTTTGCTTCGGGTTTGGCTCTGAGTAGGTACAATTGTAGTTCTTAGTCTCAGCCATGATACCATTTACTCAGAGGACTTATTTAGCCTTCAAAATTCAGTTTACGATGAAAAAAACTAATTTGATATCGATAGCAGGAAATCAAAATTTGACTTACATCCATTCATTTTTCTTTCACTCTGCAGTTTCGCTTTAACTGGAAACAACTATTGCTTTTTAGTCTTTCGTGCCAACGTCCAAAGAGTCTGAGCTCCAGGACCATGAATTAGTTTTAAAGCTTTCATTACACCCGAGCAACGCCGGGCTATATTGCTTGTTTGTGAATAAGGAGAAGTGATGCATCGAAATAAGGGGAAAATGCATTCTCAAAAGAGAAAAAATATATTAAGAAATAGAAAAATTTTGCTAGAAATCAAGACACGCCTGCTGAACAAACTCGTTATAATCTTGGGTATGACAATAAATTACAGCCGGCAGCAAGACCTCTAATCGGGTTATTGTGAGGTCTTGAGGCGGGTGGAACAGTCCCTTATTTGGTGTTGTTCCCAGGTACCTCCTGATATAGGGAAGTAGCACCTGTTAGGGTACCAGCTTTGGGCAAATAATGAAAACCCAACCATCAGAATACTAGGAAAGTATAAAAATACATTTTTATAGCAAAAATACCAACAGTACATAATATTATATATATATATATATATATATATATATATATATATATATATTAATCATTTCACCTCAAGCAAGGCGGTAGAGCTACTGATGTGCAGTAGAGTGAAGAGAAAGACGAACCAGTTACAGTGGGTGCCAGAGAAAGGGCAAGAGAAGGATGTAAACACTGGAGTGAAGATAGTTGCGAAGGTAGAGTGAAAAGAAAAGAACAAGATACATGGGGTGATGTAGAAAAGACTAGAGTTAAGTGGATAACAGATGGGAATTGACTTTGCATTTCAATTCCTAGAGGTTTTAGCCGTCAGGAAAGCAAGTGTATGGAAAGGAGTACCATAGGCGGGAAGCTCTAGAAAAAAAGTTGCTGAAGTAGAATTGTCGCCTGCATTTGGTTGGTCTAACGGTAAATGGGTGGGACCTTCTTGCCAGTCTGGTTGCACGAGTAAATTCTTGTGGAGGGGGCACCAGTGACCTAAGTTCATCAGAGCAGAAGCCATCCACAGTACATGTTTATTATAAAATGACCAGCAATACATTTTATCTGTAGTTCAAGTCATACAATAGCGTTCTATATATATTTAGTTGAAGCTATAAAATTGGGTTAAAAATATTTAGATTTCGGCATTAAATAACGCAAAGAGGTTGATATGCTGTGACACACAAAATCTAACAATCAACCAATATGAAAGAATTCTTTCATTACATGAATCCATATAATATCCTACAGTTACTTAAAGAAAACAAACCGTATTTCAAAATATAATTTCAACAATCTATAACATAAAACACACATTATCCTGCATATACAGGGTGACTATAAAGTCCATGTACACTTTTAAAAAAGTATAACTTTATTTGTATTTGTGATAGAAATAATCTGTAAAAAAAATGTTAAGCTCCTTGTCACTTTGCTCTGCGTGTTAGACAGTTTCTAAATCAGGAATTTCTTAAGAGATGTATCGGAATGGGTGAACCATTTTATTTCGCCAGGTTTGACTCCGTTAGATTTCTTTCATAGGAAAACAATTGTGTATGCAACCAAACCTAGTTCATTAGAAGATTTGAAAGCTAAAATGACTAATGTCATTTCAGGCATTACTGTAAATCAGTTGGCAAATGTTTTCCGTGAACTTCAAAATCGTATTACCCTTTGTATTGATAAAAATGGAGGACATGTGGAAACTTCAATAAAATTTCAATAAAACCTTAAAAAATATAGATTTACTTCTTTATAATTTTTTTACAATTTACTTCTATCGCAAATACAAATAAAGTTTAAATTTTTTTTAAAGCACACACGAACTTTATGGAAACCCTATATATATATATATATATATATATATATATATATATATATAGGTGTGAGTTTGTAACCCTGGGTTTCACGCTTTTGCGATCGTCAGACAAACTGTCTGACGATCGCAAAAGCGTGAAACCCAGGGTTACAAACTCACACCTGTCTATATGAATATGTTTGGTCTATCACTGATATTGAGCGCTTTTAAATAAGTACCACGCATATATAATATATATGTAACATATTACATATTTATATAGATATATATTGATATTTATAATTATATACATACACTTTTCACCCCCCCCCCCCCCACATATACATATATATATATATATATATATATATATATATATATATATAACTGGAACTTTGTCTGTGTGTGTGTGTGTGTGTGTGTGTATCCGTTACCTATAGACTCCGAAACAGCTGAACCGATTTTCTTGAAAATTTACACAGTTGTACTATAAGCGTCTGCGAGTGTTCTTAGCTAGGTTTTGTGTCGAGGTACCCCCGATAAATATCGAAAATCGATAATCGAAAAAATCGGGTGATAGAAGGAGTGATCCTGGAGAAGGAGAGCCTGGAGAACCTGATACTGACTGGTCAGATAGAAGGAAAGAGAGACAGAAGTAGGCAGCGGATAACATATTTGCAGGGCCTGATCAGGTGGATGACGGAACGGGGGTTGCCAGGAGTAACAGGTGCAAACATACTAAGATCCACAAGGGATAGGGAGACGTGGAGAACCATGATCGCCTACGTCCTGAAGGGACAGGGCACATAGAAGAAGAAGAAGTCATTTTTATGGAGACATGTGAAAACAATTGTGTATGAAACCAAACCTAGTTCATTAGACGATTTAAAAGCTAAAATAACTAATGTGATTTCAGGCATTACTGCAAATCAGTTGGCAAATGTTTTCCGTGAACTGCAAAATCGTTTTACCCTTTGTATTGATAATGATGGAGGACATGTGGAAACTTCAATAAAATTTCAATAAAACCTTAAAAAATATAGATTTACTTCTTTCTAATCATTTTTACAAATGATTTCTATCGCAAATACAAATTAAGTTATAAGTTTTTAAAGTGTACACGAACTTTATGGACACCCTGTATATAGATCTACCATCCGCCCATGTATTTAATACTGCTGCCACATCGGGTCGGGTGTCCCTGCTATTCATTTCGGGGTTCTTGACAAACTCCAACGAAGAATCTGTAATATGATCGATCCCGACTTGGCGGCTTAGTTGCAGTCACTTTCTCACCGGCGTAATGTTGCTTCTCTATGTCTCTTCTACAAATACTTTCACGGCTTCTGCTCCGATGAACTTAGTTCACTGGTGCCCCCCTGTGTATGAATTTACTCGAGGTACTAGACTTGCTACTAGGTACCCTTTTACTGTGAAACCAATAAAATGTAACCGCAGCTTCTACTCCATTAGTTTTTTTTTCTCGCACTTCCCACCTGTGGAATTCTCTTCCGTATACTTGCTTCCACGACAGCTACAATCTCCGGGAATTTAAATGTAAGTTCAATAGTCCTCTCTTATCTCTCTGACTCGCATCCTTTCTCTCGTGTTCTTTTTTCCGTCCACTCCACTCTCATCACACCAGTATTCTTATTCTTCTCTTAGCTACTTCCTGATACCCGCTATAACCTGACCTTCTTTCTCATCACTTTCCTCCTATGTAACTCCCTGCTTAACAGTAGCGCTAAGGCTGCCTTGCCTGGGGTGAAATGATTTCCAAAATCACCAATTCTCGTCATTAATTCCACATAAACATTTATATGCACAAAAGTTGAGTATCATCTACCATGTATTCAATTGTGAAAACAGAATAATATATGTAATATTTTTGTTACTTTAAATCTTCCAAGGCTAAATTTCGGTATTAAATGACCCATAAAGTGTTGATATGCCATTGAACAAACAATTAATTAATCAATCAATATCTAATCTGCAATGTAAAACACACATATCAATGCCTCTAGTATTTATGTCAACCCAAACGTGTATATGCACTAAAGATGTGTATCATCTACCATGTACTCAATTGCGAAAGCAGAATAACATGCATAATATTTTTATTAACTCAAAGCTTTCGGCTAAATATTATACATTTTCAAAGATTATTTTTTGTTAAACTACGATAAGTGATGTTTATGTGATTTTAATAGTGATGTATACCCTTATTAAAAACAAAAACAAAACAAAAAGCCACCCCTTAATAACATTAGTTATGAATACGTTTACAGTATCTTTGAAAATTTAAAGAATGTCTATTTTCAGCAAATTTATCTAATCTACAAAAGCATTTACACAATTTATTATTAAATTTTAGCAAAAATCCTTAAAATGGCTAATTCCTGCAATAGCCAACAGAAACATTTTCCAACCAGTTTTTCTTTATATTCAATAAATGAGTTGTTAGTGTTATCAAAAGACTTGTGCATTTTATTGTAGAGATTCTTATTTCAGTTTGATAGAAGCTGACCTGGGATATAACAGACGAAAGTTTACCACGGTAACAAGCAGGAATTATGCAACCTTGTATGTAATACATAATGTTTAGGTGGGTGGGGGGTTCCTGCTAGATCCGCCGTCAATCAAAATATCGCTGATTTTGGGAAACCCGAATCAACGCTATCGATACGACATACTGAAGAGTGTAAAGAAAGCCAAATGACCGGTAAGTTCGGTATTATTCAACAAAACTAGCGAGGCAGTGGCTCGCGACTGAAAGGAAAAAAAGTGGAGAAACAAATATACTAGACGGATCAGCACCAGTGGATTACGCGAGCCATTTCAGCTTATATTTAGTTTATTGCTAGAAATGAGGCTGTATATTATCCGAATTTTAATCATTTTCGTTTAAAATAAACTATTTTGAAAGAAAGATTTTATTTGTTTTATTAAATGTTTTTTAATTATGTTTAAGAAAATTGTAGAAATGATCTTTAATAAAAAAATTTCTTGGTCTATAGAAAAATTACATCAATGAAGACCGGCCACCTATATAGATAGATAGATAGATAGATAGATAGATAGTCATCCACAGACAAATCTGTTTCGCTGTATCACAGCTCATCAGTACAGTTAGACATCCGATTGATTCTAACCAGGAAAGAAGCCCCGCCAAATTGACATCAGTCTACCTCTGAGCTATGGGCGCTCGGTAGAGGAAAGCGGACTTAAGCGTGTTAAATACAATGTAAACACACGCCAGTAGCTGAGAGTGTTCAAAATCACTACTCAATGAACAAGATAGTCCTGCGTTTAACTAATAAAAATTTTTCCAAGAAAATTTAATTTCTTTAAATTTAATGAATTTACGTGGTGGGCTGGTAACAGATGTAAAAAAATATTTTAAACAAGGATTTTTAAAAACAATAATTTCAAAAATAACTTCATTCATTTGTGTGTATAAGTCCCGAAAGTTTCATTAAAATTCGACTATTATTTGATTTTTGCAAGTATTTCTAAAGTAATGTGTTTGTCACAGGAAAAGAACTAGTGTTATGTTTTACATTGTAATTTTTGGTAACAGTATGGTTACCTGCTAACTAAAATCAAAACAACATTACCAAAATTTCAAACTTGTTAGAAGAGATGAAAATTTTAAAAAAAATAATTAAAACATACTTTGATCTTTCTTCATAAAAATAACAAACATTTTGATGGAAAAAGTTCGTTTTTTTAAAGTTCGGCGTCTTTTTTGTTCATCCTATGATGTTTCTTCAACGATTTAGTAAAGGTACCTATTATAAACTTATTATATATATATATATATATATATATATATATATATATATATATATATATATATATTTATATATATAATTATGAATTAAATGAAGATTGCAACACGGACATTTTTATGTTTCGGGATAGAATCTCGTCATCAGGCAATGTTGAAAGTTAGTTGTGAAAATGATTTACATTTAAATACAAAAAACATCGGTTTGCTATTTATGTATGTGGAAAGATATCAAATTTATGTGTGTGTTCCTTTTTACTAATCTGAATAAAGATTCATTTTGAAATTTGGCCAGTAGTTTCTGGGGAATACATACTTACTTTTTTTTCTTTCATTTTTTCTTTTTTATATTTTTCTTTCTTCCTATAACTGTCAAATTGTCAACCTACTTTTAACCTAACTTTATTTTTATTTTTATTTTCATGGCTTATCCCGATATCGTATTACCTTTGATGTATCTATTCTAATACCAAAAATGTCCTTTCTGCTTTCTCCATATTTTGACTACTTCTCATAGAAAACAAGAAAGGGATAAAGAAAGAAAAGAACTTTTTATACATTTGTTCAAATTTAAGGGGGCTTTTGGGTAATTTTACTCTTCTTATCAGCACGTATTTAATTCTAATTTTTCAAAACATTTAATTTATAAATAACATTTCTATTTTTTATTCTAATTTACTTCTTGCTATCATTATCCCATCTTTTTAATATCTACTTGTTTATTATTAAAAAAAATTAATAAATAATTTTACATACCAATTTACTTATTTGATTCTAATATCTCGTCAATTATTATTTTCCTTAATCGAATTATTGGGTGTATGCATGTTAATTAATTGATATATCTCGAAAAGGAATACAGTATAAAATGATCAGTTGAAGAATGGAACTCCACACCAGGAATAAGAAATACAGATTTATTGTACTAAGGTACGATTAACAATAATACACATATAGGTAAGCCACGGGTTGGAGCGGAATCAACTACCGAATAGTGAATGCCTTCGCCTAAGACCTTTCCTGTATTTACTAGCCTTCCCACGCAAGGCCAGATGTGACACATGGTCATTTTATAGTGGGTATTTCCGGCCATATAGCCGGGCCAAAAAATGTCGTTACCGTCTTTTATAAAGTAGAGCATTCTATTCTCGGGGATGGCAGGATGTTTCACTATAACATTAATATAAAGTAATATATATGTGTGTGTGTGTGTGTGTGTGTGTGTGTGTGTGTGTGTGTGTGTGTGTGTACGGAAGAGAATTCCACTGACCGGAAGAGCCGGAAAAATGCTAAAGAATAAGTGGGGATTGCATTTGACTATTTTGACGGTAAAAGGTTGTGCTCTAGATGCCGGTCTAGTAGCACGAGCAAATTGATGTGGTTGGTGAACCAGGGAAAGAATCTTGTCAGTGCAGAATCCGGGAAAATATTTGTAGAAAAGACAGAGGGAACCCATCTTCCGCCGGTGAGACAGTGAATGAAGGCAACCTGACATAGGTATTATTGTTATTAATAATGCTATGATTATCGCAATATTAATTACTATATATCCATAATTGCTCTACTTATATACTGAATACTTTTTATAAAAAATTGCTAGATAGATAGATAGATAGATAGATAGATAGATAGATAGAAACAGAAACAGTAGATAGATAGATAGATAGATAGATAGATAGATAGAAACAGACTAGATAGATAGATAGATAGATAGATAGAAATAGATAGATAGATAGATATAAACAGACTAGATAGATAGATAGATAGATAGATAGATAGATAGATAGATAGATAGATAGATAGAAACAGACTGAGATAGATAGATAGATAGATAGATAGATAGATAGATAGATAGATAGATAAAACAGACTGAGATAGATAGATAGATAGATAGATAGATAGATAGATAGATAGATAGATAGATAGAAACAGACTAGATAGATAGATAGATAGATAGATAGATAGATAGATAGATAGATAGATAGAAACAGACTGAGATAGATAGATAGATAGAAACAGACTGAGATAGATAGATAGATAGATATCGATATACATGCTAGTATATCCACATATATAAAAATATTTCAGGTGTTGAGTGCCTAATGCATGAAACTCAGCGTCGTGTTTTAGACATATGTTTATGCATATATATATAGAGAGAGAGAGAGAGGGGGGAGATAAAGACTGTGCGCATGTGTATTATGAACCTTAATGGTTACATTTACAAGAAATATTTAGATATTGGTTTTTCACTGATTCAACTAAATTCCTATAGAATTTATACCACGTTCAATCGATTCCATAATCGCCGTTCAAACTGCTTCTGACTTAATAGTTGTCATGGCGTGTAATCCCTTTGGGGAATTTTAAGAAAATTTCTGTAGATACAATTAGTGCGAATATAGACACGGTAAAATCTGAATCTATCTATCTATCTATCTATCTATCTATCTATCTATCTATCTATCTATGTATATCAGCCTGTTCATATCTATCTATCTATCTATCTATCTATCTATCTATCTATCTATCTATCTATCTATCTATCTATCTCAGCCTGTTCATATCTATCTATCTATCTATCTATCTATCTATCTATCTATATCAACCTGTTCATATCTATCTATCTATCTATCTATCTATCTATTTATCTATCTCAGTCAATTCGTATCTATCAATCTTTCTCAGTTAGTTCCTATGTATCTATCTATCTATCTATCTATCTATCTATCTATCTCAATTCGTATCTATCAATCTTGCTCAGTCAGTTCCTATCTATCTATCTATCTATCTATCTATCTATCTATCTATCTATCTATCTATCTATCCCATTCTGTTTCTATCTATCTATCTCCATTAAATTTTAATGTTTCTAAGAGCTTTCTAGATTTTTAAGATTTTAAATGTGCAGATAGATATATATTCTTTGAAAATGGTACATCATCCTTCAAAACGTTTCTCTCTCTCTATCTCCCTCTCTCTCTCTGCGCGCTCGTGCGTCTGCTCATTTCGGAGGATCATTTTTGAAGACACCTATCTATATTTATCCGATTCCGTTCTCATCTATCGTCGTCCATTCGCACATAAATATCAATTTTTCCTGAAAAGTTTTTAAGTGTATGTGCGTGCGTGTGGTGGGGTATTGTTGCTGGATGTTCATTGTAGCCCAGCGTTGGCTTTTGATCGACATTTCATCACCTGAACATCTCCCGATTTTCGCTTGTGTGCTCAAGTAGACATATATGGCCATTATTTATAGTAGAGAGTGACTTAACTGTTCTTAAGAGGATGAACTCTGAATTGATTCCAGGCTTGAACGTGACTGCTTTTGTATTGGGTCGGGAAAGTTAAATGGATTAATGAGTGCTAAGTAATTGTTGCGAAAGTCTCGCGAGAGAAACCGAGAAGTGGAACGGGATGAAGGGCTCGGATAAGAACAGAGACACAAAGAGAAAATGGAAAGGAAAGCATAAGAAGGAAACGTAGTTTCAAAAAAATTATGAATGAATATATGAAGCAAGATTTCGATGAAGATGATTTATGACTAAAGAGATGTGAAAGAATAAGTAAATTAATAAGTTGGTGTTAAACTAATAATAAAATAATACTAATAATGACGAATGTATCTTCAGAATGTTGGGATAAAAAGCAATAATAATAAGATGGACTCAAACTAGTAATAAAATAATAGTAATAATGAAGAGTGTACTGCGCCTAAGTGTATTCTTATAAATGTTTTTTAGCATTAGAATCTAAGTAGAGTATTAAGAGGCAGGATGTCAAATACTAAGAAGGGGGATACTAAAATCAAGCAGCTACAAACATTTAAATACCTTTGAAGTGTTCTAACAGAAGACGGAAAGTGCAATACAGAAACCCGAAAGCGAATTTGCATGGCGAAGGACGTATTCCAGAATCTGAGTAGAGTATTAAGAGACAGGAAAAATTCACTAGAAACAAAGAGGAGAGTAATGGATTGCTATGTGATGTCTGTCCTTTAATATGGCAGTGAATGTTGAGACAATATCATCAAAGATGAAGGAAAAACTTGATTCAACTGAAATGCGGTTCTACAGAAGGATGTCATGGACCGAGCATGTGAGCAATAATGAGGTTTTGGAAACGATGGAAACAAAAAGGAAATTCATATTGAGCATCAGTACGACACAGTTAAAGTTCCCAGGACATGCAATAAGGAAGGAGGGCTTGAAGAACCTGATACTAATAGGCCAGATAGAGGGAAAAGGAGATAGAGGAAAGAATAACATATTTGAAGGGCCTGAGCAGATGGATGACAGAACGGGGTTTGCGTGGTGTTACGGGAGAAAGTGTGCTAAGAGCCACCAGTAATAGGGAGACGTGGAAAGCCATGATCGCAGAAGAGGCCATGATCGCTGAAAGAAGAAGAAGGTAACCAGTTTACAGTATAAAGTAATGGTAACCTACCGCAAGAAAATCTGCACAGTCAGTCATGTCTCTTTCGAGACATGATTACCCAAGTTTGTATTAAGTATGGCACTTAACTGACTTATTAATGCAAATTGGCATGGCGAAGGAAGCATTCCAGAAGTTGAGTAAATTATTAAGAAACAGGAAAATTTCGTTAGAAACAAAGAAGAGAGTACTGAATTGATGTATAATGTCAGTTTTTCAATATGGCAGTGAATGCTGAACAATATTATCGAAGATGAAGGAAAAACTTGATTCAACTGAAATGTGGTTCTACAGAAGGATGCTGCGGATATCATAGATCGAGCATGTGTGAGCAATGATGAGGAAAGGATGGGAACGAAAAGGAAATTAATACTAATCATCAGGAAGAGACAGCTGAAGTTTCTGGTACGTGCAGTGAGGAATGAGGGCTTGGAGAACCTGATATTAACAGGCCAGATAGAAGGAAGGAGACAGGAAAAACAGCGGGTAACGTACTTGACTGGCCTGTGTGGGTGGATGGTGGAACGAGGGTTACGCGGAATAACAGGATGCAAGCGTGCTAAGAGCTACCAGAGATAGAGACATGAAAAGCCATGATCACCTACGTCCTGAAAGGACAAGGCACATAGAAGAAGAAGAAAAAGAAAAAGAAGAAGATGGAATGAAATTAATAATTTAACAATAATGAAGAGTGTACAGAGCCAGATTGGTGGCATAAAAATAAACTAATATTAAGAATGAATAAAACCAGTAATAAAATAATAGCAATAATGAACTGTGAACTGAGCCAGAATTTTTGGATAAAATCAACAATAATCACATGGAATAAAACTCATAATAAAAAAATGGTAATAATAACGAGTTTACTGCGCCAGAGTGTTGGATGAAAAGCATTAATAATCAGCTGGAATAAAATTAGTAAGAAAACAATAGCAACAATTAAGAATGCAAATGCTTAGAAAGTTGTAAATTACATGTTTTGGTTTGGATTAAATGTTTTATGTCAGACCGAAATCAGCCTATCAGTCATTTGATTTGTAACATATGACGGCATTTTGTTGTGATTTCAATTTCAATTTCATTGGTCTAGAAACGCCATGAATTAGTCTATACTTTTTGTATGAATTAGTCTATACTATTTAGATTGTTCTGAATAATGTACTCATCTTTATAGCCATTATTACGACGTTTCGACCGTTGTACACTCCGGCCTTCTTCAGGTGCTAAGAATTTCTAACCGAACGCTTCGCTTCGCACATGGAATGAGAATGTTCGTAATTGAAATTGCTCGTTGTAACCGTCATTCAGTCAGTTAAGTGTAATACATGATACACGTTTGGGTGATCATGTCCTGAAAGAGACATGTCTTATTGGGTTTTCCCGCAGTTACTTTCTGTGGTAGACTGGTTGTCAACCACGGCTATAAAACTCAACGCGTCTTGCTATTTAACCCATAGCTGGAGAGAGAAACAGTAGATTCAACTTTTCCCAAAAAGTATTTGCTCGTAAGTGAATAGAAAGAACTCGACTCGAATTCGACCTCGACACTCTGATTTCTCGTTCCTACTACGTATTTTCCAAAATGAAACAAAAATACTTTGAAATACGAGAGAATAAATTCATTCAATAAACTTCAGAGTATATATATATATATATATACTCTGAAGTTTATCGAATAAATTTATTATATATATATATATCCTATGTCTTACACACGACTCTGAGTTTTATGCATTCTTCAGCAATCATCGGGAGATTATCATATTATTCTGACCTTTTCTCGATTTGAACTATATATTACCGTTCCTTTTTAAAGTTTGTTTTGGGTATAAAATCGAATGTACTAATATTTTTTACTTATTAAATGTATAATCAAGTAAGGTTAATAGTGAAGACAAAAATGGAATTGGTACTAAAATCGTGCTGGAATACAAAAAAAGAAACAGATTTATAATTTAACAATAAATATAAATAAAATAAAATAAATGCCCGTTAGGGTTAAGTCCAGGGTGCAAAGACAGTAAGCCTTGCGTAGAATATTATGCATATTTATTAATATATATTTTTGCTCTTTTATACAACATTGAGAACAGTTTCATTCACACCTGATTAATATTTATATATTGATACGTATATGCGCGTATACACGCATATGTAGTTTTTTACCCACTTAACTATATATATATATATATATATATATATATATATATATATATATATATACGAGTGAATACAGAACGAAGAAATAATTTTTACAACGTCCAAAACATTAATTTAAAACAGCGCTCGATATATAATATGTGAATATTTATATATACACTGAAGTATGAAGCTGTGAATATTTATTATAAATTATATTTTAGAAAATGTACATAATTTTTTTTATTATATATCCACTATAAATCGTACATTTATAATATATATATCGGTCCATGCTTCACTATCCACTGTACAACAAAGCACATCCTATACGTTATCGTAATGTTAATAGTTTCTTCTACCAACACTTCTTGAGTCTGTAATTCTTTTCCAGCTACCTGCTTTCCTGTCAGATTCAATTTTCAGAAATTTAAATGTAAAGTCAGTTGTTATTTTCTGTCGCCTGGAATTTTGTTCTTTTATTGTTTTACCTGTTTCTTTCACTGTAAATAACCCCTTAAATTTTACCTTGCTTGGGATAAAATGATTAATATATTCATATATTGCACATTGTTACCGTGCTTATAATACGCTTACCGTGATCTGAACTAAACATGCACATCACTCTATATACATAAACTTTACACATATTCATTTACAAGGAAAATAAAATTCATTCTTGATATAGTCAAACGCGCACAAAAAAACAAAAACAAAACCTTTATCCAATTCAAATATAATTTGAGTTCTGAAAAAAAAATCATAAGGACATATGAAAAATTATATAAAAAATTTAATGATAATACCTTGTCTGTTATTTTTAATGAAATCTGCGCAAAAGAAAGTTTGTTGCCCAAATACATAACATATATTCACTAATATATATATATATATATATATATATATATATATATATAATGAAATAGGGGATGTTCCAACGAGAAGATTTAGTATAAGTGAAAAATATGTGAGAAGTCATTAAAGTTTTGTTTAAAATGTAAATTTATTATTATTATTATTATTATTATTATTATTATTATTATTATTATTTATAATACATTAAGTGTCCATAATTATATTTGCGTTGCTACACGGGTTTCGAGTTCAAATCTGACTCTCTTCAGGCGAATAAATTTCGACTGTTTACGGCTTCTTACACTTTTTTCATATATATATATATATATATATATATATATAGGAAAGAATATTAATAAAAAGTTTTGAATTTAAAAATGTACTTTTTTGGACAGTATTTGTTTATTTTTATTATTGTATTTTATATTTCAGACCGCCCTCAGTCCTTCATCAGAAACGAGTGATTTTTACATTTGAATTAGAAACGTATTTCACGATAGCGTCCGAATAAATTTTTTTCAGATATTCCAAGAAATTTTTATCTAAAACAAACAGACTTTCTCTACGGACGTGCCGCATGTTGTGAACAAACACACCACGTGATGTAAACACAAAAAAAATTATCGGACGCTATCGTGAAATACATTTCTAATTCAAATGTAAAAATCACTCGTTTTTGATGAAGGACCCAGGGCGGTCTGAAATATAAAATACAATAATAAAAATAAACAAATACTGTCCCAAAAAAGTACATTTTTAAATTCAAAACTTTTTATTAATATTCTTTCCTATACATATTAAGACAGTATACGTGGATCATCACTATGTTATATATATATATATATATATATATATATATATATATATAATAATGATAGCAAATCTGTAAATGGAGTTGATAATCCAAATAGATCTTTTTAATATAAAACTTTAGAGATAGATCCACAAAGCGGGCTCAATGTGTATTATCCAGAGCAATATGATGTACATTAAGGAAAAACTCAGTTCACAATCGAAACCGGTTATAAGCTATACTTTATTTCGATAAGTAAGTTTTTCGTACCCGCCTCATCAAGCTTCAAATTACCAAAACATAAACTATTTCGACAGGTAATTTTTCTTACCGTCTCACCAGGCCGCAAAGCTTTTGGTACCTGTCTAATAAGACGGCAAATTACAAATGGTTTAATTTTATCAGAACATTCAAACAACAGGAAGTCAAGCTGCATGAGACAGAAAAAAGATTATTCTCTTGGAGTGGGAAAGGTTATAATGTTGAGGGCATAAGTGGTAGAAAAATATTTAACTTATCATCAGTAAGGTGTTGTGGTTGATTTTGTAATTTGGATAGTGATGAGATTGGTACCAAAAAATTACGCGCCGAAATAAATTATAGTTTATAACCGCTTTAGATGATGTGTTTAGAGTTTATATTTATATATATATATATAAGAAAATAACGTATAATATTATTAGAATTGTTTTAAATGCTTTATTGCGCGAGTTATGGCCCACCCTATATATATATATATACAGATCTGTTTCGCTGTATCACAGCTCATCAGATTCATCCGATTGCTTTACCCAGGATTGAAACCCGATCGACTTGGTGTCAGTCGACGATTCAACCTCTGAGTTATGGGCGCTCTGTAGAAGAAGGCAGATTACATATATATATATATATATATATATATATATATATATATAGCATCGTTCATTCTCAGCTATTGGGCGTGTATAATGATAATATAGATGCTAAAAAGTCCGACTCCTACCGAGCGCCTGTAGCTCAGTGGTAGAATCGCCGACTGACGCCAATTCGGTCGGGTTTCAATCCTGGATAAAAAGCATTCGGCTGTCTAACCGTACTGATGAGCTATGATACAGCGAAACAGATCTATCTGCAGATGACTATATATATATATGTGTGTGTGTGTGTGTGTGTGTGTGTGTGTGTGTGTGTGTGTATTAATAAGTATGCTTTAAAACATCTACAAAATTGTACATTTTATTTTCGACATTGTAAGAACAATGTCTCATCAGGTAGTTAATAATGATGGTAATAAACGTTTTACTGAATTTTTTTAAAATACATCACTTTTTTATTTTTGGAAATGTTTTCGTACGTGATAAGAAGATATTAAAAATGAGCGGGGAAAAGAAAGAGGACAGAAAATAAGAGAAAATCAAGAAAGGAAAAGAAAGGTGAAAGGGAAAGACGCAGAGAAAACAGAGAGAAAAGAGGAAAACAAGAGAGAAAGTATTGAGAGAAAAGAGCCAATGGAAACGGCTAAGAGTGGGAAATTTGAAATTTAGACATGTTTGCATTAAAAACTATACCTCTGAAAGGAAAGAAAGAGGAAAACGAAAGACACAAAAAAGAAGCAGAAAGTGAAGAGGAGGACAAAGAGGAAAAAGTGAGAAAATGAACAGAGTGAAGAAAAGGGACACACAACAGAAACAATTAATAAATAGAAATTTCAAACTGTGACCGGAAGTGAATTGCAGATAGATGCAGAAATTGGTTACATTGTTTCAAACCACATATTTTGGCATTTAAAAAAAATGATGAAATCACATCCACAAACAGAGAAATTATTCATAAAATGTAAATTAGAGGATATTTAAAGCATGACACGAAGATCGTTTTACCTTGTACAAAAAGATTTCCAAAAAATAAAATGAAGTGACGTTTTTTAAACTTTTTCAATAAAACGTTTATTACAATCATTATTAACTACTTGATGAGACATTGTTTTTTTCAATTTTGTAGTAGTTTGTAATATGTACATGTTGTAAAGTATAATTAATAATAAATATTCATTGCTCTATATTTATATTGAGCACTTTTTTAAATAAATGTTTTGAACGTTACAATCATTTTTTCATTCTTTATTCATTTATATATATATATATATATATATATATATATATATATATATTGTTTAAACATTATTTTTAATGGATACATGTATTTTAGTAGATACTCTATTTTTTATAATAAAATAGTATAATTATATCTACTGGCGTGAATAACTGAGAAATCTTATTAAAATAAAGTACTTCTGCTAGGATTCGAGCCTGCGTCTCCTAGGGAAAACCGTCGATCTCGCCCGCTCAACCATGAAAGACTTACACATTTAAGCACACATTTTCATGATTTTTCGAAGAATTCATATCTGCTCTGTTTTTTGGTATCTTTATGTAAACAAAGATAATTTATTTTATGAAATTTTACGAAATGGATTATCTTCGACAGTTTTAATGTTCAATGTTTAAACAAATGAATTGGAAATATATCGGATTTAATCCATTTAGTAACAAGATTTCTCGATTATTCAAACCAGTAGATATAAATGAATATACTGCTTAATAAAAACCCGTTAAAAATCATGTTTAAAAAATAAAGTAAAAATATGTCCATTTCGTAAAATTTCGTAATATATATATATATATATATATATATATATATATATATATATATATATATATATGTATATGTATATGTATATGTGTGTGTGTGTGTGTGTGTGTGTGTGTGTGTGTGTGTGTGTGTGAAAATTCTCAGGTAGATTAAATCTGTAAAAGGATAATAGGATTAAAAACAAATGAGAAACTTATCTTAGCCGACACGTGGTCATCTGAGGATCTTAATAAAAAGAAAATGTAATGATTTTATTTTATAACAAGAGTAGAAATTTTAATTACTGTTTTGTTAACATTTTTATAGCTATGTGGAAAATTGATGCTGAGCATCAGGAAGAGACAACTGAAGTTTCTGGGACATGCAATGAGGAAGGAGAGCCTAGAGAACCTGATACTGACTGGACAGATAGAAGGAAGGAGAGACAGAGGAAGGCAGCCGATAACATATTTGCAGGGTCTGATCAGGTGGATGACGGAACGGGGTTTGCCAGGAGCAACAGGAGCAAACATACTAAGAGCCACAAGGGATAGGGAGACGTGGAGAGCCATGATCGCCTACGTCCTGAAGAGACAGGGCACATAGAAGAAGATGATGCTGGCTTAGGAAAAAGAGTAATTTTTTCAATAATGAAGATATTTGAAAAACTCCGGAGCACATATTTATATTTTAATAAGAATCGATAGCCTCACTTTCGAAAATAAGTTACTTTTTTTCTTTTTTTTTTTTTTAATCATATCACCCCAAGCAAGGCGGTAACGCCACTGATGTGCAGGGGGCTACATAAGAGTGAGAAGATTAGAAAAGAGAAAAACAGGAAACCGCATCCTAAACAGGAAACAAGGGATGAGCCTCTTCACCTGTTCAATAGACGTGGGTGGAGTGTGAACCGGGCGATAGTTTAGTCTATCTACTCCAATTGAAAAAACAGTGAGAAGATTAGAAAAGAAAAACCGGAAACCGCATCCTAAACAGGAAACAAGGGATAAGCCTCTTCACCTGTTCAATAGACGTGGGTGGAGTGTGAACCGGGCGTTAGTTTAGTCTATCTACTCCAATTGAAAAAACAGTGAGAAGATTAGAAAAGAAAAACCGGAAACCGCATCCTAAACAGGAAACAAGGGATAAGCCTCTTCACCTGTTCAATAGACGTGGGTGGAGTGTGAACCGGGCGATAGTTTAGTCTATCTACTCCAATTGAAAAAACAGTGAGAAGATTAGAAAAGAAAAACCGGAAACCGCATCCTAAACAGGAAACAAGGGATAAGACTCTTCACCTGTTCAATAGACGTGGGTGGAGTGTGAACCGGGCGATAGTTTAGTCTATCTACTCCAATTTAAAAAAAAACAAAAAAAAACAGTAAGATTTCAAAAAAAAAAAGTGACTTATTAAGTTTTAACTTAGTTAAAGTCCAGTCAAAAATTTCTTCTATAAATAAAATCAAACGTACAGTTAGACATGAAAAGTTCTAAAATTAAGCAATAATATTGGGCAAAAACGAATAAAAAAAATAAGCGAAAAATACCTCACAGTTTAACACAGGAAATTTGAATTAAAGTTTCATTCTTCAATTCTTGCTTTTTCCAAAAATCAACATCAAGTTAACCTGCTTGGTGAATTCTCATTCAAAGAAAAGAACACGGCGTGGGGGGGGGGGGACTAATGGCTGCTGATACCTTGGCCAGTGTAGCTTCGCATAACAGAATAAATAAAAAATTTCAAACTTTTTTTTTTCCTCCCAAATGAAGCATGAACTCCAAAAAAGGGGGAAAAAACATGTGGAATTTTTTAGATCAACATATTTCTATTTATAAGGAGTGCATTTGATACACTTTTTCTGTATAATATCCCTTTTGTGTTCATAGATACATCTGCAGGTTTCCCCTATATGTTTTGACTAACAATTTTATATTTATATATACCTGCTTCAAAATTATTACTGTTATGAGTATTTTTGTTTCTGATCGTATCTATAATAGTTTTGTTCTGGTTGTAATTATTTTGATGTTGTTTAGATTAAATAGATTCTGGTTTGAAAATAGATTTTATGGGATTCCTAGGTATTATGGTATGTTGGTTATTTATCTAATTTATTGTTGTTAATAATGTAATCTTTTTTGAAGTAAGGACGCTGGGCAAACTAAATAAATAATTAATAAATTTTTTCTTGTCCGTCATATTCTACGAAAGACGTTTAAAAGAAATGTTCCCGGATTTACGTATGCGCCTATGGTAGAGAGAAGAGACCCCGACTGACGATAAATCGATTGAGTTTAGATCCCGGTCTAGCCACAATGATGAGTTGAGATTCAGCGTAACACGCTTGTACGCGGATGACAAATATAATTAAATACTATTTTAATTAAAAAAAACAATTCGGCGCGGAAATTTCTATGTTTCTACCTCGTCATCAGGCAATGTTAGATCATAGTTTTGAAAATTTTCACAGCTTGCCATGGGAACAGAGTTAACCGCCAAACTTGACTCAAAATACTTTGAAAGTATAAAAATACATTTTAATAGTAAAAATACAATCTATACACTTTCATATTAAAAATTGATTATGAGCAATTTTTTTTAATCATATCACCCCGAGCAAGGCGGTAACGCCACTGATGTGCAGGGGGCTACGTAATAGTGAAAAGATTGGAAAAGAGAAAACAGGAAACCACATTCTAAACAGTGAACAAGGGATGAGCCTCTTCACCTGTTCAAAAGACGTGGGTGGAGTGTGAACCGGGTGATAGACAGATCTATCTACTCCAATTGAAAAAAAAAAACAAAGTGAGAAGATTTGAAAGGAGAAAGCCGGAAACCACATCTTAAACAGGGAACAAGGGATGAGCCCCTTAACCTGTTCAATAGACGTGGGTGGAGTGTGAACCGGGCGATAGTTTAGTATATTCCAATTGAAGAAAAAAGAAAAAAAGAAAGAAAAAGAGTGAAAAGATTGGAAAAGAGAAAGCCGGAAACCACATCCTAAACAGGGAACAAGGGATGAGCCCCTTAACCTGTTCAATAGACGTGGGTGGAGTGTGAACCGGGCGATAGTTTAGTCTATTCCAATTGAAGAAAAAAGAAAAAAAGAAAGAAAAAAGAGTGAGAAGATTAGAAAAGATAAAGCCGGAAACCACATCCTAAACAGGGAACAAGGGATGAGTCTCTTCACCTGTTCAATAGACGTGGGTGGAGTGTGAACCGGGCACAATATAGTAAAAAAATTATTACCAGCAATACATTTCTGAAAAAAAAAATATATTGCCTAAAAACGCATAAAATTAGCAGATCATAAGAACATATTACTAGTAATACATAAAGAAATTACGAGCAATAGATCAAAACATATTATGAGAATACATCAAAACATTACCAGGAATACAACGGCGCAGAGGCGTAGGGGTTGGTTAGTTCCAGTGATTTGACCCGAAGAGTTTTGAGTTCAGTACTTGGCTACATAACTAACTTAGAGAGCTGAGATAAAGGGAGATAACTACATGTCATCTGGAAGTGGCATCGCACGTGGAATGAGAATTATATATCCAAGTGAGAGAAATAAATGATTCGGTTCAAAATTCGTAGCGCCTGAAGAAGGACGAAGCGTACAACAACCGAATCGTCGTAAACATGGCAATGAAGATGAGGACAACAGTGTAAATAATGTCAATACTACCTCATCCGAGAAGTATAGGCAAATATGACCTTGAATACATAAAATTATGTTATTATCAGTAATTTTTGAAAAACAGCATAATACCACCCGTATATACAAAAAAAACATATTACTAGAAATGTGTGAAAAATAATACCAGAAATATATTTTTAAAATAAAATATCTTAAGCAATGCATGCAATTTTGTAAATAAAATAAATTACCAGCAATAAATTTTTTGAAAAATAATTGCTTTTTGGAAAAGAAATTACTAAAGCCCTCAAGAAAATTAAATTTGGACACTAAATGACCCATAAGATGTTGTTGAACCGCTAAACAACAACTTCTAATGCTCGCATCAAGTCTGGTTTCAAAAGCACGTTTCGATTTCCTAAGCGTAACTTTCCTGGATAAAAGATATATAACTAAAATTATTGCACGTCAGTGGGTAAGGTTACCGCTGCCTACAAAATCCTCGTTTAAAATCATGGCTTTTACTCAAACCAGAACTCCAATCAGAGTCATCATTAAGCTAACATCACTAGTCTCAAAAAGCCAGGACGATTCAGATCGCCAATTTTACGCAGCCGTTTTCCTCATTCCATTCTCTGTCCTTACCATTTTTTTACGACCCTTTCTCTCCTTAACAAAATTTTCGCACCCTTCCCGGCTTCTTCATCCTTTGACTTCTTCTCCGGCACAATCTCGTCAGAGAGGGACACATTTTTTCCCCATCATAGACGAAGGTAAGTGGTGTATTTTGCTATAATGAATGCCATGTAATCAACCCTTGTTTGCGCCATATTTGCATGAGAGGCGATTCCGGTTGTGGAAGTGATCATGTTAATAACAGACAAAGCCAATTTGTAAAGGAAAAGCGGAGAAGGAACTAGAGCAAATATGCTAATTACAAGAGGTAAACTTATCAAGGCTTTTGTGCTACCGGCGTAATCACACACACACACACACACACACACACACACATATATATATATATATATATATATATATATATATATATATATATATGTTGCGTTTATGAGTCCGTGCTTATAATTCTAATACCTTTATGTGTTTACTCAGAGAAAAATAAATTCTGAAGTGTTGCAGAAATAAACAAGTTGAGCTTTTCATTATATTTTCGTCGTATCGTCGTTGAAGATGACGTCAGTTAAATTTAGCCAATCAGATGATTTTAAAATACTTAGAGATTAAAACGATTATTTCAATAAAATTCACAATGTGCGACTGACAATATATCTAGCCAGAATTTGTGACGTTTCGGCCGTTGGCCTTCGTCAGCAGCTAGAAATGTTGAACCGAGCCCTTTATTTCGATCACTGGGGTAGATTCCATGAGCGATGTCACTTCTGAATGCCATGTTGTCATCTTTCTTTAACTTCCAGACTCTTGTTGAGGCTTACAGCGACCATATTTGTCGGAAACAACCTGCAGAGATTAGTTTCCATGCTTCAAAAAGAATGATTTTGATGCTGACGATAAAGAAGGCTTTGGTGCACTGAAAATTTTTGAATTCGAAGAACTGGAGGCATTACTTAATAAAGACTCATGTCAGCAACGCCTTATGGGACATTTAATGTCTAAATTTAATTTTCTTGATGGCTTTAGTAATTTCTTTTCCAAAAAGGTATTGCTAGCAATTATTTTTTACTAATTTCTTTAGTAATCACTTTTCCAAAAAGGTATTGCTAGCAATTATTTTTTAGAAATTTCATTAGTAATTCCTTTTTCAAAAAGATATTGCTAGCAATTGTTTTAGTAATTCCTTTAGAAATTTCTTTTCCAAAAAGGTATTGCTAGTAATTATTTTTTACTAATTTCTTTAGTAATTCTTTTCCAAAAAAGTATTGCCAGAAATAATTTTTATTAATTTCTTTAGTAATTTCTTTTTCAAAAAGTTATTGTTAGAAATATTTTTTAGTAATTTCTTTAGTAATTTTTTTCCAAAACGGTATTGCTAGAAATAAGTTTTTACTAATTTCTTTAGTAATTTTTTCCAAAAAGTATTGCTAGAAATATTTTTTTACTAATTTCTTTAGTAATTTCTTTTCCAAAACGGTATTGTTAGAAATATTTTTTGCTAATTTCTTTAGTTATTCTTTTCCAAAAAGGTATTGATAGCAATTATTTTTTATTAATTTCTTTAGTAATTTCTTTTTCAAATAGGTATTGCTAACAATTATTTTTCAAAAATTTATTGTTGGTGATTTGTTTTATTTACAAAATTGCATGCATTTATTAAAATATTTTCTTTTATTTAAAAAAAAATATTGCTGGTATTTTCTTAATACATTTCTAGTAATATATTTTTTGTATATACTGCTAATATAGGTTGTTTTTCAAAAACATGGTCCAATGTTGATTAGTTTCAGTGACTTGACCCAAAGTGTTGACAGTTTAATACCTGTCTACAGCAGTGTGAACTAATAGCTTCTGAAGTGAGATAAATTAATGGCATCGGAAATGTCATGAATATTCAGCTTTGACGCCGATATTGATGTATGGCCAAGCTTACCCTACGATATACAACGCTTAGGGTTATCGTAGGGTACCCACTTTTAATCGCCAGTCACAATACGATGCAAAACAAACCCTTTCCTTTACTGCCGTCGAAGTAACTGTCCACACGTGACAACATCGACGTTTCTCGGATTCAGCTCGTACGACACACAATGTCCATGCTTATGAATCACTAGCAGTATAGCCCGGCGTTGCTAAAGTGTAATGAAAGCTTTAAAACTAATCCATGGTCCTGGAGTTCAGCGTCTTTGGACGTTAGCACGAAAGACTAAAAAGCAATAGTTGTTTCCAGTTAAAGCGAAACCGTAGACTAAAAGAAAAATGAATGGATGTAAGTCAAATTTTCATTTCCTGGTATCGATATCAAATTTTCTGCACTATTGTATGAACTGGAACCTTGAAACTTCCTAATATCGTTACTTATGTCTTTGTCTATGAGTGTATCAAATTTGATTAAAATCGGACCACTTCTTCTATAACCCGATTTTTTCGATTATCGATTTTTGATATTTATCGGGGGTACCTCGGCACAAAACCTAGCTAAGAACACTCGCAGTACAACTGTGTATATTTTCAAGAAAATCGGTTCAGCTGTTTTCGGAACAAACAAACACACACATACACACACATACAGATAAAGTTTTATTTATAAGTTTAGATTAGATTCCTAGTTCTTTTAATCGCTTCGAAACTGTTGTGATCAATTCCTAATGATTCTACAAGTTCAACTTGCACCAGACATGAGTCTTTATGACGTAATGCCTCCAGTTCTTCGAATTCAAAATTTTCGGTGCACCAAAAAAAAAATTGTTAGCAATACCTTTTTGGAAAAGAAATTACTAAAGAAATTTCTAAAATATGATTGCTAGCAATATCTTTCTGGAAAATAAATTTCTAAAGAAATTAATAAAATATTATTTTTGGCAAAACCTTTTTGGAAAAGAAATTACTAAAAAAACTAGTAAAAATAATTGCTAGCAATACCTTTTTGGAAAAGAAATTACTAAATAAATTTCTAAAAAATAATTGCTAGCAATATCTTTTTGGAAAAGAGATTACTAAAGAAATTAGTAAAAAATAATTGCTAGTAATATCTTTTTGGAAAAGAAATTACTAAAGCCCTCAAGAAAATTAAATTTAGACATTAAATGTCCCATAAGGCGTTGCTGACATGAGTCTTTATTAAGTAATGCCTCCAGTTCCTCGAATTCCAAATTTTTCGGTGCACCAAAACCTTCTTTATCCTCAGCATCAAAATCATTATTTTTGAAGCATGTAAACTAATCTCTGCAGGTTGTTTTCAACAAGTATTGTCGCAGTAAGTCACAACAAAAATTCTATGTGCTTTAGGTTCAGATTTCTTTTGAATAAGGTAGTGCAGTAAAATTCCCCGCAAATCACTTTCTTTGGCACGAAATCAGCCATGTTTAACGCTATAAAAACAAAGTTATTTACACGTTGGAAAAATGATATACACTGAATGGTTATAGTACTTGCTTATAGTGCGTTATCATTTGAAACTACACGCACGCAGTTTTGGGAACGCCATTTGTGGAAAACAGCGAGAACTTATTCAAGGTCCTAATAGAAATTGTCTTCTCTATCATTGTCGTTCTGTTGTCTATTTTTTCTTTACAGAGAAATCTCCATTTCACAGTTATATTAAACAGATAAAATTTTTAACATGAAAAAATACTGAGCAAAAAAATGATTTATATTATACAAGTGGTAATCCATGAATCGTAGAACGTTTAAAAATATAAAAGAAACGTGTCATGATTAAAACATTCTAACAATTATAGTCAGTTTTATAGCCATGGATATTTGTTGTGGTGCAGTGTATATCGGCTCGGAACGAGAAATTAGGGAGACGAGTTCGAATTCCAGTTGAATTCCTTGCATTCACCTAAGCGCAAGTACCCTTGGGAAAGATATTAATCCGTCTCTTCCCTCCAGTTATGGGTTAAATAACAGGACAGATTAGGTTCTATAGTCTTGATTGGCAACAGTCTACCACAGAAAGTAATGGTAACCTACTGCGAAATAATATTCTGCCAAGTCAGTCATGTTTCATTCGAGACATGATCGCCCAAGCGTGTATCACGTATGACACTTAACTGACTGACTGATATTTCGAAGGTACTGTCCGTATCTAACAGAGAAACTGATACTAGTATTAACAACTTATTTTCCAATAAGGTGATACACCCTAGGATATGATCCCCCAAGCGTGTATCACGTATGGCACTTGACTGACTGACACCAGTCACAACTCATTTAGTGTTGAGGATACAAAAATGTCCCACTAAATGAGTTAGCGGGACATTTTAGTATACCGTAAGGTTCCGCTAACTCATTTAGCATTGAGGATATCATACGTCCCGATAATTCATTTAGTGTTGAGTATGCCAAAATGTCCGGCTAATTCGTTTAGCGTTGAGGATACCAAAATGTTCCGCTGACTCATTTAGTGTTGATAATACAATAATGTCAGTCAGTTAAGTGCCATACGTGATACATCCTTTGGGCGATCATGTCTCGAAAGAGACATGACTGACTGGGCAGAAGATTATCCCACAGTAGGTTGCCATTGCTTTCTGCTGTAGACTGGTTGCCGACCAAGGCTATAGAACCCCATTTGTCTTATTATTTAACTCATAACTGGAGGGAAGAGACGGATTACCATTAACTTA
Organism: Ascarosepion bandense; assembly: GCA_037127315.1. Taxonomy (NCBI): domain Eukaryota; kingdom Metazoa; phylum Mollusca; class Cephalopoda; order Sepiida; family Sepiidae; genus Ascarosepion; species Ascarosepion bandense. The sequence continues at coordinate 372,085 of JBBBDQ010001204.1, forward strand.
TTTCGTATTTTTGATACCATAATACCCTGCTAAAACATTTAATGCTGATGAAACCATAATACCTCAGTAATTAATTTAGTGTTTATGATACCATAGTACTCTGCGATTCTGTACCATTCCAGAAGTTACCTAACACCTGCTGTTTGAAATATCTAACGAACAATTAAGCATTTCTGACATATCTGGACTAGAGCTGACTAATTCTCACTCTTTCCTAATTTGATAGTTTTCAAAAGCATCTAGACGGCCTTGTGGTTGATTAACTATTTTCGGTTTTACAATCAAAGACGAAACTTTGCAATACATTAATTTTTTTTTTTACCTTGCAAATGTTCTAAACGGATACATTCTTTAAGTTAAGAAATTTGCAGCTAAGATCAACTATACCACGTACACCGGAACAAGTAATTTCTTTTTCCTTCGTATTCCATTAGTAAGTAGGCAGTGTTCAGCTTTTTCCTGAGAGTCACTGCTTTGTACGTTATAGTGCCCAGAATGCTTCTTTGATGGCTACTTAGTCCTGGATATGACAATCAGACATCAGACAGGAAGGTCATTGATCAGGAGATTGAAGATTTTGAGGAGCGTGAAACCCCCTCTTCGTTGCCGTTATTTTCAGGTTCACACTGTCCCAGGGCTGTAACACTTGTTGGGGTCTTAGATATAGGCGAATAGTTAACACTCAAACTGCAGACAAAATATTATGAAAGTATAAAAATACATTTTTATAGAAAAAATACCATCAATACACTTTTATATCATAAATAATTGAGAGAAATATGGCAAAAAAACATATTACCAGCAAAACATTTACTATATGAAAAAGTTTATTGTCAGCTGTTGATAAAATCATATTGCGAGCCATACATAAAAATATTTTACCAGCAATACATAAAAACATATTAGCAGCAAAACATAAAATATATTACCAGCAATACATACAACATATTACCAGTAATATACAAAAAAACATATTACCGGCAAAACATTAAAACATATTACCAGCAATACATAAAAAAGCATATTACCGGCAAAACATAAAAACATATTACCAGCAATACATAAAAATCGTATTACCAGCAATATATGCAAATATATGACCAGCAATACACAAAAAAGTATTACCAGCAATACATCAAAACACATTACCAGCAATATATGAAAACATATTAAAAGGAAAGAAGAAAAACATATTACCAGCAGTACATAAAAAACATATTACCGGCAATACATGAAAACATATTACTAGTAATACATGAAAGCATATTAAAAGCTAAACATAAAAACATGTTACCAGCAATACATGAAAACATTACCAGGAATACATAAAAACATATTACTAGTAATACATGAAACATATTACCTGTAATACATAAAAATATATTACCAGTATAACATAAAAACATATTACCAGCAAAAGATAAAACCATATAATCAGTAATATATAAAAAACATATTATCGGCAATACATAAAAAACATATTGCCATTAATACATAAAAAATCATATTAGCAGTAATACATATTACATTTAGAGGTCCCAGTGTGAACCCTAAAACTGGTGTCAAATTATAATGAAACTATGAAAATATATTTTTATCGTATAAATACCAACAATACACCTTCATATTAAAATTAATCAAGATTCATATAGTAAAAATACATATTACCAGCAATACATTTTTGAAAAAGAACCCATGTTATCAGCATTATATGGGACAGCATATTATCATCAGTTTCTAAAAATCATATTATTACTAATACATAAAACATATTAGGAACGATACATTAAAAAAAATCACAATTTTCAAGCAATGCATAAATAGCAACAGTGAAACACCAAACTGGTGTAAAAATATTACGAAAGAATAAAAATACATCTTATAGTAAAAATACCGGAAATAGATTCTTAATAATAAGAAAGATCAATAAATAAATATATTCATCATCATCATCATCATCATCATCATCGTTATCTTCATCATCATCATCATCATCATAGTTTAACGTCTGTTTCTATGCTAGCATCGGTTGAACGTGGTTTTCTTGATGACCACCCTATTTTGTAACCTCAACTTACTTAAATCGTCTTTGATAAGCTGGGTCTATGTTTTACATGGTCTAACAATCATATTTAATTGAACCATCATGAAATATTGGAGCGAGTTTTACAGCTATATGCCCTTCCTAACACAAACCAGTTTTAGCAGACTGGAAGCTCAGTGTTTTTATCAAGGCATCATCTCTAGGAAGATTACCTACCAAGATTATAGAGTTCGGCCTACCCTTTTCTACACTGAGATCACCTCATCTTAGACAATTTTTTATACCAAGCTAAAGATTCTTACCCAGCCTATTCAGTTTAACGTCATACTTAGGACATCTCTTACACTATTTGCCCTTAGCTGGGATTCTGACAGTTGCTACCACTTAGGGTTAGGTTAGATCTGGAAACAATAGCAATTAAGAGGTTATTCCACGCTCCTCAAAACCTTTAATCTCTCGATCAGAAGACATACAGCCGGATGTAGTTTATTGTCATACCCAGGAAATTGAAAAAATTACCAGTTATAGATTTTAATAGTAAAAAGAAAAATGACCAAAGCTCCCCAGATTCTTACGAGTGTTAATGCTTTTGATGCGAAACGACTCGACTGCTTAATGGGCCTGGGTGATTAAAGACGAACCATTTTAGCCTGAATATAACGAAATCTAACAAGATGATGAATATTCATGTCGGTGTTTTGGCAGGGACCGCTTGGCGTCTGGGGTTGGAACGAAGAACACTGTAATCTTCTTGCAAGCAATCAGAGGGACAAATAGAATTTCAACTATTTCGATAGCTCTCGACTTTGCGTCTATCCTAACCCACTCGCAAGCGTTTGCATAGAGTGGTAACAAGACCTTACAATGCACATATATCGGATCCTGATTCGTATATATTTAGACAGCATGAATTAATTTAAGCAGGTATTATTAAATTCAACTAACAAAATTTCGAATATATTACATTTAAATTGATCTGGTTGTGCAACAAGTGATTCAAAAACGCTTAGGCGATCATGTCTCGAAAGAGGCATGGCTGACTAGGCAGAATATTATCCCTCAGTAGGTTGCCATTAATTTCTGCGGTAGACTGGTTGCCTACCAAGGCTATACAATTCAATCTATCCTGTTATTTAACCCATAACTAGATGGAAGATATAAAATAATATCTTTCCTAAGTGTATTTGCGCGTAAATGAATGCAAGGAATTCAACTGGAATTCGAACTCGGCTCCCCTATTTCTCGTTTCGAACCGATACCCACTGCACCACAACGCAAAAGATACAGTTCTAAAAATGAGATATTGTTGTTGGAATAGCAGAAATAAGACATCATTATTTACACTGTTCGGACATTATTTTGATCACTGGAGCATATTATTCTCATTACATGTGCAATGCCACTTCCGGATGCCATATAGTTATCTCTCTTTAACTCAACTAAGTTATTTGTTCACTACTGCTCTAACCAGGTATTGAACTCAAAATTCTTTAGGGTCTAGTCACTGGAACTAACCAAAACCTATATATGAACTGGACCATGTTTCCAGAAGTGGCATCGTGCATGTAATAAGAATTATATGCCCCAGTGCTCGCAATAAACGGTCCGGTTCAAAATTCCTAGCACCTGAAGAAGGCCGGAGCGTACAACGGCTGAAACGTCGGCAATAAAGATGAGGACAACAGTCTGAACAGTGTAAATAAAGTAAATACTACCTCTTCTCAGAAGTATAGAAAAAAAGTCAATTTGTTAAATAGTTTTAATATGCGGAAATAGTATTTGCGTTTATATATATATATATATATATATATATATATATATATATATATATATATAACCCTGTCCGTATATATATATATTATAAATTATATTTTAGAACATGTACAATTTTTTTTTATAGATATCCACTACAAATTGTACATTTTGTTTCGGCATTGTACTTACAATGTCTCATCAGGTGGTGTGGAAAGGAATGGAAGGCCTCTTTTCTTATATTTGGAAAGTTGTGTGTGGGATGTTAGTGGGGGTTAGCGATAAGGGAGTAAGTTTTGTAAATTGTCCGTTAGAATTTTGAAGAAAAGTGGGGTGGGTAAGGGATATAGTTGATTAATGAAAGTGTCGGGAATTTTGTAGACAGATTTAACATTAGAAATGGTGTATATGTTTTTTTATGGCCGCCTGGCTAGCCTTTATTCTTTGGGTTTATTAGAGGGGGAGAGTAAGGAAGTGTAAGGGGTGGGAAGAGATGGGATTGAACCTATTCTTAATGTTTATTTGTACAACTATATAATATTTTTGTATTTAAGTACAGTTTTTATAATTAATCTAATTTTGTATATTTAACCTTAATTTTGAACATAGGAAATCACTTTTTTCTATAAAACTTTAAATTAGATTATAGTTTGTGATGTATAATAAGTAAAATTTGATGTAAGAGTGTTGTTAGTACTATAAAGGTTTATCGTTTTTTAGGGGGATCCTAGTTTTGGCTTTTGCAGTATTTTTAGCATGATTGTAAGGTTAGTTCTTTAATGCAGTTTACTGTGGTTTCATGCTTCTGGTTTAAAAGTTTGTCGATATTCATGTATTTAATGATTTCAATTTTTTCTTGAAGACAAAGGAAACATGGTTCCTTTATTGATTTAGCTGTTCTTGCTTGCTTGAGGATTTTCCATTTAACTTTAGGTGTTTTATTTTCCTTTTTTAACTTCCAAAAGTGTTTAGAAAGAGACGTCATGTTTTGTTTTTCTTTGTTATTGAAGGATAAGAGGTGATTGTAAAAGCGCCTTTTAAATACGTTCATGGTGTTTCCGATATACATTTTTTAATCTTTGGGGTTCTCCATGGATGAAATATATAAGGGATTTTGTTAAATATTTATTAGGAATGGGGCATAGGTTTGGGTTTCTACAGTTACAAAGTTTGTTATTATGGGGTAGACTGGTATTAATGGTGGAGTTATTTTTGTTGTGTGCTTTTAATATTTTATTGTTATGTACTTTAATGATTTTTTCTAGATTGTTGGAGCAGCTATAGCTGAGTTTTATTGTATTTCTATTGAAAATTTTGCTTAGGGGGTAATTTTTGGGAAAATTCTTACCTGTTAGTTTAAGAAATTTATGTCCTAGTTTAAAGTTAACGAACTGATTAAAAGGAGGGTTATACCATATGATTTTCCTGCTTCTATTTTTTCTTTCTGAGCTCTTGAATTTTTTCATTATTGATATCCACTGTCTTTAAGAATTTTATCGCAAATTATTTTGTGTTTGTCGAATATTTCTTTATTTGAGGATGGTGTGTGTATATGCGGTGTTCCACTGATGATGGGCTATGCTTAATAATGGATGGAGGGTGATTAGAATTGGGGTTTATATAGATTGGGTTAGAATTATTTTTCGTGTAAGGCTGGAAAGTGTTCGATACTAAGTCTAATGTTATGTGTAGGAAGATAACTTGCTTGATATATATTTTTTTAATCGTATCACCCCGAGCAAGGCGGTAACGCCACTGATGTGCAGGGGGCTACGTAATAGTGAAAAGATCGGAAAAGAGAAAGCCGGAAATCATATCCTAAACAGGGAACCGAGGGATGAGCCTCTTAACCTTTTCAATAGACATGGGTAGAGTGTGAACCGGGCGATAGATAGATCTATCTACTCCAATTGAAAAAAAAAAACAACAAAAAACACAAAGTGAGAAGATTGGAAAAGCGAAAGCCGGAAACCACATCCTAAACAGGGAACAAGGGATGAGCCTCTTAACCTGCTCAATAGACATGGGTGGAGTTTGAACCGGGCAATAGATAGATCTATCTACTCCAATTGAAAAAAAAAACAAAGTGAGAAGATTGGAAATATTAGGGTATTAAATATTCACAGCTCTATATTATATATCGAGCATTGTTTTAAATTAATGTTTTGGACGTTGTAAATTTTTCCTCGTTTCTTATTCACTCGGATATATATATATATATATATATATATATATATAGTCATCCGCAGACAGATCTGTTTCGCTGTATGAAAGCTCATCATTACGGTTAGACATCCGATTACTTTTTACCTAGGATTTAAAAACAGACTGAAATGGCGTCAGTAAGCGATTCTACCTCTGAGCTATCGGGGCTCGGTAGAAGGAGGCAGACTTTTCGCGTGTGATATATCATGTATGTCCTTGGTCTCTAAAATAATGTCTGAGCTTGGCTCCCACAAGGCTAGCGGTGGTGATGGAATTCTAGTCATCAGAAATGTACCGCAGCTGGCTTCAGTCCTATACAAACTCTAGATCTATTGCCTCACGGCTGCATGCTTTTCGTAGTTCCTGTTTTTAAGAAATCTAGGGAGCTCTCTGACTCCTCTAATTTGCACCCTATTAGCCTCTTATTTTTTTTACAATGGATTAATATATATATATATATATATATATATATATATATATATATATATATACCAAGTGAAGAGGACTCAAGGTTTTTTTTTATTTTGAATACTCTGGCATTTATTTTATTATAAACAGTGTTCAATATAATGAGTATCATAGAACTTAATATAATATAATATAATATAATTATATAGTTATGTATCAATTTTACATGCGCAAGGTTTTTTTAAATGTAAATTCATCTGCACAACCACACCAACATTGTCTGATGATGAGAACCTATCTCGAAACATAGAAATTTCCATGTCGCAATGTAAAATTGATACATAACGATACTATAGTATTTACGCTCTCACACCCTGATTGAGCACTCTGGAAGAGTGGGAGACTTTGTAAACAGTAGGTACCCCGGCATAAACGCATTGCTCATTCGATAATAAATTGGGGGCACTCTAGCTGTTGGGCGAGTATAATGATATACGCGCTAAAAAGTCTGCCTTCTTCTACAGGACGCTCGTGACCCAGAGGTAGAATCGCCGACTGACGCCGATTTGGTCGGGTTTCAATCCTGGGTTAGGAAGTGAACGGAGTCTAAGCCGTAATACAGCGAAACAGATCTGTCTGCGGATGACTATAGTAACTTATTTATAAATGGAACTTTGTGTGTGTGTGTGTTTGTCCGTTACCTATAGATTTTCTTGAAAACTTACACAGTTGTACTATAAGCGTTTGCGAATGTTCTTATCTAGGTTTGGTGTTGAGGTACCCCCGATAAATATCGAAAATCGATAATCGAAAAAATCGGGTTATAGAAGAAGTGATCCGATTTTAATCAAATTTGATACACTCATAGACAAAGACATAAGAAACGATATTAGGAAGTTTCAAAGTTGCAATTCTTACAATAGTGCAGAAAATCGATAATATATATATATATAAATCGATACCAGGAAATGAAAATTTGACTTACATCCATTCATTTTTCTTTTAGTCTACGGTTTCGCTTTAACTGGAAACAACTATTGCTTTTTAGTCTTTCGTGCCAACGTCCAAAGAGTCTGAGCTCCAGGACCATGAATTAGTTTTAAAGCTTTCATTACACCCGAGCAACGCCGGGCTATACTGCTAGTATATATATATATATATATATATATATATATATATATATATATATATCAGCATGCAGTGTGGATATAGAAGAATCCATAGGAGTATCCTGCACATACAGTGGCAGGATAACTCTCTCTCTAAATATATATGTATATAAATAAATATAGAGCAAATATAAGAAAAATTAAGGCAGACACGTTATTTCATGGTAAATCGGAAGTATAGGCCTATTTCAGGCGAACAATCATGAGCTTCCGTCTTTCTTAAATTTTCTCTTTGAAGGGAGCGACCGTTATTTTTATTCGTTTTTTTTTTAGGTCTTTGTGAATCTCATTCGTGTAAAATCCTTTGTAAAATTAAGACGGAAGCTGATGATGGTTCGCCTGAAACAGGCCTATACTTCTGATTTACCACTATGAAATAACGTGTCTGCCTTAATTTTCTTATATATATATATATATATATATATATATATATATATATATGTTACTAAATTGTGCCTCAGTTCCAGGTAGAAAATTGACGGTGAATACTCCAGACGAGTTAAGTGTGAAGGTGAATGAGATTTTGCGAGCAAAACATTTGTCTGCTGTGAGAACTTCGAATTGGTTGAACAAAGAGTTTTCTGTTGCTCAGCTCACTCTTGTAGAGCCGTCAGTAATCTTTGGAACCATGCTTACGAGATACTATACGTTGCTTCATTTTATTACCAAACAATAGGTAAGCATAATTTAGGGCAGGCTTTCCTTTATTACGACTTGAGAGAATGAAGCGCCTATTGTAATCAGACGTGTCGTTGCAGTAAAACCGAAGAAGTGATTCTTGTGGGCAATAATGAACGAGGTTTAAATCAGAATTTTGTAACTTTGATGAAAGAATCGGTGTCCGTTTTTAACCAGGAGGCGCAGTCTAAAATTACGAGACTGAAAACCTTTTTCAATAGACATCACGGAAAATCACAGAACAAGTTCCAGTCCGCTCGTTAATAGCAGTATGATATTCTGATGGTAAAAGTTTTCTGAGTGTAGGAGGAGTACAAAGAGACATTTACTGACACTACAGCATGATCTGAGTTGTCAAGAGGGTCAGTCAGTTAAAGTGCCATACGTGATACACGCTTGGGCGATCATGTCTCGAAAGAGACATGACTGACTGGGCAGAAGATTATCCCGCAGTAGGTTGCCATTGCTTTCTGCGGTAGACTGGTTGTCGACCAAGGCTATAGAACCCAATCTGTCCTGCTATTTAACCCATAGCTGGAAGGAAGAGACTGATTAATACCTTTCCCAAGGGTATTTGCGCGTAAGTGAATACAATGGATTCAACTGGAATCTGAACTCGGCTCCCCGGTTTCTCGTTCCGAGCCGATATCCACTGTACCACAACGCACTAAAGTTGCTTAAAATGGCAAGTGTTTGGCATAAAAGTAAGGAACAAATCTAGAAGAGAAGCGTGTCTATTATGATTACTGGAATGATGGGCAATGAAGACAAATATATTAGCGAGTGTTTGAAAGGAAATGACCTTGACAGTATTGGCTGGAATAGTATCTAGCATGCAGCAGTGGGAGAGAGTAGAGAAAGAAGAAATTGCTTATTGTGATTAGCAGAAAGAGAGAGAGAGACACAGAGAGAGAGACAGACAGAGATGTAAAAGTTGACAGCAAACTCAAAAGACATTTCCCTAGCTAGAGGAAGATGTTAGCAGACATAAACACCTAGGCCATGCATGTAGACATTGGAGTCCTTCCTAAAGAGAGAAAGATGTCGAGAAATCAGAGGAGGAAATTTTAGGGTTGAGGTTAGTTTTGCAGAGAGACAGAATGTCAGGGAACCTTTTGAAGAGAAACGATTCCACATTGCAAAAGTTAAGCAACGTTGAGCCTGGTCAGTACTTAGATGGGTGACTGCTTGGGAATACCAGATGCTGTAAGCGTTTAGTGACGGATGTGCGTTGTCGTGCAGTGGATATCGGCTCGGAAAGAAAAATCGGTGAGCCAAGTTCAAATTCCAGTTGAATACCCTGCATTCAATTAAGCACTGGTACCCTTGGGAAAGGTATTAATCCGTCCCTTCCCTCCAGTTATGGGTTAAATAACAGGGTAGGACTTGGGGACCATGCCCTTAAAAACAAATCCCAATGAATCTTGATACTCGAAAAGAAAAAAGTATTACTAGACACAAAACATATATAAAAACAACAATAAATTGTTGAAAGAAAAAAGGTATTACCAGTAATAAATAAATAAAATTTACTTGGCAATAAATGACCCGCCGAGGTTGATATGCTATAAAACAAAAACAACCAACCAACCATCTAAGTGGCAGCACGAAAGTATATTACAACAGACGGTGAGCCGAGTTCGAATTCCATTGAATACCCTGCATTCACTTAAGCACTGGTACCCTTGGGAAAGATAATAATCCGTCCCTTCCCCTCAGTTATGGGTCAAATAACAAGGGTAGGACTTGGGGACTTTGCCCTTAAAAACAAATCCCAATGAATCTTGATCCTCGAAAAGAAAAAGTATTACTAGACACAAACCTTATACAAAAACAACAATAAATTGTTGAAAAAAAAAGGTATTACCAGCAATGAATAAATAAAAATTTAGTTGGCAATAAATGACCCGCCGAGGTTGGTATGCCATAAAAACAAACCAACCAACCAACCAACCAACCAACATTGCAAAAGTTGGTACGTATACCATAGACGTTAGAGAAAAAGATGTTGAGAGGTTTAGGTGTCTTTATTTGTCTGGTTTATTTTTATGTTTGATTATGTATTGCCATGATTTAGAGTTATTTTAGAAAGGAGAGGCCGAGAGCAGCAGTAGCTGTCGGTCATCAAATGCAACATGTGTAGGAAGGGAGCCGGCGCAG
>JBBBDQ010001204.1:387500-400000 GCA_037127315.1 Ascarosepion bandense
TTAATGTCGTGTATGGACGTCCATATTTACAAAATTCGGCAATTTTATACGTACAATTTTATTCGGCAATTTTATACGTACAAAGGATATGCGTTTTGGTGCAGTGGGTATTGGCTCGGAACGAGGAATTGGGGAAGCGGAGTTCGAATTCCAGTTGAATTCTTTGCATTCACTTACGCACAAATACTCTTGGGAAAAGTATTAATCCGTCACTTCCCTCCAGTTATGGGTTAAAGAACAGGAGAGATTCGGTTATATAGCCTTGGCTGGTAACCAATCTATCGCAGAATGTTGGTTGGTTGTTTTGTTTTTATGGCATATCAACCTCGGCGGGTCATTTATTGCCAAGTACATTTTATTTATTTATTGCTGGTAATACCTTTTTCTTTCAACAATTTATTGTTGTTTTTATATAAGTTTCGTGTCTAGTAATACTTTTTTCTTTTCGAGTATCAAGATTCATTGAGATTTGTTTTTAAGTGCAGGGTCCCCAAGTCCTACCCTTGTTATTTAACCCATAACTGGAGGGAAAGGACGGATTAATACCTTTCCCAAGGGTACCAGTGCTTAATTGAATGCAGGGTATTCAACTGGAATTCGAACTTGGCTCACCGATTTCTCTTTCCGAGCCGATATCCACTGCACCACAACGCACATCCGTCACTAAACGCTTACAATACCTGGTATTCCCATGCGGTCACCCATCTAAGTACTGACCAGGCTCAACGTTGTTTAACCCGCAGAATGTAATGGCAACCTACTGCGGGATAATATTCTGCTCAATTAGTCATGTCTTTTTCTAGACATGATCGCCCAAGCGTATATCACATATGGCACTTAACTGACTAACTGATACGCACAGAACATTTTTAAAATTATTTATATAATATTGAGAATTTCTGAACTATAGTACGCGTTTCTAATTATGATTTTACTTAATAACAATATAATCTCGCCAATAAAATTGATACATAAATTTAAAAGATTTAAACTTAATAAATTATTCGAATGAAAATTTTGAAACAGTTAAAACAATTCTTGAAAAGCATTACACAAATCAATTTCCCAAAATTTCATAAAATTAAATAACTGGGGATGAGGAGGAACAGATATGAAAAAAAAATTTTCTATCAACTTTTTTTCGAAAAAAAAACAAACAAACATTTCTAAAATAATTTAATTCATTTAAACATTCCTAAAATAATTTAATTCATTTGTCAATAAGTCCTGAAAGTTCCAATAAAATTCGAAATTATTTGATTTTTGCAAGACTTTTCAAATGAATATGTTTTTTCGCCGAAAAAAAAGAAACAAAAATCGCTAAAATTTCCTATACTAATCTTTGGTTTCCCTGCTGACACAAGAAAAAATTCAACCAAAATTTTAAATGTTTTATATGATTCGAAAAAAAAAATAATTTAATAATAAAAAAAAAATTGGTTTGGTTTATTTTATTTTGTTTTACTGCACATCGAGATCAATTATCGACTCAATGCCGACCAGGTTTTTACAATAAATTCGTATGAATAGAATATGTCTTCTTTGTAAGAAATCAGTTTGTAGATCAGGTTTCATTGACATATTTTTGTAAAGAGGATTTTGTTGAAGTCATGTGTATTGCTGGTATAGTTTGTTTTTTTTTCTAAAATATATTGCTGGTAATATTCTTACCCTAAGAAATGTATTGCACGTAAAATTTTTACCTTTAAAAATGTATTACTGGTAATATTTTTTCTCTAAAAATGTATATTTTTTCCTTTAAAAAAATATTGCTGGTAGTATTTTTCCTTTAAAAATGTATTGCTGGTAATATTATATTTTCTTTAAAAACATATTGCTGGAATTACCACAATAAATCGTTTTTTTATTTTCATAGTGTTTTGATCCTACTTTTGACTTTTGAGGTTAAACATTTTGCCCATAGCTGGGACCCTAACAGGTGCTATCAACTCGATCCTGGGTGAACCTGGGAACACCAGCAATTAAGAGATGGTTCCACGCTCCCCTAAACCTCCCGATCAGAGGCCTTGCTGCCGGATGTATCTATCGTCATTCCTATGAACCAGAAGTAGTTTATCGTCATACTAGGGCCTCACATTGAATACAAACAAAAAGGAAACTTATACTTAGTCTCAGGAAGCGGCAGTTGAGTTTTCTGAGACACGTAACGAGGAAGGAGGGCTTGGAGACTCTAATAATCAGAGAATGGATAGAGGGAAAAAGAGACAGGGGAAAGTAGTGCGAGACATACTTGATATGCTTGAGTAAGTGGATGATGGGACAGGGTTTGGGAGAGGTATCAAAAGAAAAATGTAAAGAGCGACAAGAGGTAGGGATAAGTGGAAATTCTTGATCACCTACGTCCTGCAAGAACACGGCACAAGAAAAAGAAGACTACATACTATCTTGACATATATATATATATGTGTGTGTGTGTGTGTGTGTGTGTGTGTGTGTGTGTGTGTGTGTGTGTGTGTGTGTTTATAATTAGTTTCAAGGTTCCTTGAGATATACCCTGAAATCTCAGTATGAACTTCATTCTGTCTATTAAAATGGTTTTGTGCGATGAGAGTTCTTGAACGTGCGTGTGAACGTGGAAGCTTTTATCTCCTTGTCCATGACAGGCAATTCGTTTAGACGTAGGGATTTCATCTTCTTATTTATAAAACGGCAACTAGCCGACTCCACGTTCTTCCGCCACCAACCTCGAGTCTCATATTTCTAAGAATCATGATCAGATTTCTTCTTTAAAGTCATGTAAACTGCCTCGCAGACATTCCCAAGCGCAGAAACTAATTAGATCTCGTCCAGCACGGGTCACGTGATAACGTACGAGATGTTGGCTTACCTCTGTGTTGAGCGTCTTGTTTTGCATAATTTTTTTTCGTCTTTTCTGCTGTCTTTGTGGGACATTATTATCATTTTTGTTATTGTTATTATTGTCATTTATTTAGCTTTACAAATAAAGTGACAGCAAGCTAAATAACCTATTGGGTATTTTTAGGAATTTTTTTGAAGTTATGGCTTCACCAGTTTAATTCTTGTCTGAACGGGTCTTTCAAGTTATGTTTTTTCTCTCTCTTTCTTTTTTTCTCCTCCCAGAAATGCGTATTCCATGCATTCTTCCTTCAAATTTTCCTTCTTTTTGTTAATATTTAAAAATTGTATGTTATTTTCTAAATGATGTCTGCCGTGGTATTTAACTGCTTAAATTTTGTTAAAACCTTCTCGATTGAAATCTTTTAATTTTTTATATTATTTTTTTTCTTCGCTTTTCCGTTCTTTTTATTCTGCTACTGTACTTGCTGGTCATTCATGCTCCCCCCCCCCCCCACGTCCTTTGCTTAATATATTAGAATGTTGGTTAAGCATTGCATGGTCAAAATGCTCTATTTGTAACCGATTCAACTGCCTAAATAACTTATTCTGAACGAAAATTCGAAGAAATTAATTTAGCTGGTGATAAAACAGATTGTTGTTCTCAGGTATGGTTTTGCCAGTTTTAATTCTTTTTTAATCTGTAATGAAGTTATAACTAAGTAATTTTTTTTATTAATCGAAGTTATAACTAAGTAATTTTTTTTATTAATCATTGATTAGCTTTTCTATCACCCGGTCCATATTCTTCACTCTTCTCTTGAACAGCAGTAAAGTTTCATTCCTTGTTTTCTGTTAGGAAAGGGTTTTCTGGTTCTTTCCTCTCCTCAAGCTTTAATAGCTGTATTGTCACAAATTTCTTTTGTCATATGTGACTGATGGATGGTACCGGGTTGGCAGTTCTCTAGTCGCTATTTCTTGACTATTAGAAGACCGAACTTTTGCGCAGCGTGTAGAGAGGTTGCTCTGATCAACAATCGAATAATATCAGCGTTCTTGCAGTGCCATGCCGTGCATGGATAAGTGTTCCTGGAAGCACCTTTGGTGAGTAACCCTGGGGTCACACTATGTTGCAGTCTGCGCCAATTCCCTTTCCACGCATGTTACATTTGACGACCGACTGCTACTATTATCCTAGGCTTTTCCTTAGCAGAACAACTCCCCGTGACTATATGCAAAGATATAAAAGTAAACCAGTCTAACAGAAAACGCCTAAACCACTCAACATTTCTTTCTCCAGCATCTGTGGTATTCTTTCCAATTTTTGCAATCGTTCCTTTTCGAAAAATCGCCAGCTCTAAGATCTCCTCTTTTAATTTCTCGATTTCTAGCAACCTTCTTCTCTTCAGGAAGGACTCTAATGTCTACATGCATGGCCTGGAAATTTATCTCCGCGAACATCTCCCGCTGGCTAGGGAGCTCTCTCTTGAATCTCCAGACCATTATTACATGTATCTTTGTCTCTCGCTACTAAACTTAGTCAGTTATGTCTTCTTTCTCTACCAATCCCCTTTTCTTTCGTGACTGTTGCCTGCTAGATGGTATTTCTGATTAAATAGACAAGGGTATTTCCCTACATCCGTTTGCAAATATATTTGTGTTTGGTGTCTTTAATGCCCACCATGTCAAGTGGCTGGAAAACTCACGGATCTTACTGATATCCAAACAGTGAATTTCTTAAACACTCAATCTCTTATGCAAGTGGTGGACTGCCCCACGCGTTTCCGTATTAACCCCGAATGACACGCTTCTTTTTTAGATCCTTCCTTTACTTTTATCTCCGACTCATGTCATGCTATGCAGCTGTCTAATCTTTGCAACTCTGATCAAGCGGTGGTGTCTGCTAATATTTCTTTCCTCTCCCCCATCAGATAAGAACTTCGTACTAAAAGGATATCATTCTGTTATGAACGAGCGGATTGGGACTCGTTCTATGAGTTTCCTTGTAACGTCCCTGGGAATTAAGATTTTAGTTTCCCTTTTAAAATATCTGTCTCAATGTTTTACTCCTGATTAAATCCGGCAACGATGCTTTCATTCCAGCAAGAAAATTTCCAATTTAAATCTCGTTCATCTCCTTGGTTGTCACCTGCATACTCGGCCGCTATTGCACACAAAAATCAGTTCTTCCGGCTGTACCTCAGTGACACGTCTGATTACCATAGACACAACTTTGTCTCTAATCGCAAGTAATGCAAACGCGTCCAAGTTATTGTTTGCTGATAGAATGAAACAACGTACAGAATCTCGCAAGTTCGGTTCTAGAGAGTAATGTCGACTCTGCAAGAGTGTGCTGAACAACAGAAAACTCTCAGTCACTCTATTATTCAATCAGTTCGAAGCCCTCAGATCTACAATAGATCATGTTTTTCCCATCTCACACATTCTCTTCCAACACAACACTTGGCACGTCTAGAGTACCCACAACCGATTCCCTACCTAGAATATAGGTTCTACTGAGTGATATATGCATATCCCGTCTCTGATCTCAGACATCATTTTAAAATTAGACTCCCATAAGGCAAACGTAGTTAACGGAATCCCAGCCATCGTCCTAAAGAAATCTACTCCTGTACTGGTTCCAATCCACACACACACACACACACTCTCTCTCTCTCTCTCTCTCTCTCTTTATATATATATATATATATATATATATATATATATATACATATGTATATAAAGAACCGTGCCTAACAAATACCACATCACTTAAAGACTTTCAACAACACCAACAACTGAAATGGATTGGTCATTACGCGAAAGCATTCGACAAAATACGACACAAAGAATTGATGGAAATGATAGGCAACCTCGACATTTTCGGCAAAGATATAAGAATAATCAAGAATCTCTACTGGCAGCAAACGGCCTGCATACGGACAGGTAACGACCTCAGTAGATACACAAAGATAGAAAAAGGCGTAAGACAAGGCTGTGTCTTTTCACCGGATTTGTTCAACCTATACAGCGAGAATATTTTGAGGACCCTAGATGACACACCAGGATTTATTATTGGAGGCCACAACCTGAACAACATAAGATACGCGGACGATATAGTACTGATTGCGGACACGGAAAGGAAACTGCAAGATCTCATACAGAAAGTAGCAGTGGAGAGTGACAAGATGGGACTACAAATAAACTTTAAGAAAACTGAGTGCATGGTCATCAGCAAAAGATACAACCCAAAATGCCAAATACAGGTGGGGGATAACAGAATCAAACAAGTCCAAGAATTTAAGTACCTAGGAAGTGTTCTAACAGGAGATGGAAAGTGCGACACGGAGATCCGAAGGCGAATTGGCATGGCAAAGGACGCGTTCCAGAAGATGAGCAAAATACTAACACACAGGAAGATCTCAATAGAAACGAAGAAAAGAGTGCTAGACTGCTACGTGATGTCAGTTCTTCAGTACGGCTGTGAATGCTGGACAATATCATCGAAAATGAGGACAAAACTGGAAGCGGCCGAAATGTGGTTCTACAGAAGGATGCTACGGATATCGTGGACTGAGCATACAAGCAACGACGAAGTGTTAGAAGAATGGCAACAAAAAGAAAATTGATGCTGAGCATCAGGAAGAGACAACTGAAGTTCCTGGGACATGCAATGAGGAAGGAAAGCCTGGAGAACCTGATACTGACTGGTCAGATAGAAGGAAGGAGAGACAGAGGAAGGCAGCGGATAACATATTTGCAGGGCCTGATCAGGTGGATGACGGAACGGGGGTTGCCAGGAGCAACAGGAGCAAACATACTAAGAGCCACAAGGGATAGGGAGACGTGGAGATCCATGATCGCCTACGTCCTGAAGGGACAGGGCACATAGAAGAAGAAGAATGGCAGAGTGAAGATGGTGACATTACACACTTCTTTTTCGTTTTCTTTTTCTGTGTACCATTCATTTGCACAAGCTGGTTAGGTAGGTCATGCGCTGTATTACCTCTGCTACTCTTGCCCTTAATATGTCCCGAGTGCATCATAATTTCCAAGCCTTCTTTCCCCATTATGCGTCCCAAAGATTTTAACTACCTCTTCGTCATGTTAAAACCAAGTGTTTCTTTTATGTCCATTTTTTTCTAAAACTTCGTTGTTGCTCACACTCACATGTTTGGTCCAGAGTATTCTCACCATCTTTCTGTATAACGACATTTCTGTTGCTACATGTCTCTTCTTCATCTACAAGGAGATTGTCCATCATTCACTGCCATATAAGAGAACTGATATTCCACTACAATACACTACTCCTTTCTTTGTTTCTAACAAAATTTTTCTGTTCCATAATACTTTGCTTAGCCTTTGGAAGACATCTTTCGCGGCCTGATTTTGATGTTGCACCTTCCGTCCTCTGTTAAATCATTTACAAGAATTCGAAGAAAAGATTAGTAAAAAATAAAAACTCTATCAATACTAGAAAGAGTATTAACAGTTGCTGAAGTTGAGAAAAATGTTTTTCTGAAAGAAATAAATAAATAATAGAGTACCTCAAATGGAATGACTATATTGAATCCATTGCCAAATCTGCTGCTATGAAAGTCGGCTCTCTGTGCAGGGCCCGGAAGTTTTTCCCACCTGAATCTATTCTGCACATATACAAATCTACCATCCGCCCGTGTATTGAATATTGCTGCCATATCTGGTTGGGTGTCCCTGCTGCTCTCCTTGGGCTTCTTGACAAAATACAAAGGAGGATCTGTAACGTGGTTGATACTGACTTGGCAGACCGGCTGCAACCACTCTCTCACCGGCGTGATGTGGCTTCCCTGTGCCTCTTCTACAAGTACTTTCATGGCTTCTGCTCCGATGAGCTTAGATCACTGGTGCCGCCTAAGCACGAATTTACACGAGGTACTAGATTAGCAACTAGGTCCCACCCTTTTACAGTTAAACAAATAAGATGTAACCGTAAATTCTACTCCAACAGCTTCTTTTCTCGCGCTTCCCGCCTGTGGAACTCCCTTCCACAAGTTTGCTTTCCCGACAGCTACAATCTCCAGGTGTTTAAATGTAGGGTCAATAGACACCTCCTATCACACTACCTCCCAATTATTCTCAGAACACTCTCATTTACCCAACCCTCATTCTCGGTATCCTTACCGCCTATCACCCACCCTCTGACATTTCCTATATTTAACCATTCTCGGTATCCCTACCCGTCTATCACCCACCCTCTGACATTTCCTATATTTAACCATTCTCGGTATTCCTACCCGCCTATCACCCACCCTCTGACATTTCCTATATTTAATCATCCTTTCTCCACTCTATATAGCCCCCTGCGCAGTAGTGGCAGTGACATGCCTTGCTCGGGGTGAAATGCTTATAAAAAAAAAAAAGTTTCAAGTAAAGGCAACACAGTCTGCTCAGGCAAGGAATGCCGAATATTTCCACATAATAAAACGGCCAATATTACTCTTATCACATGGACAGACAACTGGATACGTAGACAGATAGCCGCCTGTGTGTATAATTGTGCGTATCATCTTCCTTGCGTGCTTATATGATTTTTTTTTCTTTCTAGCAGCACGTCAGAAAACTGTCGGTATCTCAATAAAGAAAGGCCAGAGAGACCCATTACTCTTCGGAAAGCCTTCCTCAACTCATCACTTCTATGAAGGAGACAGAACATCGTCGTTTTAATGTAAAACTTTCATGTTATTTTTAAAATGGCGTGTGAAATGATGGGGCCACTGGAAATATTCTGAATTTTCAATGCACACAAAATTAAAAATACAAGGCTGAAAAGAGCGATACATATCAAAGAAAGCTAAACTGTTTTATATATATATATATATATATATATATATATATATATATATATATATAATGTATGTATGTATGTATGTATAAAACCAGGTGAAGAGAACAGTTTTACAAATCCGAGGTCTTCGGCATTTACTATTTTTTTATAAAAGTGATCAATTGAAAAGAAAAAACAAGAGGAAAAACTATATTTTTCTTGCCTACAAAGTTTCGAAATAAACATGATTAAGTCCATCATCGAATAAAACGCGTTGGTGAGAAAAATAGTTTTCCTCTTGTCTTGTTTATTTAACTATACTGTCTTTTTCCTAGGATTATACCTAAGTATACTTTCGCACATATATATATATATATATGTATATATATGACTTTTCCGTTACACCGAGTGGTGTGCAGGGCAGCGTTTTTGCTCTTTCCGTAACAAACTATTTTATTATAGGGCAGGGTTGTTAGCTTCCTGGAGGAAGGTGATTTTCTAATAGTAGCTTAGATAATAGTAGCTTAGACGTGACACACGGCCGAAAGTAGGGGGTACCCAGTGAGGATCGAACTCACTACTCAGTTATAATGATTCTAGCGGGATGAGCTTGCTAAGCATTATACCACGCAGAGGTGCCTATATATATATATATATATATATATATAATCAGGTTGCTCTGTATACGGACAGATATACATATATATATATATATATATATATATATATATATATATATTTACATTCATACATCTATATATATATACATATATATATATATAATCAGGTTGCTCTGTATACACACAGATATACATATATATACATACATACATCTGTATATATATATATATATATATATATATATATCATATTTTACATATTTTACATACCGTAGTCTGTGTTAATAAAACAATGTAATAAAACGGAGCTATTAAGCATATATTAATAAATATACATATCACTCACAGGTAGCACAACTCAGTGTTTCAAGCACTACGCAAGCTTCAGGTACTCAGTGTAACATGACCGTTACGTTATTTAAATTTTTATTAAAATATCTTTATGTGTACAATGTGTACATTATACTCGGATTACAGTTATTTAAATTTTAACTTAAAAATCTCGCTAATACTTGATGATGGTGTTTTAACATCGAAACTTTCTAGCTATTAAGTTGCAGTATGCCATTATAATAATAATAATAATAATAATAATAATAATAATAATAATAATAATAATAATGACCATATATTTATGCTCTGCTTTTGTATTAAGCACTTCTTAAAGTAAATATCTAACTGTGAAATAGACCTTCATTACTTATATATTCAGAAAAATATAGTTGCAAATATGAAACACTCAGATTAAAAATAAAGGGAGATCACTAGTACATTTTCTAAAAAGTCATAATTTACATTAGAAAATTAACATTTGTATTAAATATTAATTACCAATTATGACGTATTAATTATTCATCATTATTAACCAGTTTTAGTTAATCTGGATCAACGTATTTCAGTAGATATTTATTTTTATGTTTAACCCTAGTTTATTAAACAAGAGGAATAAACTGATCATTGCACGTAGACATAAAAATTACCTTTACTACACAGAGAGTGGGCAAAAATAAAAAATATACTGTTTAACAAACAAATGGACCCCCTGCGCAAATATAAGTAATTACTAAAAATAATGTTCAACATATATATTAATTTGTGGAGCCCCGTTTCCGAATTGTAGATAAATGCTAATAGACTTAAGTACTATTACTAAAAACTCATTTTTTCTATAAAACCGGTTCACAGATATTAACTCAATTTTTGTACATTGACCGGCTCCAGATATTTGAATTTTTATAGTCATATATATATTAACCAACCAGCGACGTCGTTCGAAACGTGCAGTATTCTTTGAAGTGGCAGACGGTAAAATATCTCTTAAAAATGAAATTTTACAGGCTCAACTCCAGAAGATGATCAAAAATATTTTTGCTCCTAAAAAGGAATATTTAAAAACTGGGAAAATATTTATATTAGACAATATGCTTGAGGTTAATGGATGTACATTTTAGATCCATTCGGAGCCCAATATTACAAATATGATCAATTCATGTTTGCTAAATAGTTTTTCAGCGAACCTTTGACTAGGGTTTTTTGTTGAAACATTTGTTACTGAAACAAAACTGAAACCTAACATGTTTTGCTAATGTATTTTGAGTATACAACATTACCGAAAAACTAATGCTAAGTGATAGTTTGTTCACAGGCGTCAACAGTTGCCACTAACATTTCTGCCTTTATTTCATGCGCCTGGCTGATGTAATTCCATACACATAGTTAAAACAATGTAAACTTGTGTCGTATTGTAGCTATAGCGTGCGTCAGCCATGACTGGTACAAGGCCACTTCCAAACATAGCCGACAATCCCCGCATTTAAAGATATCATCAGTTTGTTGAAAAAATAAGTGGAATTTTGTTTGCTGAACATTAACATATATGTGTAAGAAGAAGAATGTTCGATGAGAAACAAATAATGAGTCAAGGGTATCAAGAGTTGAAGAAATGCTCGTAGTAGTAATTTGTTGGAAAGAGTTTATGCGTAAGTATGTATGTATGAGCGTTTTTGGTTGGAGTGTCTTCGAAGAAGAAGAAGAAGTAAAACGATTCAGCACACGAGAAAGAAGGAGAAAGAAAGCGACGCGACCTTACGACCGTGTCGTGGTTGAAGTTTATCCCGTTGCATTTTAGTTGTGTCTCTCTCACTGCTCCCATGTGACTGACTGACGCTGATCGAAGTCATTTATCGTCATCTAGATTTTTTGCACTGGATCGCTAAGTCCTGTTTGGTCTTGCAATCGCTTCCATTGGTCAGAAAATTAATTTAACATCTACTCGACTTTTTCTGTAAGCGCGATGTCAATCCTTTTTCTATGGGGCAAAACCAGGATTTCACACGTCATTGTGAAATTTTGTAAAAATGAAGAAGAAAGTTCATTTTAATTCTTAATTTCCTATCCGACAGTATACATCTGCACGCATATCGACACATTTTCTGCTTATGCTGCGTTAACAGAATTCATTAGGTTGTACTGTAAAAAAAGATACACAAAATATTATGTACGCAGTTGTTCACAAGAATCTTTGCAATTATATTTTCAGTTTAAAAGAAAAATAAGAAAACAATAAAAATTATTGTAATTGGTAGATACGTGTTCGAAGATTATCTTAATTCTACATCTAGATACGTGTTCGAAGATTATCTTAATTCTTCCTCGCTATATATATATATATATATATATATATATATATATATCCGAGTGAATAAGGAACGAAGAAAAATTTTGAACGTCCAAAATATTAATTTAAAACAGTGCTCGATATATATATATATATATATATATATATATATATATATATTATAAATTGTGTTTTAGAACATGTACAAACATAATTTCTTCTATATATGTCCTCTTCTCTAAAATCATATGGCTGTTTCAGTGTTTTCAGGATACACTGAAACAGCCATATGATTGTAGAGAAGAGGACATATATAGAAGAAATTATGTACATGTTCTAAAACATAATTTATAATAAATATTCACAGCTCTATACATCATATATCGAGCACTGTTTTAAATTAATGTTTTGAACGGAAAATTTTTTTTCTTTTTTCTCTCCTCATTCTATACTCACTCGGATATATATATATATATATATATATATGTATATATATATATATTATTGTTATAATGTCCACACGCACAATTCTTTTAAAATATAAAAACTCCGACAATCATCTAATAGTTAATTGAACACCAAAACTTAATAACTTTTTAGTTGCAAATTTATAACAATAATTATAACTATATATCTATAAATG
>JBBBDQ010001204.1:405000-407500 GCA_037127315.1 Ascarosepion bandense
AGAAGTTAAGTGTATCAAGAGTCCGTAGTAGTAACTTGCAAGAATAAGTTTAGATGTACGTAGACAGGAACGTTTGTATGTATGTATGTATGTATGTATGAGCGTTTATTCTTAGGTAGAATTGTCTTTGAAGTTATCGCTAAGGTTGAATGGTGAAAAGGAAGGAGGTGAGGGGTGAGAGAGAAAGATAGAGACAATAATAGCGATCGCTTGACGTCTGTCAAGGGACGTGTTAATTACGCTCGTCATCTTATCTCTCTGGCGACGGTCGAGCTTGCTACGTCTTTTATTTCGTTTCTGGGGGCTCCTAACAGATCATTTAGGAATTCACTCCCGGATGTGATTCTGGCCTTTCTATTTAGTTTTTAGATGTTTCTTTGTTTTCTATTGACCGAAAAAACATTTCGCATCGAGGTGTGAAATTTCGCGAATTTTGTGTGTTTTAAGCAAAGGTTTTGTAAATTCGAGAAGATTCTTTCATTTCTAACAAAATCAATGAGTCAGTGCTTAGCATTTGAATTTTTAAATCTAGATCTTGTTTTGTTCATTACATATTAACCAAGTTATTCGAAATACAACATTCAGAAAAATAAAGGATACTATTTCAACAATAACGAACTGGAAACTTAGAAAAGGGTACGTGAAATTGAAAATTGTATTTTTCAATTTGCAAAAATCATGTATTATGTATTGTTGAGAGGGTTTCTCGGTGTAAAGGGTTTACATTGAAAGTTAATTAGCAGGGATATTTTAATTTTAATTAAATCTTAGAATTTACTAGTAGTATTTACTTTCGCGCAAATACCCTTGGGAAAGGTATTAATCAGTCTCTTCCTTCCAGTTATGGGTTAAATAGCAGGACAGACTTGGTTCTATAGCCTTGGTCGGCAACCAGTCTACCGCAGAAAGCAATGGCAACCTACTGCGGGATGACCTTCTGCCCAGTCAGTCATGTCTCTTTCGAGACATGATCGCCCAAGCGTGTATCACATATGGCACTTAACTGACTGACTGAATCTTTACTTTTTATATACGCCAGTTTGATTTCTCCTCCCTGCATTTTAATATATTTTTAAATATTTTTTATTTGAATTTGAATTCTAATTTAAATTTTCAATCTTATTTTAATTTTTTATTTACATGTAATCATAAGAATATTACATCTTTACTCTTATTATTAAAAAAGCAGTAACTTAGCTTTATTTGATTTAACTCCTATGAATATCGAGTTAACTTAAATTAAAATCTATTAAACTGTCAATTTAAAAAATTCAGCTGATGATTGCATAAAGTCAGGTTGTCCCTGGTTTACAGACGATAACACTGGCGTCTTTATATAAAAACCCAACTGTTTCTCATATTCTTGCGTCTTTGGATATAACGATAAACTGTATCTGGCAGCCAGGTATCATGGAACCACCACTTAATTGCTGTTTTTCCTACACGTACCATGACGAAAATAGTTTATTTGTCCCCGAAAGTAGCTATGGTTAGATCCCAAACAAAAGGACAGATTCGAACGATGACATTCAAAGTTGAACCCTTTCTTACTCTCCTGATGCAACACAGTCTTCTGTTCCGATCCACTCGATGGAGATCAACCGCCGTATCTAGAGACACTCTTAGATGTTTAGATATGTACAGAAGATAGACGGAGACAGGCTTATAAATTGATGGATATGAACTTTTATACACAGAGAGATATTAAAGAATTTAGATGGGTAGATAGCTAGGTATTAAAAGATTTAGATGTATAGATAGATATTAAAAGGTTTAGATGGATAGATATTAAAATCTAAACTTATTGGTAAATGGAACTTTGTGTGTGTGTGTGTGTCCATTAC
Organism: Ascarosepion bandense; assembly: GCA_037127315.1. NCBI lineage: Eukaryota > Metazoa > Mollusca > Cephalopoda > Sepiida > Sepiidae > Ascarosepion > Ascarosepion bandense. The sequence continues at coordinate 406,845 of JBBBDQ010001204.1, forward strand.
CTATAGACTCCGAAACAGTTGAACCGATTTCCTTGAAAATTGACACAGTTGTACTATAAGCATCTGCGAGTGTTCTTAGATAGGTTTTGTGTCGAGGTACACCCGATAAATATCGAAAATCGATAATCGAAAAAATCGGGTTATAGAAGGAGTGGTCCAATTTTAATCAAATTTGATACACCCATAGGCAAAGACATAAGAAACGATATTCAGAAGTTTCAATGTTACAGTTCTTACAATAGTGCAGAAAATCGATAATATATATATATAAAAGGCAAGATACCGGGTCTGATCAAAATCAGTTTTTCAGCCCTTTTATTTTAGTTTTTGCTTCGGGTTTGGCTCTAAGTAGGTATAATTGTAGTTCTTAGTTTCAGCCATGATACCATTTACTCAGAGGACTTATTTAGCCTTCAAAATTCAGTTTATGACGAAAAAACTTTATTTGATATAAATACCAGAAAATCAAAATTTGACTTACATCCATTCATTTTTCTTTCAGTCTACGGTTTCGCTTTAACTGGAAACAACTATTGCTTTTTAGTCTTTTGTGCCAACGTCGAAAGAGTCTGAGCTCCAGGACCATGGATTAGTTTTAAAGCTTTCATTACACCCGAGCAACGCCGGGCTATACTGCTAGTATTTACATAGATAGA
>JBBBDQ010001204.1:412500-452500 GCA_037127315.1 Ascarosepion bandense
CTTCTTTTTCTTTTTCTTTTCTTCTTTTTCTTTTTCTACTTTTCTATTCTCTTTTTTCTCAACGATCAATTTATTTTCTTTTTATTTTCTTCTTTTTCTTTTCTTCTTTTTCTTTTCTTCTTTTCTTTTTCTTTTCTTATTTTCCTTTTTCTTCTTTTCTTTTCTTCTTTTATATCAACGATCAATTTATTTTCTTTTTCTTTTTCTTTTCTTCTTTTTCTTTTCTTCTTTTCTTTTTCTTTTCTTCTTTTTCTTTTTCTACTTTTCTATTCTCTTTTTCTCAACGATCAATTTATTTTCTTTTTCTTTTCTTCTTTTTCTTTTCTTCTTTTTCTTTTCTTCTTTTTCTTTTCTTCTTTTTCTTTTTCTACTTTTCTATTCTCTTTTTCTCAACGATCAATTTATTTTCTTTTTCTTTTCTTCTTTTTCTTTTCTTCTTTTTCTTTTCTTCTTTTCTTTTTCTTTTCTTCTTTTTCTTTTTCTACTTTTCTATTCTCTTTTGTCTCAACGATCAATTTATTTTCTTTTTCTTTTTCTTTTCTTCTTTTTCTTTTTCTATTTTTGTATTCTCTTTTATCTCAACAATCAATTTATTTTCTTTTTCTTTCTTTTCTTCTTTTTTCTTTATCCCTACAATCAATATCGCTTCATTTTACCTTTTTTCTTTTTTCTTCTTTCTCTCAAATATCCATGTACCTTTACTTCTTTTCTTTTTATCCCAACGATCGATTTATTTTCTTTATTTTCTCTTTATTGCTTTTTTTATTCTGTGCTTTTACATTTCCTTGTTTCTTTCTATGTAATATCACGTTCAGTCTTTTTTTTTCTTTTATCATTTCACCTCAAGCAAGGCGACAACGCCACTAGAACGCAGGTTACAGGGAGTGAAATGAAAAGATATCGAGAAGATAGAAAATGGACAGGATTGAAGAAAGTGTAAAAGGGAGCAGGTTTCAAGAAGTCAGAAGATTTTTTTTACAATCGTGTCGCCCCAAGCAAGTCATTTTACTGTTGTGCAGGGGGTTACATGGGAGGAAAGTTATGAGAAAGAGTGACAAGTTATAGGGGGTGTCAGGAAGTGGATAAGAGAAGGATGAGAATACTGATGAAAGTGGAGTGGACGGAGAAAGAAGCATGAGAGAGAGAAAGAGAGAGAGAGAGAGAGAGAGAGGATGCAAGAGATAGGAGATGACTATTGACTTTACATTTGAATTCTAGAAAATTGTAGTTGTCTGGAAAGAAAGTAAATGGAAGGGAATTCCACAGGTGAGATTTGCGAGAGAAGAAGCTGCTGGAGCAGAATTTGCGTTTACACTTTATTGGTTCCACAGTAAAAGGGTGGGACCTAGTTGCTAATCTTGTGGCTCGAGTAAATTCATGTGTAGGTGGAGTACCAGTGAGCTAAGTTCATCTGAGCAGAAGCCCTGAAAGTATTTGTGGAAGAGAAACAGGGAAGCCACATTGCTCCGGTGAGAAAGTGACTGTATCCTAGCTGTCAAGTCAGGATCGATCACATTCTTCGTTAGATTTTGTCAGGACCCGTAGGTGGATAGCAGGAGCACCCGACCAGATATGGCAGCAGTATTCAATGTACGGGCGGATGGTAGATTTATATATGTGCAGGATTGTTTCAGACGTGAAAAACTTCCTGGACCTGCACAGAGAACCGACCTTCTTAGCAGTGGATTTAGCTAAGGATTCTATATGATCATTCCACTTGAGATCTGTTGTGAGAGTTAACCCGAGGAGGCGCAGTGTTTTATTTTAAGGAAGACTAGACCGATTCATGCTAATAAGTGGGTAGGAGCGATTTGTCTGTGGTGGTTAATAGATAGCAGCATCGTTTTGGAAGCATTACAATTCATGAGCCATTTCATAATTTTTTCTCCATAATAACTTTTGTTCTTTTTCCTCACCCCCCCTCTCTCTCTCTTTATTCTGTGTGATATAGTTTTCACTGTCTTATTCATTTCCCTTTCACTTTCATTCAGTTTTTTATTTCCAGAAAGTCTTTTTTTTATTTTTCTTTCTTTGCTTTCTTTATTTTTCTTTCTCTGTTTCATTCTTTCTATCACTTTCATTCTATTCTGTCTGTATTCTTTACAATATATTTTCTTTCTTCCTTCCTATTTTATTCATTAAAATGTATTTCCAGTTTTTTGTTTTTTGTTTTTCTTACCGTAACTCACCATGTATAATACGCATTTTTTTCTAAAAGATAAGACGCAAAATTAGGGATGTGTATTATGCACAGCTACAAAACATTTTAAAAATTGCCGTTTCATATGTCGATTTCAGTTGCGAAATGGATACTCAGCACTAACATACGATACTTTGACGCCAACATGTGGCAATTGGTCACATATATATATATATATATATATATATATATATATATATATATATATATATATATATATATATTGTAAATTTGTTATTACAATGGTTCATAAAAGCATATCACTATATATATATAAACACTTCCTGGATTAAAAACAAGCTCCAAATAAAATGTTCTTCTATCTATCTATCTATCTATCTATCTATCTATCTATCTCTCTCTCTCTCTATATATATATATATATATATATATATATATATCATACTAAATTAAAAAAAATTGGTACATGTTCTAAAATATAATTTATAATAAATATTCACAGCTCTATATATTATATATCCAGCACTGTTTTAAATTAATGTTTTGGACGTTTAAAAAATGTTTTTCGTTCTTTATTCACTCGGAACAAATAAATACCAAAAATTATATATCTCATATATACAGGGTGTCCCCAAATACGTACTCACTCTTTAAACGGCAATAAATGTATTTTTTATTGACTTGTAAACAAGATTAAGTGTTAAAATTAAGAAATATTGATGCTTATTGAATCACAATGAAAATTAACGGCTTGAATTAAACATTAAATGAAGTTAAATGCATGTTTATAAATATTCAAAATGACTACAAAGTCAAGTAAATATATTTTGGGGAGATACCATATATATTATAAAAAAGTGAAAGAGCAGACTGATAAAAAAATCTACTGTTTCTTGCATATACTTTTATAGAAAATGCTTAATACTTAGTAGAACTTAATATTGTAATATTTTCATTACAATTCTTTATAAGGCATTTTATCACTACACACAAAACAAATTTCAAACCTCACCACCCATTGTGACTGTAGCACCTATGACATAGAGTTATATGAGTTGAATATATGGATCGGAATCCAAGATGAATAGAATAAGTAAAGAACAAGTAGGAAAAAAAGTGTCTTTAATCTCACATGTCTCACTTTAAGAAGCTTCTTCAGAAATTCTTTAAAGACGAATGATTTAAAAATTTATATTAATTGACTCGTACACGCACACATACACCCATGACTTCTCTTAACACATGCATTCATAACTGATTCTCTCATTTTATTTTAAAAAAAGAAATCCATTCCATTACTTGACACGTGTTTACAATACTTGCTACATATTTTCAACGGAAACGTATTGCCTCACTATCATTCACACATACTAACGTTACCGACATATATACATACTTAATTCGTCTATAGTTTTAATACGCTTGACACGCATTATTTTCATTTACATATACGTACATTCATAATAAACATCTATTTTTTTATTACTCGTTGACATACACACTTAAAAAGACACAATTTTTTTCTTCCACATTTTATATTCAGTCGGAGCAAGTGTGGTATATTCGTTGGGTCGATGTTGAATGGTACTAAAACTCATACATGATAACCAGTGTAAATGAGAGGATTTTTTAAAATAATACCTTGGTTAGTGTGGAATTTTGTCAAGTAGTGTATTTTGCACTGGGCTTCGCAGGGAGATGTCAGTGGGTGTAGAACCAACTGGTGAAGGCTGAATTTTGTTTTGGGGGTCAAAAAAGTATCAACGCCCGAGATGGTATGCAGTGCACCGGAAGTGCAAAGGTGTCAAAATAGGGACAATTATTTAAGTGACATCAGCTGTCACAGAGAGTTAGTTTGGGAGTTGAATCCAGCAGTTTGCAGACAGCAGTTGAAGTCAGCGAGCCGGGCGCATTGACTACTCGTATGCATGTGTGCTCCGACCAGACCAAACCTCTCAGTCCACGCCAAGTGATGGAAGAAGCGTGAATAGAATATAATTGTATATTTTATATATACGTATTGATGTCTGTCATTTTGTAGTGTGAAAAGATAATCAACATTTGGTTTGAGCATGTTTTCGCCGAATGGATAGCAACTTAAGGTCGGTTATATATGAGGAAAAAAAAACACAGTTATTTTGGTTACAGTTTGTTGTCGATTAAGAACGAGTTTATTCCCGACATTTTGGATTCAACATTATTTTCGTCGAAACGGCATACAACACATGTATTTGCACGGGACTGTATATGAAGTAAAGTTGCTGAAAATTCTCATTCTAACTAGGCAGCAAGGCCTCTGATTGGTAGGCTGTGTGGAGCATGGAACCACCTCATTGCTGTCTACCCTGACCCAGAGATGTTGCACCTGTTACGGTCCCATGCATGCGCAAATAGTTAACCCCCAAAGTAAGTATGAAAAATACAATTTTATAGAAATATATACATAAAAATAGAATTTTATAGAAAGATATATATTTTGGAAGAAAAAAAAAGATTATTGCCATAATACATTTTTGAAGGAAAATTTATTACCAGCAATACATTTTTGAATACAAAACTAGAAGACATCTTCAGTTTTCTAAAGTAAAGAAATGCGGACCACCTTTAAATTTGTTGTTTTCTCCTTTTTTTTTACTTTTTCAATGCAATCTTCTCAATTACACCCTAAACTTTCCGACTGACAAAACAAAATTTGGAAAAAATTCTATATTTAAACAATTTTAGGGGGTGCTCAGATTTTTATACAACGTTATAGTAAATCAATCCTCCATTTTGGAAGCACTCACCGGTACATTACCACCACCTGTAAATTTGTTGATTATCATTTTTTTTTTTTTACTTTTTTCAGTGCAATCTTATCGGTTACACCCTAAACTTTCCGATTGACAAAAAGAAATTTATAAAAATTGAAACATTTAAACAATTTTCTGGTGGGGGCTTAGTTTTTCATACAACCTTATAGTAAATAATTCCTGTGCAATTAACTTTTTTGCTTGCGCATATTCAACAACTGAATCCTTTGCGAAATTTTTTAATAAAGCCATTCTTGGAGTTTTCGGGGAAAATGCCATCATAAGAACTGAAGAAAACTTGAAAAAGACAAAAACAAGAGCAACAACTCGTCCCCACAAAAAAACAAAATAAAGCCACCGCAAAGTGGTTCCAAAATGGAGGATCGATTTACTATAACGTTGTATGAGAAACTGAGTTCCTACCTAAAATTGTTTAAATATCGAAATTTTTACAAATTTCTTTGACAATCGGAAACTTTATTATTCGTGCCATGCGCGATACACGACTGGGCGATCATGTCTCGAAAGAGACATGACTGACTGGGCAGAAGATTATCCCGCAGTAGGTTGCCATTGCTTTCTGCGGTAGAAATTGATAAGACTGAGCTGAAAAAAGTAAAAAAACAGAAACAAAAACATTTTAAAGGTGGTGATAGTCTCCTTCAGGTCCGCCTAAAGAAATTTATCATCAAAATCTAACTCAATCAAACTTCTTACTATAACTGAACATTAAAAAATACTTTTAAAACCCTACCTTTTTTTGGCATTAAATAACCCACAGAGGTTGATATGCCGTTAAACAAAACTCACACAAACCAACTGACTAGGCACGAATTTCACCCCACCTAACCTAACAATCTGATTTTTGGTTGTTCTTTTAGAATTTTATGAGTTCTCTACTCTTTATAATTGAACAAGAAATAAAGTTGGAGATCTATCCTCCATTGTTATTAAGTAATAAATTGACCCCCGCCCCCCCCCCCCGCAAATTAGTATACATATGCCCGGAACGAGAACTCGGGGAGCCGAGTTCGAATTCCAGTTGAATTCATTGCATTCACTTACGCGCAAATACCCTTGGGAAAGATATTAATCCGTCTCTTCCTTCCAGTTATGGGCTAAATAACAGGACAGATTGGGTTCTATAGCCTTGGCTGGCAACCAGTCTATAGCAGAAAGCAATGGCAACCTACTGCGGGATAATCTTCTGCCCAGTCAGTCATGTCTCTTTCGAGACATGATCGTCCAAGCGTGTTTCACGTATGGCACTTAACTGACTGATACATGTATGCTGTAACAGTAACTGTTCGACTCGGGTTTAAGACCATATCACGTTAAAACACCAGTGATTTTACGATTATGACTAGCTAGATAAATGATCGCTTGGGAATATCAGGTGCTGTATGTTTGGATGTGACGGTGATGTAATTGATAACGGCTAGGAATTGAAACTCGAAGAGCCGAGTTCCAGTTAGTTTTTTTTATATTCCCTTCCGCAAATACCTTTAGAAAAGTTATCGATCCACCACCTTCCACCAGATATGGGTTAGTTATTACAACTTGCATCAATTAATCATTGTCTCAAAAAAATCTTAGTACCTGTTTTATGGCTTTAAATAGCTCTTTAAATGGCTCTTTGTACGCTTCTTCAAGTGCTAGGAATTTCGAACCGAAATCTTTATTACAGAGGTATATCATTCGCATTTCTTGCGTAATAATGTCTCGATTGGAAGTCATCGGTGTAATCCCCAAATTACTTGTTCACCACTTATGTAGCCTGGTATTGAACTCACAACTCTTTGGGTCAAGTCGCAGGAACTAACCAACGTCTATACCCACCGGACCATGTGTCCTTAAGGACAAGATCAACTGAATTTTTGGAACTTATAAACCTAATATCCAGTAAACCTTTTTTACCAGAGTTCATATTGCAATTTATTGATGTTAATGGTTTTCTCTAGTATTTTTTACCAGGGCTCATATTGCAATTACTGACGATCCCTTTCTTTACATTGTAAGGGTGGTAGAAGTTGAAGTTGAGGTATTGTCCGATGAAAATCATTAGTGTCAAAAATTACAGTGGTGAACAAGTAACTTGCAGAGTTAGAGGGAGATAACTCATGACTTTCAATCGAAGCATTACTACGCAAGGAATGAGAATTATATATCTCAGTGATTGTAATAAAGGGTTCGGCTCGAAATTGCTAGCAGATAAAGAAGGCCGGAACGTATAACGGCCGAAACGTCGTACAAATGGCAACAAAGATGAGGACAATAGTCCGAATAATGTAAATACTGTAAATTCTACCTCATCTCAGAAATATAAACAAATGTTCGAGTATCTTCTTAGTCGAACTGAGAACATTATAGCATATGTAGTAATTTGTTGCTTAAAGAAATGAAGAGGATCAAATTTTAGGTAGTAGATTGGGCCGTGAACTAGTCAGCACTTCAGTCAGTTAAGTGCCATGTGCGATACACGCTTGGGCGATCATGTCTCGAAAGAGACATGACTGACTGGGCAGAAGATTATCCTGCAGTAGGTTGCCATTGCTTTCTGCGGTAGACTGGTTGCCAGGCAAGGCTATAGAACCCAGTCTGTTCTATTATTTAACCCATAACTAGAGGGAAGAGACGGATTAATACCTTTACCAAGGGTATTTGCGCGTAATTGAATGCAATGAATTCAACTGGAATTCGAACTCGGTTCCCCGATTTCTCGTTCCGAGCCTATATCCACTGCGCCACAACTTATTCGGAGTATTAATAAACCCAAGGTGGGAGATTACTATTTTAAGTAATAAGTTGATCTCCCAAGAAATACTAAATACAAAATTACAATCTATCTTCGTTCGACTCAGAATAGTTTTTAAAAAAATTGTGGTTTTTGTCAGATTTGGGGAAGTGAATCGGGCTGAATACTAATCAGTACATCCGCGAAGTATTTATACAATTACATCGTACATAAAGTCAGGGATCGCTTTTATATTGCTAGTAAGTAATAAATTGATCTGATAATAATTACTACAAACGATAGTTGGATCCTATGTTCTCCGTTGGACTAAGATGAGTTTCAAAAATAAATTGCGGTTTTTGTCAGATTTTGGGGAGTGGATAGGGTCGAGAACTAATCAGCACCTCTGCGGAGTATTTATATAATTATATTGTACATACATTGGAGGACCACATTTCTGTTGTTAGAAAGTAATAAATTGTTCCTTTAATAATTACTACGTACGAGTGTGTGAACTAATGTTCTCCGTTTGACTAAGAAGAGTCCCTAAAAAAAATCGCGTTACTTGAAACTTTAAGGAAAAGAGAAGAAAGGACTGAGCATAAACTGGAACAAAACAGAATGCATGGTTATTAGTAAAAGGAACATGCCAATATGCAAATGACAATATGCAAATGACAATATGCAAATGACAAATTGGAGATACAAAAAACGAACAAGTAAAACAATTCAAATATGGAATTTTTTTTTTTAATCATATCACCCCAAGCAAGGCGATAACGCCACTGATGCGCAGGGGGCTACGTAGGAGTAAAAACCGGAAACCACATCCTAACTAGGAAACAAGGGATGAGCCTCTTCACCTATTCAATAGACTTGGGTGGAGTGTGAACCGGGCGATAGTTTAGTCTATCTAGTGCTTTTGAGTGAGTGTTTAACGGCATATCAACCTTTGTAGGTTATTTAATACCTGAAAAGTGGGGCTTGAAGATATTTTTTAAATGTTCAGTTATAGTGAGAAGCTTCATTTAGTCAGATTTTGATAAATTTATTTATTTATTTATTTTATTTTAGAAAACTGAAGATGTCTTCTAGTTTTGTATTCAAAAATGTATTGCTGGTAATAATTTTTTTTTCTTCAAAAATGTATTGTTACTAATATTTTTCCTTCAAAAATGTATATTTTTCTATAAAAGTACATATTTCTATAAAAGTCTATTTGTATACTTTTATAGTGTTTTGACTCCAGTTTGGGGGTTAACTATTTTCCCATGGTTGGGACCCTAACTCCGGGTCAGGGTAGACCTGGGAAAAACAGCAATTAAGAGGTGGCTCTATTCTCCTCGAAACCTCCTAATGAAAGGCCTTGCTGCCGGATGCAGTTTACCGTCATACCCAGGACCGGGGAAGTGCTTTTAAACGAGGATGTAAAACCAACAACAAGATGAAAAAAATGAAAAGTAAATACTTCTTTTTCTTTTTCTTTTATGTACCGTGTTCCTTCAGGACGTTATCAATAATAGCTCTTCAAAACTTTTAGTTCCTTGTAGCTCTTAATAAATTGTGCCCTTTTGTCTTCTCGCTGAAACCCGACTCCGCCAACTATTCACTCAAGCTTGCCAGGTAAGATATGCGTTGTTTTCCTCTGTCTTTCTTGAATTCTATCTGTCCTGTGAGCACCATATTTTCCCAGCCTTCTTTCTTCATTAAAAATTTCAACTCGCTAATCCTGATGTTATGTATAAGTGTTCTTTGTGTTTACATTGTCTATAGAACTTCGTCATTGCTCACATGTTCGGTTCATGGTATTCTCAGCATCCTTCGGTTGTTGTACATTTCCCGTGACTCTTCTTCTTCTTGAGAAAATTGTCCAGCATACTTTATATACAAGGACTAATATTGTATAGTAGTTAATTGCTCTTTGGTGGCTACCCTATCTAGATAGAGGTCGCAGGTTCGAATCCTGCCGAATGACACACATTTCCGTAATAAACACTTATCGTAAATAATCACGCCGGTTGAAATAACTCTATAATAGCTAATTAAATACGAGTATCGATCAAAAATAATGTTCAAACAAATCATTTCATATAAATATATATATATATATAGTCATCCGCAGACAGATCTGTTTCGCTGTATCACAGCTCATCAGTACGGTTAGACTCCGATTGCTTTTTAAGCCAGGATTGAAACCCGACTGAATTGGCGTCAGTCGGCGATTCTACCTCTGGGCTATGGGCGCTCGGTAGCAGAAGGCAGACTTTTTAGCGTGTATATTATCATTATACACGCCCAATAGGCAGAGTGCTCTATTTCATTACTGAATGAGCGATAGGTACATGCCAGAGTAGCTACTGTTTTTCGAAGTCTATCATTCTTCCAGAGTGCTCAATCAGGGTGTGAGAGCGTATATATATATATATATATATCCTCTCTATTATAATGAAAACCGCTGTTTATATATTTATATATAATTAATTAACATTTTGGTTGTTCCAGAAATTTGAAACCTGCCGTGATTAGTCTCACGTACGTGAGTACAATCCACAGACCATCGGCATACCAGTACACCGGAACATTTATAATCCGGAAGAGTGGAAAGTGTTAAATATAAAGGAGTGTTAGAATCGTACAATCTGATAGAGAGCGATAACCAAACTTGGTTAAGATGTTAAAAATAGACATAAATACTCCGAGAGAAGAGGTGGGGATTTAAAAAAAAACTTTAACGGGAATGAAGTTTAATTTCAATTTAAAAGATACCCAAATCAGTATAGTTACAGCATCTGATGATAAAGCATCTCATATAGGCAACAACAGACAAAATGTCTAAAATGGGCTTAATCCCATCAAGACACTCAACATTTCAACTTAACAGAGCTTAAATAACATTGCCTGATGACGAGGTACAATATCGAAACAGAAATTTCTGTGTTACAATGTAAACTATATTAATTTTAAATAAAAACAAATTTAATTGCAGATGTGTGTGTGTGTGTGTGTGTGTGTGTGTGTGTGTGTGTGTGTGTGTGTGTGTGTGCAAATTTTAGACGGCGTACATTTATACATGGATATAAGCAGTAATTTTCTCACACATTCACTGAGACGTCAACACACGTTCATACACCTACCAGTCACCATTTTCGTCTCTTTTCGTATCAGCTGCTGGCCTTTTCTTTTTGCTCCTCTAATTGAGTCTTGTTTCCCGGGGCCATTACCTTTCGGTTTGTCTAACCTTGACCCCCGAATGTAAGATGCCAATTAAAATAGTCGTCCGTTGATATATTCAGACCGTGTTCCAGACGAAATGCCCTCTGTCCAAGAAAGGCATCAGTTGCCAAAACCGAAATAGCAGAATGAGGTAGTTGTCTATGCCGTTCTTATGTTTGCGATTGATACCATGATATCAGCTTCTAATATAGGCACCATGAAAGAAAAACGATACCAAAGGCTTAAATGTATTTTCTAAAATCAATTTTTTTCTGTAACCTTTCATTTTAGTCTTAATTTAGTGGATCTAATGGATTAAATTTAATATTTCCAGTAAGCCAAAAACATTGCTGTACTTCATACCGAATTTAAATTGATTGGCATGATTTTTGAAATCGTTAAAATTGCTAAACATTAGCCATATTAGCGAATCTGTCAACATAACATAATCTTCTTTATTATAAATCTTTTGAAAATGAAATATAATTTTCTGAAATTTTATTTGAGAAAGATGAGCTGATTTAAATTTTAATCAATGTCATTTGAAATAAATGTTACTTACTTTTAGTTTAAAATATCGCAGAAAGAATTTTTTTAACACAAAGATGAGTGTTTTTTATATGCTGATTGTTCTCTCGATAGACTTATATCTGATAATTTTTCTACAGGGGACATAACTGTAAAAATCACTTGACGAATATAACGAGAGCGCCATCTTTATACAGTTTTTTATGTACGCAATAATCTTAAAATTGAGGAAAATATTCTAATTAGTTTAAGATTTTTTTGAATTTTCGGTACTTTGACATTATACCCTTATTTACAAAAATGCTTGTTGAGAAAGTGTTAAAAATCACCTATAAATTTTAAATTTATTGTAGTTAACGACATTACAAAGTCCGAAGTTACAAAAATTGGCACGTCTATCTATACACGCACCAAAATTGCAAAATTTAAAAAAAAATAATGTGCGTTACTAAAATGTACTGCTTTTTCCAAGTATTTACCCGGCAAGTATATATATTTATCCGGTTTATATTTAATCTATAAACATACTTGCACCAAGAACAAAACTGTCCAGTCGGTGGGGCCACTCTCCCGCTAATGTCGATATTATACTCACACCATCTCTCTTAGGGCAATCCTCATCCTCCCACACGATCGCTGGCGTCCCCCAAGGCTCTATTCTAGGACAGAAGCTCTTTCTGATCTTCATAAATATAATCAAATCCCAAGTAGGCATCTACGCTGATGACACCACCATTTACTCTCGCATCAGTAAAATTTTGGCGAGGCGGACAAACATAACCTCGCTGCAGATCTTGAGAAAGACCTCATTTCTCAGGTAGACTGGGATAAGAAATAGTTTGTAAATTTCAATGCTTAAAACAAAGCTTTTATCTGTCAACCATCACAGGCAGTCTCTTCTACCGTCCCCATAAGCATGGACCAAGCGACTCCCCCTGAATGCAATATACTGCGCCTCCTCGGCATCACCCTATCTTCCGACCTTAAGTAGAACCATTACATTGAATCAATAGCCAAATCTACTGCTAGAAAGGTTGGGTCACTGTGCCGGGTCAGGAAGTTTTTTTTCCGCTTGGATCCATCTTGCACATTTACAAATCAACCATCCGACTGTGCATAGAATGCTGCTGTCATATCTGGTCAGGCGCCCTTGCTATTCATCTAAGTGTTCTCGACAGGCTCCAAAGGAGAATATGTAATGTGATCGGTTTCGACCTGGCAGCACGACTCCAGTCACTTTCTCACTAGCGGTATGTGGCTTCCCTCTGCCTCTTCTACAAATATTTTCATGGCTTCTGCTCTGACAAATTTAGGTCACTGGTGCCCCCTCCACAAGAATTTACTCGAGCAACCAGACTGGTAACAAGGTCTCACCCTTTTACATTTAAATCTACCAAATGCAGCCGACAATTCTACTCCAGCAGCTTTTATCTTGCACTTCTCGCTTGTATACTTGCTTTCCTGACAGCTACAAGTTTCAAGAATTTAAATGCAATGTCAATTCCCATTTCTTATCCACTTGACTCCCGTTCTTCTACATCCCGTGTATCTTGTTCTTTTCCTTTCTCACTCAACCCTCGCAACTGTCATCACATATGTATTCTCATCTTTTTCTTTCCCTTTCTCTGACACCCTCTGTAACTGGTTCGTCTTTTTCTTCACTCTTTTCCTGCTTAAACTTTAACTCTCTTATGTAACCCCCTGTGCATCAGTGGCGGTACCGCCTTACTAGAGGTGAAACGAGTAAAAAAATATGGAAGGTGTTGACGCAAGTTTGGAAACCCCAGAGCCGGTGCCTTCTCCCATCTAAAATGAGAACTTTACTTCTGGTTGACAGTAATCTTTTGCGTTAGGATAGTATGTATCTTTAGCCGGCCTCACCACAAAGGCAAAAGATGACATATGATCGAGTTTATTTTGGGAGTCCATACACATACCTATACAGGTGGGACAGGAAAAACATTTAACAGCCCCCAGGATGATTTTCACGCTGGCGTTGATATATCACGAATTGGGTAGTTTTGTTCTATGAAATGCGGCCATGATTATTTCATTGTTTATTTATTTATTTTTTTTAATCATATCACCCCGAGTGAAGCGGTAACGCCATTGATGCTCAGGGGGCTACGTAAGAGTGAAAAGATTGGAAAAGAGAAAACCGGAAACCACATCCTAAACAGGGAACAAGGGGTGAGCCTCTTAACCTGTTCAATAGACGTGGGTGGAGTGTGAACCGGGCGATAAAGTATTCTTTTCTTTTCGTATCTTATTGTATTCTCATATTATATTTCAGTAATTATTATATCGTATTTCATTGTTTTCTATATGTTAATTAATTATTATTTTTTTTTCATGACTTTTCTATTTTTGTATTATTTATCAGAATTTATTATCTTGTATTTCATTGTTTTCAATGTTAATAATAATGTGCGTTTTGGTGCAGTAGATATCGGCGCGGAGCCGAGTTCGAGTTCCAGTTGAATTCTTTGCATTCACTTACGCGCAAATACACTTGGGAAAGGTATTAATACGTCTCTTCCCTCCAGATATGGGTCAAATAGCAGAAAGTAATGGCAACCTACTGACCCCAGACAACTGATTTATATCCTACGGTCTTTCGTTATTAATCTGATAGCTATGTATGTGGTTTGACCCTTGAGTTAGTAGTGGTAGGTAGTGGTGAACTAACTGCTTAGCCAGTTTTTAAAAAAAACTAATTGTGACTAATTAGAAGTATAGGATATATATATATATATATATATATATATATATATATATATATATATATTCAAATACTTAATCCAAAACGGAAAAAGCAGGAAGGTAAATTCCAAAAACCAGATCCTAATTAATATTAATTTTTTTTTAATATTATAAAAATGATACAGGAAGAGAGCTCCATGTAATAAAATTATACAGAGCGAATATAAATTAAATAGGATTTATTCAAAGATGTTGTATGTACATTTCGACATGAAATCCCCACAGGTTATAACGCATCACCTCAGCAACGAAAAAAATCTTTTCTGAAACTGGAGAAAAAAATCAGTCTATTTTTCCTTTTTAACTCATAAATAGATTTGCAAAAAAAAAAAATTAAAAAAGATAGAAAAAGAAAAAGATAAAATAAAATAAAATGAAATAAACAAGAAAAGAAAAATTGGCATTGTCTGGGTTCGCAAAAAAGGAAAGAGAATTGTAACGTAAATAGAACAGACGGCGTGTTGAATTGATATTAGGTCAAGCAAAACGGAAAAAAGGTGGGAGGTAAGAGAGATAAAGGAAGGGAGGGAAAAAAGTTAAGAAAGAAAAAAAATTTTTTATATATTACACACGCTTGACATATTCAAAAACCAAACTTCCCAAAAACGTTGAAGTATTAGAAAAAGGCCTTTTACTTAAAAAGGTATATTTATTTTTAAAGGGAAAAAAAGATATAGGATTTAAAATAAATTTTTTAAAAAATTAGGTCATTTAATTTAAACTAAATAAAGATACCGGTAGGTATAAATGAACAAAAAAAAAATTTGTTTCATTTACACACATATATACACACACACATTTCTTCAATTATAAATACATATATACATACATATACACACACACACACACATACATTCAATTACATGCACATACATATATACGTATATACACAGACATGCGCATACACACACACACATATATATACATATATATACAAAAATACATACACACAATATATATGTACACACACATATATGTATACATATACACACATACATACACACAAACACATCTATATACATTATACATATGCACACATACACACATACATATAAAAAAATTTATAAAAAAATTTATGAATATTATGAAAGGAAAAATAAGTAGAGCATTTAAATAGCTAAAAAATATTTTATACACATAAATACATATGTACACATACACACACATACATATACATATAAACATATATACATATATACACACATATATACAAAAATACACACACACACACTCAAACATATACATGTACATAAGAAATATAAAAAGAAAAAAGAAAAATTTAAAATTTAAAATTTAAAATCCGCCCTATGACGGCACTTATTGATGAATTCCTTTGTAAAATTCAAAAGTAAGTCCTGATGAGGATACTTCAAAATCAGAATCTTCTCCAATAGACATAGACGGCACCTATCACAAAAATTTGTAGGGGTACAGTCTGAGCCTATTAGTTTCCAGCTAATTACTGGTTCCTTCCCTTCCTCCTTCATTTTCCAGAATCTACGTGATAGTGCCGTCTAGAATCCTTGGTTAGGGTTCGAAAACAAGTACCTGTGGTTGTAAAGACTCTGTTTGAAAGGGCCCGCGGACATACCAATATAAGTCCGGTAATTGTCCTTGTTAGATGGAGAAATACGGGCTTCATAAATTACTTGGGTGGATTTACATTTGCCTTGCACCAGGCAGGTATCCACAGAATTACAATTGCATTTATCAACAATTCCAGATTTGACGTCGGTATTATCTAAGTTCATTAAAATATGCCTATTATGGGAATTAATAATATCATCTATATTTGAGGTGCAAGAGTAATTGATTTTTAGGGTGAATTTATTAAAAATTTTATTTAAGGGATTATTATTATTAAAATGTTTATCGATTAATCTGAGAAAATACTTACCAATATTGATATTAGTTAGTTTACAATAAGAAGGGTTAAACCAAATTATCTTCCTTTTTCTACATTTTCTAGTGTTTTTAGTTTTA
Organism: Ascarosepion bandense; assembly: GCA_037127315.1. Lineage (NCBI taxonomy): Eukaryota > Metazoa > Mollusca > Cephalopoda > Sepiida > Sepiidae > Ascarosepion > Ascarosepion bandense. Next base: position 428,675 of record JBBBDQ010001204.1, read on the forward strand.
ATGATTCTGGTTTTATAGCAGGCTTATTATACGTTAACTTGTTAATAAAACCGCTTTTCTGAAGGGCCTTAATTAAAAACTAGACTAATTAATCCTACTAAAATTAATTACAAACTAGACTAATTAATCCCACTAAAAGTGAATTAATATCAATTCAACACGCCGTCTGTTCTATTTACGTTACAATTCTCTTTCCTTTTTACGAACTCAGACGATGCCAATTTTTCTTTTCTTGTTTATTTTATTTTATTTTATCTTTTTCTTTTTCTTTTACTTTCTTTTTAAATTTTTTTTTTTTTTTTTGCAAATCTATGAGTTAAAAAGGAAAAATAGACTGATTTTTTCTCCAGTTTCAGAAAGGATTTTTTTTTCGTTGCTGAGGTGATACGTTATCCCCTGTGGGGATTTCATGTCGAAATGTACATACATCTTTGAATAAATCCTATTTAATTTAAATATATATATATATATATATATATATATATATATCTTCTCTATAATAATATTTTAATGAAAAGTGATGTTTTTATATTTATATATAATTAATTAACATATTGGTTGTTTACGAAACTTGAAACCTGAGTGCAATTCTCAGGCCATCGGAATACCAGAACATCGGAACATTGATAACCCGGACGAGCGTAAAATGTTAAAAATACAGGAGTGTTAGAATCGTACAATCCGATAGAGAGCGATAACCAAATTTGGTTAAGATTTTAAAATAGACTCAAATGCTCTGAGACAAGAGGTGGTGATAAAAAAAAAAAAAAAAAAAACTTTAATGGGAAAGAAATCTAATTTCAATGTAAAATGTATTCAATTCAAGATAATTAAAGCTATTGATGGGAAAACATGCCATATGGATACAAATAGACAAAATGTCTAAAAATGTGCTTAATCCTATCAAGACACTCAGCATCCCAACCATAACAAAGCTTACATATTACACACAGGGAACGAGTAGTAAGAAACTACTAAAGGTACTCCGAAATAAACAAGAAGTACTCAATATCACACAAGGTGTTAGAGATAAAAATCGCAGCCGGTTTCAGGTTTCGAGAACGACCAAAATGTTAATTATATTTATCTCTACCACCTCGGAGAGCCGAGTTCGAATTCCAGTTGAATTCGTTGCATTCACTTACGCGCAAATACCCTTGGGAAAGGTATTAATCAGTCTCTTCCTTCCAGTTATGGGTCAAATAACAGGACAGATTGGGTTCTATAGCCTTGGTTGGCAACCAGTCTACCGCAGAAAGCAATGGCAACCTACTGCAGGATAATCTTCTGCCCAGTCAGTCATGTCTCTTTCGAGACATGATCGCCCAAGCGTGTATCGCACATGGCACTTAACTGACTGACCACCTTTTGTGTACTGTCAATAGTTTCTTAATACTAGTTCCCTCCCCCCATATATATATATATATTGATGCATGTTTCATTAAAAAATATAGACAAGTTTTGTCGATTTATTTTATGTAATTGTTTTTTTCTTATCGTCTGACAATCTTAATAGCAATGTCTTTGAAAGAGGAGAGAAAATCACAATATTGATACATGTTTTTATTCAATCCTTTCTGAGCTTTCGGCTTGCATCAGCCATTATCAAAGATGAAAATAGTGTTGGTTGTAACGAGCAGTTCGAACAATAGTAGTAGTTGTCTATTTTCTTTGTGTGGAGGTTTTGCGAACACGTGCGTACATGCTGGAAGCGAAAATCGCACTAGATGCCACAAGCTCTAGTGCGATTTTCAACTGGAGTATATAGTCTAAACTATCGCCCGGTTCGCACTCCACCCACGTCTATTGAACAGGTGAAGAGGCTTATCCCTTGTTTCCTGTTCAGGTTGTGGTTTCCGGTTTTTCTCTTCTCCAATCTTCTCACTTTGTTTTTCAATTGGAGTATATAGTCTAAACTATCGCCCGGTTCACACTCCACCCACGTCTATTGAACAGGTGAGAGGCTCATCCCTTGTTTCCTGTTTTGGTTGTGGTTTCCGGTTTCTCTCTTCTCCAATCTTTTCACTCTTCCGTAGCCCCCTGCGCATCAGTGGCGTTTTCGCCTTGCTTGGGGTGATATGGTTAATATATATACATATATATATATATATATATATATATATATATATATATATATATGTAAATTCATATAAAACTTAGAGGGGAAATAGCCATTTTCAACATGTCATTTTAAGACAAGCATTCTCAGCTCCATTTAAATAAAGAATAAGGAAAAATTCTAAGCTCAGTGGTTTGCTCTATAAAGGAAGGGGTTAGGGAATATTGGTTTTTATAAGGTTAAGCTAGCGGAATTTTAGTAGTAATTTCTTCTTTGGTAGTGGGAGGTATGTGGCTTAACCCTTGAGTTAGTAATAGTAGGTAGTGGGGGAAGTAACTGCTTAGCCAATTTTTCAAAAAACTATATTGTGACTAATTGGGAAAATAGGAGATATATATATATTCCCTCCTGTCATGGTCAGGTGGGAATTACCTGTGATGGAACAGCTAATAATCCGCTTAAATATTTTGCTCTCATAGTTTTGAATTTAATGCACGGTTAACATATTTCGTTTAGTTCATTCACAATAGTGGGTCAATAAATATTTATATTATTTTAAAATCAGCAGTTTTTAAAATTCTTCAAGATCTTTAAAATATAAATTTTGTTTTTTCAGTCAGAACTGAATTTATATTCGAAGTAATTTTAGAAATGCGTAGCCGAGTTTGCGCATAAATCCTCCAGCTTAGTAATATATTGCTGTTATTTCGATTAAGCATACTTTAAAAAATTGATATTTTCAAATAACAACTGACACCATATAATCGTAAAAAGTCAAGAATCGATTTTACATTGTTATATCATGAAAAAGACTCCGTTTATAAATCGGTAAAAATATATATATATATATTTAAATTGTGTGTATTTTGGCAGCATTTTTTCATTAATGCAGGTTTCATTGAATAATATAGACAAGTTCTGTCTATTAATTTAGAGTAGGATCCGTTCATACAATACCGACGAAATCTTACAACTTCAAAAACAGTTTCAAAATAACTCAGTTTTAAAATTCACTTATGAACTTAGCAATGATAACAAAATTACTTTTCTTGATATATTAATTAACACTGACAACAATAAATTTACTATCTCACCGTATCAAAAACCCACTAATAAAAATCCCTCCACACTCAATTATATTAGTGAATACCCCCACTATTACAAAATAGCCATTATAAAAAATCTATTATATCGTGCAAAAGTCAATTCATCTACAAATCAGATCTTCCACAGTGAACTAAAAAACATAAAACAGACACTCATCAATAATAATTTTCCCAACTACATAGTTGATGAACAAATACGTTATTTTCTTAAAAAGCTTAACATGGAAAAAACAACACATGATACTAACCCAACCAATCCTAAACATATCACTCTCTTATACCGTAGCCAGATGCACTCCAACTACCAACTAGATGAAAACATCCTAAAAAAACTCATAAATACTAATATTTCTCCGACAGACTCTAACAAAAGAATTAAGTTTATTATATATTACACTAAATCCACTACATCTAATTCATTCGTCCGCAAAGACTCTTCCCCCACCGTTAGTGATTTGCAAAAAACCAATGTAGTATATAAATTCATATGTCCATTTTGAGAATGTATCTCTAACAACCTCAATAATATCTACATTGGCCACACTACAAATTCGCTCTCACGGCGTCTGACGTTGCACTTTCATTTAAAACAACACGGTTATCAACGCACACTTCTGAGAAAAACGCTCGTTGATAACAAGTACATACTTAAACAAGAAAATAATAAACAGAAACTAAAAATCCTCGAAGCAATCTACATTAAACAATTTAAACCTGGTTTGAATACAATCAATTTTGATATTTCCAATAACGTACTCAAATGCCTGTAATCAGATCAGGGACCACAACGCCACTATTTTGTCACTGTCTTTGGCCATCCGCCACGGTAGGGATGGACTTATATTTTCAATTTAATTCTCTTTATTGTTAATAGCTTAAATGTTCTATGTTTACTGTGTGTTAATATTTACTCTTTGATAATGGCTTATGTGAGCCGAAAGCTTAGACCCGATAAAAAATCAACAATTACTGTGATTTTTTGTTGTCTTTCAACGATATCACCATCAATTATATCAGACGTATGAACGGATCCTACACAAAATTAATAGACAGAACTTGTCTATATTATTCAATGAAACCTGCATTAATATATATATATATATATATATATATATATATATATATATATATGCTATTAAATATAAGAGACAATGAATGTCTATTATGTTTAATCATGAGCCGTTCTAAACGTCGTATTTTTGCTTTAATTTCAGTTGAAAATAAAGACAAAAATTCTCCAACATTTGGATAATTATTTATTGGTTTTCTTCTAAGCTTTCGGCTCACATGAGCCATCTTCAGAGAGGTAGTTTAAACTGAAATATTATAAAATCCACCATCACCGACGATTTTATTTAGAAGAAAACCAATAAATAATTATCCAAATGTTGGAGAATTTTTGTCTTTATTTTCAACTGAAATTAAAGCAAAAATACGACGTTTAGAACGGCTCATGATTAAACATAATAGACATTCATTGTCTCTTATATTTAATAGCATATGTCTAGAAAATTACTTGCTGCCTCGATATACTAAATATATATATATATATATAATTTGTACCTATATATGTTACCAAGGAAGTGTTCTAGCATAGGACGGAAAGTGCGATACTGGGATCTGAAAGCGTATTGGAAGGGTCAGGGATGAATTCCAGACGCTGAGTAAAGTATTGAGACAAAGGAAATTTCATTGTAAATAAAGAAGAGAGTAATGGATTGTAACGTGATATTCGTCCTTCACTATGGCAGACAATTCTGAATAATCTCATCAAAGATGATAGAAAAACTTGAAGCACCCGAAACGTGGTTCTACAGAAGATTCTGAGGATACCGTGAACCGAACATCTTAGTAACGACGAAGATTTTGAGAGAATGGAAACGAAAAGTAAACCTATATTTAACACCAGGAAAAGACAGCTGAAGTTTCTGAAACATGTAATGAGGAAGGATGGCTTGGAGAATCTGATACTCAGAAGACAGACAAAGGAAAAGTGAGTCAGGGGAGAGCAATGCATGACATCCTTGAGCAAATGAAAGCCAAAGCAGAAATTGAGAGGAATAACAAAAGAAAGGATGTTAAGAACTAAATAGTAAGGGAAGATGTGGAAGGCCATAATTGCTTTCGTCCTGTAGAGACACGGCATATAGTGCTGACACACTCCACATATTTCTCCTTCAGATTCGGGTCGTTCAGGATTCTGTTCGCCGTCTCCATATTCGTCTTGGGTGTTCTTGAAACCAGGTGTTCTACAACCTGATCATGTGTCATGTACAATTGGAACTATATTTCTCTGCGTTTATTACGACTGCTAGGAAGGTTGGGTCACTGTGTCGGGCTAGGAAGTTTTTACCACCTGAATCCATCTTGCACAAATACAAATCAACCATCCGACCGACTTGTTAATGGACCTACTTGTTTTGGACTATAATGAACGCTTCCTATTCTTTTTTTTTTTTTTAATCATTTCACCCCGAGCAAGGCAGAAACGCCACTGATGTGCAGGGGGTTACATAAATGTAAAAAGATTAATTAGAAAAGAGTGAGGAGTACAAGCTAGTTAGAAAGGAACAATAGAAAGCTGAGAAAGCAGGTGCAATGACAGATACATAGGCGGAGAGAAAGTGAAGGTTATACAGGGGAGGGGAGAGAGCTAGAGTCCAGTGGTTAGTAGATGAGTATTAACTTTGCATTTAAATTTCTGGAGGTTGTAGATGAATGCCGGGAGAATATGCCTCACGTGGTTGAGTTGAGTCACTCCGGTCTAATACTTGGCAGTCTGACTGACATCTAACACTATTTGTATTTGTTTTTGGTTGTTGTTTTTTTTTTTCGTTAAATATATGTTTCACTAAACCCGAGTTCGAGTTTTCTTTCAGACTTATTCTGAATCCACAGCAATACTGTTGTTATATCTGGTCGAGTGTTCCTGCTATTCATCTCAGGGTTCTCAACAGGTTCCAAAGGAGTATCTGTAATATGATCGGTCCCGACCTGGCAGCTCGACTCGATATGTGGCTTCACTCTGTCTATTCTAAACACTTTTTAATGGCTTCTGCTCCGACAAGCTTAACTCATTAATGACCCCTCCACAAGAATTTACTCGAGCAACCACTGACAACAAGGTCTCACTCTTTTACAGATAAATCAACCAAATTCAGCCGCCATTTCTACTCTATCAGCTCCCTTTCTTATATTTCCCGCCTGTGGAACTCCTTTCGCATACTTACTTCCCTGACGGCTATAATCTCCAAGAAGTTAAATGAAACGTCAATTCCCAACTCTTGCCCCCTTGACTCCAATCCTTACCTCATCCTGTCACCACAACCCCGTGTATCTTGTTCTTTTTTTTCTTTTTCATTCTACCCTTGGAGAATCTGATACTCAGAAGACAGACAGAGGGAAAGTGAGACAGGGAAAAGCAATGCATGGCATCCTTGATGGTCTTGAGCAAATGATAGCCAAAGCAGAAATTGAGAGGAATAACAAGAGAAAGAGTATTAAGAACTAAATAGTAAGGGAAGATGTGGAAGGCCATAATTGCCTTCGTCCTGTAGAGACGAAAGCAATTATGCTCTATGATTTTTCGTTTCGAGCAGCTACCCACTTGTACACAGCGCCCATCCTGAATGAGTTGATACGTCGTAGAAAACGAAACAGTCAGTCAGATATTTTTAAAGTTTCAAGAGAACAAACATTCCATACTTGTTATTTTCTTTTTTAATTTTGTCTCTATCAATCTTTTCTTTGTTGAACTGATTAATTCTGTCATTCTCAAATCCTTTCTTTCTTTCACTTCAAGTTTCAGAAGAACAAATATCCCATAATTTAATTCTTATTTTCTGTTTTTAGTCTATAATCTTATTCGCATTTACCTTCATTATTCTGCATTTCCCGAATTCCCTTCCTTCATTTATTCTCTCCTTCATTCTTTGTTTACAATATCATAACTTTTTTCAATCGTCTCATTCCTTCTTTCACTCATTCCTTCTTTCAATCATTCTCTTTCTTTCATTCTTCTCATCTTTCATTCTGTTATTTTTTCCTACTTTCATTCGTTGTTTTGTTTATGTTTTTCTTTGATTAATTTCTTTTTATATTCCTTATTTTGTACATTAATTCTTTCATTCAATAATTCCTTCTTCCATGCTTTCTTTCCTCCTTTTCTTGATTCATTTCTTCTTTCATTCTTTCTTTTCATCATTCTTTCGTCTGTTAGTTCATTTTTTCTTTCTTTTTGTCTTTCTTTCATTCATTTCTTCCCTCTTTCATTCTTCCCTCCATTCATTATATTATTTCACTCTTCTGTTATCGTATTTCTTCTTTCTTTTTATTATTCTTTTATTTTTTCTTTCGTTCATTCCCTCTTTTATTCTTTAATTCATTTAATTCTTTCTTTTTGTTCTTCTTTCATTATTTTCTTCTTTCATTCCTTCTCTCTTTATTTTTTCCTCCGTTCATTGCTTATTCAACCCTTCCGTTAGTTCATTTCTTCTTTCTTTTTGTCTTTTTCTCATTTTATTCCTTTCTTTATTCCTTCCCTCTTTCATTCTATTCTCCGTTCATTCCTTATTCCACCGTTCTGTTAGTTCATTTCTTTTTGTCTTTCTTTTATTCTTTCTTTGGTTCATTCCTCCTTTTACTCATTCCTTCTTTCATTTTTTCTTTAGTTCATTCCTTCTTTTATTCATTCTTTATTATATATTTTTATTCTATCATTCTTTTACATACCGCAGCAATTTATTTGCCTTTTTATTTCCAGTGTTTTTTTTTTCTATGTTTTTTTTTTTTACTTTCTTCTTTCATTTATTTCTGAGATTTCTTTCAAATGCACAAAGAAAGAAATCATTTCCTATCATAATTCATTTTCTTTTATTTTCCTTCTTCGCGATTCTTTTTATATTTCCTTTGAAATGCGCAGCCACAGAAACCGTTGCCCAATCTAATTCATTTTTCCTTCCTTTTTATTTTTCTTTCAGCTGCATCGAAAAAAAAAAGTTTCTCGATCTAATTATCTTTTAGTGGTGGACTTCGTTCTTACTGTCTGCGTCTGAGATCCAAACGCATCGCTGACCGTTTACGAAAAGCCAGCCAGCCTTCTCCTTCCAAATCTGAAATCAGGAAGATGTTAAAAAAAAAAAAACACTTTCAAAAGAGGAAAAATGAATCAACCCCCCCACTTAAAAAAATCACCTTGACGTTTATTAATCTTCACATTATTAGTCAACCGATACCCGAGTAGCAGGTGGACATAACAGGCAGGGCCTGCCTGAGGCTTTCTTATTCAACAAACGCCAATTATTACAAATTCCATCCTGTCTCTCTCTCCCTCTATGTGTGTCTGCACACACACATATATATATATATATATATATATATATATATATATATTGAAAGCTCACGCAATTGCTCGCTTTCAAGCGACCATACTTTCGCTCTCCTGCAAATATTCTCACATTTACTCTGATTTATATGCTATCACTAGAATAGATTGAACAAGAAACACAATCATAAAAACCTACTTTTCAAACACATATAGATATTTTTATCATATCACAGATTCGGACATATCATTTATTGTCAATCCTCGTTTTTTTTTTTTTAAGCTTACTGTGATCAGTTCCTTATATGCAACATAACGGGCAGATATTTAAATAATACTTAAAAACAAACAAAAAAAACTTCAGAACTACAAGTCTGATCAAAAAGTTTGTTCTACTTTTTCTTTTGTTAGATGGCATTAGTAGCGCTTAGTTTTAATTAACTTTTGTAAAAAGAAATCGCTTCTAATATATAATTTAAACAGAATTTAGAGTAAGCAACCATTATCGCCCGGTTCACACTCCACCCACGTCTATTGAACAGGTGTATAGGCTCATCCCTTGTTCCCTGTTTAGGATGTGGTTTCCGGTTTTCGCTTTTGCAATCTTTTCACTCTTACGTAGCCCCCGGCACATCAGTGGCGTTACCGCCTTGCTCGGGGTGATATGATTAAAAAAAAAACCCTTGAAGAAGTATGAATATTTACCTCGTTTCCTAACTTAGACGTAAATGTGACACAAGATCATAGCTTAACGTGGCGCGACTGAACGCGTACGAATGGCCAAAAATAACCCAGTCCCCGCAACCGTTCGTCACGCTTGCGACCACCGATCTACCCCTTTAATGCAATGGCGTGGTACAGCCTGAGTACACTTTTTCCACCGGGACGGGCACCTCTCAGTTGAATTTTTCTTAGATGCATACCTGAGAACAGAGACACAACTGAAAGATAATGATTCCTAGAAGCCAGAAAATGGCAGGTAAGTGAGTAAGCTAGCAGTGTATCTTTTCTCAAACTTTTTACTCTTGTGAAACCCTTGAAATAGTTTACATGTCGCATGTATAAAAATATTATATACCATTATTTATATCTCTTATATATTTTATTATAATAACTAAAGATTTTCCACAATATGCTGTACGTCTATAGAAAATTTTACAAATATAAATTTAAATAAAAATTACTTAAAAAATATCTATTTATCGGGCTTTTCTCTTCTTTCCTATTAACCACTTGCGGAATTCTAGTTTTTTGGGGAATATCCGTAGCGAAACACTGCTATAGAAACACTACTGAGGCAGGAGATGGCTTATAAATGTTAATCCCTCCAAAACAAAACAACTCTTCTTTAATCATGATGTGTCGTGAGTAAGAATAAATAACTCAACAACAGGAATAGGTTAATTGTTGTATTCCGTGAAAATAGTATTTACAAAGGTTATCAGTATCCAATACAAGAATAAAGGTTAATCGTCTCAACCGTCGTAAGACGTAGTATGAGCAATGGGTACTTCCGGGTCGTCACCGGAAGTCTACGACTGACTTGTCGATCGGCTGCTCGGCACACTCCCTTACGTAGATGCCACCATTACTTTACATAGTAATGGAATAGTCCATTATAGCCGAATAGGCGCGGGCATCCCAACAAATCATCATAAAAAAAAACTTTCCTACCAGTTATAAAAATAGATGACGCTTTTCTTCTGGAAAGCAAAACACTGCGCCTCCTTGGTCTCACTTTCTCAACCAACCTAAAGTGGCACGACAACATCGAATCTGTCGCTGCTTTACTGCTGGGAAGATTGGGTCACTGTGTCGGACCAGAAAGTTTTTCTCGTCAGAATCCATCTTACACATTTATAAATCTCCCGCCCATTGCGCACTGTTGCCGTATCTGCACGGGTGCTCCTGCTTTTCACCTCGAGATTCTCGACAAAATCCAAAAAAGAATCTGCAATGTAATTAGATCTTGATTCTCGGCTTTAGACACTTTCTCGCCGATGTGGCGTGGCTTCCCTCTGTCTTTTCTACAAATATTTTCATGACAACTGTTCTGTCGAGATTTTTTCCACGGTTCCCGGCCACATGTACTTAAGCATGCTCAGAGATTGGCATCTAGGCCACATTCTTTTGTCGTTGAAATAGTTAAATGTAACCGCTTCTTATACACTGATAGTTTCTTTTCTCGCACTTCCAGCATGTGAAACTCCCTTCCATTACTTTCATCCCAAAAATTCAAATGCAATGTCAAGGCTGACAAAGTAAACCTGGTTGCTGCTCTTGAAAAGGACCTCCATTCAGTGATGGGATGGGATAGGAATTGGCTCGTAAATTTTAATGCTTTCAAAATCTTTAACCACCATAGAGAACCTTTCCTATCAGCTATCAGAATGAACGACGCTAGTCTCCTGGAGAGCAACACAATGCGCCTACTTGATCTTACTTTCTTAGCTCAAGTGGCACGACTACATTGAATCCATAGCTGCATCTACTACTATGGCGTGTGGGTCACTGTGTCGGGCAAGAAGCTTTTTCTCGTCAGAATCTATTTTAAACATTTATAATTCTACAATTTGTCCGTCCATTGAACACTGTTGTCATATCTGATCGGGTGCTCTTGCTATTCACCTCGAGGTTCTCAACAAAATCCAAAAAAGGATTTGCAATGTAATCGATCCTGACTTGGTACCTCGACTTCAGACACTTTCTCGCCGAATAGCGCGGTTTTCCTCTATCTTATCTACAAATATTTTCATGGCAACTGTTTTGCTGAGCTTTACTCCTTAATTCCATGACCACATGAATTTAAGCGTGCTACTTGATTACTATCTAAGTTCCACCGGTTTACTGTTGAAATAGCTAAATGCAATCACCACTTCTACTCCAACAGTTTCTTTTTTCACACTTCCCGCCTGAAGAACACCCTTCCATTTACTTGCTTCTCTGATAGCTATAATCTTCAAACATTTAAACGCAACGTCAATCGCCATCTTTTGTCTTCTTGAATCCCGTTAATCCTTTGTTCTTTACTCAGTCCCTCATCTTCTAAGAAAGCATTTTTCTGTTTAAATGTCCTCTTAAATAGATTATCGTCAAGTAAATTCGAACGATCGCTAGCTGCATTAAATTTCAACGCCTCTAAAACAAAATGGCTCCTCTTTTACCACCATAGAGAAACTACCTGCCAGCCATCAACATGGATGACGCTAGTCTTCTGGAAAGCAACACACTGCGCCCCCTTGGCGTCACTGTCTCAACCGACCTGAAGTGACACGACTACATATAATCTATAGCTGCATCTACTACTAGGAAGGTTGGGTCATTGTGTTGGGCAAGAAAGTTTTCTCGCCAGAATCCATCTTACACATTTATAATTCTACAATTTGTCCGTCCATTGAACACTGTTGTTATATCTGGTTGGGTGCTCTTGCTATTCACTTCGAGGTTCTCGACAAAATCCAAAGAAGGATCTGCAATGTAATCAGTCCTGATTGGTACCTCGACTTCAGACACTTTCTCACCGATGTGACGCGGCTTCTCTCTGTCTTTTCTACAAATATTTTCGTGACAACTGTTCTGTCGAGATTTTTTCCACGGTTCCTTGGCCACATGTATTTAAGCGTGATCGGGGATTGGCATCTAGGTCACGCCCTTTTATCGTTGAAATAGTTAAATATAACCGCCTCTTATACACTGACAGTTTCTTTTCTCACACATCCCGCATGTGAAACTCTCTTCCATTTACTTTCTTCCCAAAAATTCAAATGCAATAAGACATTGCATTTGAATTTTTTTTGACAGAAAAATCTGTCAAGGCTGACAAAATAAACCTGGCTGCTGCTCTTAAAAAGAACCTCCAATCAGTGATGGAATGGGGTAAAAAATTGGCTCGTAAATTATAATACTTCCAAAATGAAATTGCTCTCTTTTAAGCACCATACAGAAACTTTCCTACTAAGCAATGGAGGACGCCAATCTCCTAGAGAGCAACACACTGCGCCTACTTGACCTCACTGTCTCAATCGACCTGAAGTGGCACGACTACATCAAAACAATAGCTGCATCTACTACTAGGAAGGTTGGCTCACTGTGTTGGGCCAGAAAGTTTTTCATGCCAGATTCCATCTTGCTCATTTATAAGGATACAATTTGTCCGTGCATTGACGACTGCCATCATAACTGTTCGGACGCTTGTGCTATTCATCCCAAGGTTATCTACAACATCGAAAGAAGGATCTGTAACGTAATTGGTCCTCATTTGGCAGCTTGCATTCAATCACTGTCCCGCCGACGGAATGTGTCTTCCCTCTGTCTTTTCTACAAATATGTTTACGGCTTCTGCTCTGAAGAATTTCTTTCTCTGGTGCTCCGACGGCATAAATCAATTCCTGCGACTAGATTGGCATCAAGGTCACACTTTCTTACCGTAAAAATAACCTAATATAACCACACTTCTACTCTATTAGCTTTTTTTTCTCGCAAATCCGGTCTGTACAATTTTTTTCCGTATACTCGCTTTCTTGGTAGTTGCAATTTCCAAAAGTTTAAATGCAATGTCAATTGCCATCTCCTACCTTCGTAAATCCCATCCACCTCCCTAAATCCAATCCTTTCTTCGGCATCCCCTGTACCCTGTTTTTCTCTTACTGTAATCTTCTTCTTACTATGACAGTCTTGCCTTGTTTGGAGTGAAAGGATTGTAATAAGAAAAACCCACAACGATTTAATTAACTGATATTCTTCAATTAACAATAATTATTGCTATTTTATCTGATATTACATTTGCTAATACTGAATTAGAACAACATTTCTAAATAAATAAACTGAAAATTCTGTCTGTCCGTCTGTGTTTAAAACCACTAAAATTTGACAAACTTGCTCAACATAGACATATACTTTTTTGAGATCAGGATGATCCCGATATTGAAAATATGCCCTTCATCTGTAATCAATCCCTCTGTCTTTTCTACAAAAATTTTCATGGCAATGCTCTGACGGGCTTTTTTACATAGTACCCTGTCCATGTGAATATAAGCGTGCTACTTGACTGGCATTTAGGTCCCTCCCTTTTACCGTTTAAATACTCAAATGTAACCGCCAGTTCTACTCCAACAGTTTCTTTCATCGTGCTCCCCAGCTGTGGAACTCCCTTCTATTTATTTGTTTCCCTGATAGCTACAATCTCTAAAACTTTACATCCAACGTCATTTGCCATCCTTTATCTTTTTGAATCCCATTTATGTTTTATTCTTTTTTACCCACTGTACCCAGTCTTTTATTTTACTTCCATGCTTGAGGTGAAATGATTAATAATAATAATAATAATAATAATAATAATAATAATAATAATAATAAAAAATGATGCAAACAACGGAAAAGTGCTCCAAGCCATACTTAATGTCTGAGACTGAACATATAGAAATAAATTTCTGGTTAACAGTAGCCGGCCACAACTATCAGGTAGTCGGCAAATGTTATTAGTAAAAATGGAAAAAAAAGTCTACTGTTCAATATCGGCTGCGATCAACCGACTCCGCCTTCCGCATTAAAATGAACAAGGTCCATCCTCGCACCCAGGGTATGTTTAACCAGCAAGAAAGCACGTCTGAATACCTGGTTCCGTAGGCTGAATAGACATCACATGAGCATTAAACTCATAAACAAAATGTCTCCTGAATCGTTGCCACATCCACGACGAAAGACAAGAGATCACGAAGCAGGCGAGTTGCCTTGCTTCGATCTCAATTTTCTCGCATTTAACCTGGCTTGCTTGACAGAAAATTTCTAGGTGTTGTTCCCTTATTTACATAGTGGACGAAAATCTACAGGGGACAGACCCTGACGCATTGTTCCAGACTACCGCTGCCCATATCGAACACAACTCGTCCATCCGTGACAATACTACCGTCGGGAATATATTTTGAGCTACTCTACAAAGAGAGAAGGAGAAGAACCGGGACCCACTCTACACAGAACTGAGTAAGTTTCTTGAGTTTAGGAGACTCTATTTTTGCCATCCTGAGCTCAGGTAATGAATCTTTCGGCCCATTCCTTCATATTACCTGCAGTGTCCCTTGTTAGGGTAATCACTTCAGGGACGTCTGAAAAGTTCATTGGCTCCTCCGTACACTTAAAAAGAGGCCTCAAGATGAAATTCCTTGTTTACCTTCGTTGACTTCTCATTAATAGAGTTACACTTAAAAAGAGACATAAAAGTGGGCCTTCCTCTGAGGAGAAAGGTCGCTGTCAGGGGCCTGCCTCTCTACTTGATAAATTTTGTCTTCCTTAGGGAATCGTCTTTCTTTTTCACTTTTCTTTTTGTTAGGGAGGAAAAGGACGGAGCTTAATAAGGGCAAGAAGAGCAGGCGAAGTAGGGTCAGATTGGACCTTGGCGTTTATCAGAACCGTTTTCCGCTCTACTTGGATGATTTCCTCTCGTTTTTCGTTGATTTTTCTACATCCTCTTCTTCCCCAGGATGTGCGTTGTGGTACAGTGGATATCGACTTGGAACTACAAATCGGGTTGCGAGTTCGAATTCCAGTTCAATTCCTTGCATTCACTTATGCACAAATATCCTTGGGAAATGTATTAATCTGTCTCTTCCCTCCAATAACAGGACAGATTGGGTTCTATAACCTTGGCTGACAACCAATCTACCGCAGAAAGCAATGGCAACTTACTGCGGAATAATCTTCTGCCCAGTCAGTCATGTTTCTTTTGAGACATGATCACCCAAAGCGTGTATCATGTATGGCACTTAACTGACTGACTTCTTTCCCACTCCCTCTTTTCAGCGAGGAGAATTGAGGTAAAGGCATTTTCTTCACCTCCATAACAAGTCCAGCTGCGGTAAATCTAGTGGTTGTTATTGTTCGAGTTGCAGTTGCTCTAGTTCCTGTTAATCCAACAACTGCTGCCGTACCTGCTTCCCCTGTCGGTGCTCTAATTGTTGCCACCGCTGCCCTTTAGGAGGCGAATTCTGCCACTGCACTCTCTCCTTCGGCTGTTCCTTCGTCTGCTGTCGTGGTTCTTTTAAAGGGAGATAACTGATACTGAGACATCTAGAAGAGGCATGACACGTGGAACTAGAACAATCTACCTCGTTAAACAAAATAAAGGATTTAGCTGAAAATTCCAATCAGTTGAAGCCGGCCGGAACGTAGGACGTCCGAACACCGTGGATAGAGCAACAAAGATGGTGACAATAGTCCGAACAATATAAATAGTTCAAATAATTACAAAAGATCATCTCAAAAAATATAAATAAAAAATAATGACATCAGCAAAAGGTTGACATCCCACAGTCAATTAAGTGCCATACGTGATACACGATTAGGCGATCCTGTCTCTTTCGAGACACGAAGATGATTTTCTCGCAGTAGGTTGCCATTACTTTCTGTGGTAGAATGGTTGCCAACCAAGGCCACAGAACTCAATCTGTTCTGCTATTTAACCCATAACTGGAGGGTGATGCGTATTTGCGCGTAAGTGAATGCAACAAATTCGACTGGAATTCGAGCTCGGCTCTCCGATTTCTCGTTCGGATCCGATATCCACTTTACCACAACGCACATTCACCTCGAGGTTCTCGACAAAATCCAAAAAAGAATCTGCAATGTAATTCGATCTTGACTTAGATTCTCGACTTTAAACACTTTCTCGCCGATGTGACGTGGCTTCCCTCTGTCTTTTCTACAAATATTTTCATGGCAACTGTTCTGTCGAGATCTCTTCCACGGTTCCCCCGCCACATGTACTTAAGCATGCTCAGAGATTGGCATCTAGACCACACTACTTCGAACAAAAGATCAGGAAGGAAACGCCATGAGTACTTGGAAAAGCGATAAAAACTATTGTATTTGAAAAATCTATTTTTCTGAAAAATATTTTAATAGAAAGATGTTAGAAATTTCAGCTGAGAGTAGCACTGACTGTTCGGTCAGTGAATGTTTTGACATCACTGACCAATATAAAGAAACGGCTAATAATACATTTAGAGAACAGATACTACACATTGATTCCACATTGATAGCCAAGAAGTGAAGAAAAGCATAACTAGGGTAGCACTGGCTGCTCGGTCAATATACACTGAATGCTTCCTTATAAAGAAACTGTTAATATTACTATTACCATTAAAGATGAGAGGAACAGATACATCATATTTTCTCATCCCTCACGGGATGACGAGATATGGTACAAAGTTGATATAAAGTAGGTAATCCAAACTCGTGCCCATGGACTAATCCCAAAATTGCCCGGTCCCTGCAACCAACACCGCATTCGCGTCGATTTTTCTTTGACCCTTCCTTGCAACGAGGGAGATACTGCCGCAAGATTGGGACCCTGGGACGAGGTATCCTTCATTTATTTGTTACTAGCAGTATAGCCCGGCGTTGCTCGGGTGTAATGAAAGCTTTAAAACTAATCCATGGTCCTGGAGCTCAGACTCTTTGGACGTTGGCATGAAAGACTAAAAAGCAATACTTGTTTCCAGTTAAAGCGAAACCGTAGACTGAAAGAAAAATGAATGGATTAAGTCAAATTTTGATTTTCTAGTATCGATATCAAATAAGTTTTTTTCGTCGTAAACTGAATTTTGAAGGCTAAATAAGTCCTCTGAGTAAATAGTATCATGGCTGAGACTAAAAACTACAATTATACCTACTTAGAGCCAAACCCGAAGCAAAAACTAAAATAAAAGGGCTGAAAAAAATAGAGACATACTGGCAGATAAACAGACACACACACACAAACATCTTATCTTTTTTTTTTATATATTATCGATTTTCTACACTATTGTAAGAACTGCAACCTTGAAACTTCTCAATATTGTTTCTTATGTCTTTGTCTATGAGTGTATCAAATTTGATTAAAATCGGACCACTACTTCTATAACCCGATTTATTCGATTAACGATTTTCGATATTTATCGGGGGTACCTCGACACAAAACCTAGCTAAGAACACTCGCAGACGCTTATAGTACAACTGTGTAAATTTTCATGAAAATCCGTTGAGCCGTTTAGGAGTCTACAGGTAACGGACACACACACACACACACACACACACACACACACACACACACACACACAAAGTTCCATTTATAAATAAGTTTAGATTTTCTGTTTTTAGACACATTTGAGAGAGAAAATGCATAAGGTAACCGAAATAGTCTTTGGTTTTTTGTTTGTTTTTTTTTTGTTTACGTCGTATGCAGGGGCGTGTCGTGCACATACATCAGTCATTGTTGGAACAGCAGCTAGGAAACATGACGGTGTCGAAGCAGCTCCTTCGGATTGTCTGTTTATAACTTTAAGGTGGGCTTGTCCGCAGCGGAATCTTTGGCTTGATTCTGTGATTCTGTGAGTGTACGCATCGCCAGGCATTGGTTCCAGAAGCCTCTTTGTGATGAATCCTGCAGTGATTAGTCACAAGACCTGCAAAATGCAACCTTGATTGCGGCTATAGAAGAGGACAAAATCCAAATCTCTGGTGACATTGCCGATCGATTCCAGATTTCTGATGAAACAGACTTCACCTGCAACGTATACGGAAAGCGCAGAAGTTGAGCAAGTTTGTACTATACACAGTATCGGTCGCCAATAAGCAACAACGTGCGACAGCTTTTTTCTCGTTCCATTCTCGGCACCACAATGTACCCATATTTGATTGAGTGCACACCAGTGACGATAAGTGGCTCCTGCGTGACACTTCCAAACATGCCAGACAGTAGTTATCACCACGGGACCATCATTTACGCCACAAGACCACCGCAACATCCACCAAAGATCATGCTTTATATCTGGTGGACTAGTCGAAAAGCGATGCATAATGAGCTACTACCAACGGACCGAACGATAACTGCGGAGTTGTACTCGCAACATTAAGTGCATGTGCTACAAGCACTGTAGCAGCATTGATTAATCGGTAGGGCGTACTGTTCCCCAAGGCCTCATGTGGGGCGAGTGGCCAGGGGTAACATACAGCGACTTGGCAGCAGAAACAGTGCCATCCACTTTATTAGCCGAACCCTGCGCCAATAGTTCATCACCTCATTCATTCCCTGGACAACCACCTTCGTGGAAAATCCTTCGCAAATGAGGAAGACGTGCAGCTGGAACTAATATTTGCGTCCAACACACCTACTTTTTATCACTATGGAATTGTACACATGGGAGCATATTGGCAGAAGGTTTTGAATGCTATCGCATTGGTTACTTTGATTAACGGTTTGTCAAATTTACTGTATAGCTTTTTTTTTTTCTAATAAATCAAAAATATCAAGAATTTTGGCAAATTTGTAGTTTATCCACCCGAAAGCAGATACTACACTTTCATCCCAGCCCGATTTCCAGGGAGGGGAGAATAGTCTCTCACGAGTCGCACTGGGTTCTCGGTAATTGAATTTTTTTTTTTAATCATTTCACCCCGAGCAAGGCAGAAATGCCACTGATGAGCGGGAGCTACATAACTGTAAAAAGATTAATTAGAAAAGAGTGAGGAGTACAAACTAGTTAGAAAGGAGCAATAGAAAGCTGAGAATGCAGGTGCGATGACAGATACATAGGTGGAGAGAAAGGGAAGGATATACGGGGGTGGGGAGAGAGCTAGAGTCCAGTGGTTAGTAGATGAGTATTGACTTTGCATTTAAATTTCTGAAGGTTGTAGCCGTCAGGAAAGCAAGAATATGGGAGCGAGTTCCACAGGCAGGAAGTGCGAGAGAAGAAGCTGAAGGAGTAGAATTGTCGTCTGCATTTGGCTAAACTGACTGTGAATGGGTGGGATCCAGTTGCCAGTCTGGTTGCACGAGTAAACACCTGTTGAGGAGGCATCAGTGACTTAAGTTCGTCCGAGCAGAAGCCATGAAATTATTTATAGAACAGACAAAGGGAGGCCACATTTCGACGGTGGGGAAGTGGCTGCAGTCGAGCCACCAGATCAGTACCTATCACATTACAGACTCTCTTTTGGAGCCTGTCACGAACACTGAGGAGAACAGCAGGGGCGCCTGACCATAAATGGCAGCAGTACTCCATGCACGGACGGATGGTTGACTTGTATATATGCAGGATGGATTCAGGCGGAAAAAACATCCTGGATCGACATAGTGACCCAACCTTCTTAGCAGTAGATTTTGCTATGGATTCAATATAGTGGTTCCATTTGAGGTCTGAGGAGCGGGTAAGGCCGAGGAGGCGTAGTGTATTGTTCTCCGGGAGAATCGCTTGGTCCATGCTTATGGGAGGCAGGAGAGGTTGCCTGTAATTGTTGACAGACAACATCTTGGTCTTAGACGAATTGAAGTTGACAAGCCACTTCTTGCCCCAGTTCACCACAGAGTGTAGATCCCGTTTAAGGTCAGCAGCGAGATTATGTCTGTCCGCCACGATAGGTTTCTTACTGGTGCGGGAGTATATTGTAGTGTCATCTGCG
This sequence comes from Ascarosepion bandense, assembly GCA_037127315.1. Classification (NCBI taxonomy): domain Eukaryota; kingdom Metazoa; phylum Mollusca; class Cephalopoda; order Sepiida; family Sepiidae; genus Ascarosepion; species Ascarosepion bandense. The sequence goes on from JBBBDQ010001204.1 coordinate 448,596, forward strand.
TGGATGCCTACTTGGGACTTGATCTCATCTGGGAGGTCGTTGATGAATGTTGAAGGTTAGTATTTACTCTTGCCCCCTCACCACTACCACTGAAGCGTGTTTTGATACAAGGTCGTTTTTTAATGTGGGGAGCCCAAGCGCGTACACCAGAGCCAAATGAACGTCGAAGGTTTCCGTACATAAAAGCGACTGATATTATTATTATCATTGCTAAATGAATAGACTCCCCGCTAGTTTGAAACATTAAAATCTGATTTAACGTATTAAATAAACTATGTTGGAATAACTTAATAGCTAAAAACGCTGGAAATTGTTAAAAGAACATGTTCAGGAGGTACCCAAAATTGTAAAGAAGCTCTTTAAAGAACCTGGACGACACAGGTGAAGATTTGAGAATTGTTAGTTGCTGCACCTCGGTTTTGAGCAATGGTTACCTACCGATTTTTGATGACCGTAATTATTGAGTAGGGATTTCGATGCTCCCTTGGTGATCCATAATTATGATTTTGTGCCAAATGTCAGCTAAAGTTTAAACAAAATAATAAAACGCCATCTTTTTTCTTTTGTGTAGTGTTTAGTGAATCGTCTTTTATATCTCATAAGTAGTGAGTTCGAGCCTCAACAGAAAACGTAAAGTGTGACACAGAGATCTGAAGGTGAATTGGCAAGGCGAAGAATACATTCCAGAAGCTGAGTAGAGTATTAAGAGATAGGATAATTTCACTAGAAACAAAGAAGAGATTGCTAATTGATGTCAGTTCTTTAATATGCAGTGAATGCTGGCCAATATCATCGAAGATGAAGGAAAAACTTGAAGCAACTGAAATGTGGTTCTACAGAAGGATGCTGCGAATATCAAGGAACGAACATGTGAGCAATGATGAAGTTTTGAAAAGGATGGAAACGAAAAGGAATTTAATACTGAGCATCAGGAAGATACAGCAAAAGTTCCCGGAACATGCAATGAGGAAGGAGGGCTTGGCGAATCTGATACTAACAGGCCAGATAGAGGGAAGAAGAGACATTGGGAAGCAGCGTATAACATACTTGACGGGCCTGAGCAGGTGGATGGTAGAACGGGGGTTGTGTAGTGTAGCAAGAGAAAGCGTGCTAAAGGTCACCAAAAATAGGGAGACGTGGAAGGCCATGATCGCCTCCGTCCTGAAATGACAAGGCACATAAAAGAAAAAAAATTAACACGAGAATGAAAGTAGTGGTGCAGTGGCTATCGGCTCGGAACGAGAGATCGGAGAGCCGAGTTCAATTCCAGTTGAATTCGTCGCATTCACCTACTTGCACCTACCTTGGGAAATATATTAATCTATCTCTTCTTCCTTTGGTTACGGGTTAAATACCAAGGCAGATTGGGTTCTGTAGCCTTGGTTGGCAACCAGTCTACTGCAGAAAGAAATAGCAACTTACTACTGGAAAATCTTCTGCCTGGTCAGTCATGTCTTTTTGAGACATGCTCGCCAAAGTGAGCATCACTGAACTGACTGACTGCCTTACAATTGTGGCACAAGGCTGAAGGGGTAGTTGAGTGAAACTGGCCATCATTGATTATCCTAAACCTTGATAATCTAATTTGCAACCCATTCATCATTATAATGTACTCATTCACCACAACAACACCTTTCCTTTCATTCACTCCTACAATTACCAAAGTTACAGAGAAATTTACGAAAAAACCGTGATGTCAGTCATAGATTTAAACAGATATGATCGCTCAAACGTGTATCACGTATGGCACTTAACTGATTGAGTTAACACTTGACCCCGAATGTTTGTCTGATTTGAGTTTGAGTTTTGTTTAACGGCGTATCAACCGTGTGTTGTTTAATGCCAAAAAGGTGGAGTTTTAAGGTATTTTTTAATGTTTGGTTTTACTGAGAAAAATGATTTAATCAGATTTTGATGAAAAAGTTGTTTTTTTTTCAGAAAACTGAAAACGTCTTCTAGTTTTGTGTTCAAAAATGTATTGCTGGTAATTTTTTTTTCCTTCAAAAATGTATTGTTGGTAATATTTTTCTATAAAAGTCTATTTTATACCTTCATAGTGTTTTGACCCGAGTTTAGGGTTTAACTATTTACCCATAGCTGGGACCCTAACAGGTACTAACACTCCAGGTCAAGGTGGACCTGTGAACAAAAACAATTAAGGGGTGGGTTTATGCTCCTCACAACCTTCTAATCGGTGGCCTTGCGACCGGATGCAGTTTACCGTCATACCCAAGACCTGTCTGATTTGAATTCCACTGGCCGGGGAGAGATTTTGAAAGTTTTCCTTTATTTTATTTTATTTTATTTTATTTTATTGTTCAATATTTTAAATTAATCATTTCTTTGATAAAATTTATGATCAAAAAGCGAGCCGTTTTTTTCGCTTTATTCCGCTTCTTTCTTCTCCTTTTCATCGTAATATTCAACAAGTTTTGCACTGCTATGTTCTACACCATTAAGAAAATGCATAAAAATCACTTAAAACCATCTTTACCTTCTTTTATTATACTAAACGCATTATTATAGCTTTCAAATACCTACCCATACACTTAAATATCGCAATAACGTTTTGTATTTATTTATTTATTTATTAATTTTTAGTGAGGACAGAGTATCCCATAAGAAATAAAGTGTTTCGTTGGAATTAATCAAATGTGGGATGGAAAAGGACGATTGAAAATGAAACGAAATTAAGAAACAAAATTGAAAAAAAAAGGGGGGAACAAGGTATAAGAACGTAAGCAGTGATCATAAATAATACATTTAAAAAAGCCGGGAAAATTGAAGCAGCGAAAATAAAAATAAAAAAAAAAAGGAAAAAAAAAAGAAAAATTGAAAAGACAGAAATAAAATGTCTCGAGATAAAGAAGAGTCCCGACAAACAACTCACTTTTTTTTTCTTTTTTTTTTTTTTTTTTTGGCAGCTGAAAAAATTGGCCTGTAACTCTCTTCATGGATAATTTCCTCTGGAACTCAACAAAACAAAATATAAAATATAAAAAAAGAAACACTGGTTTTCTTTCCAATATTAACTCACGGAAGCGTGGAAATATATTTTATCCTAGAGTTTTGATTAAGAAAAAAGTATCTCATACAACTACGAGTGTAACGAGTTAGATCCAGTCGACTTTCGTGCTGGGTATTACGATAAACTTTATGCAACACTAAGGCATCGAGTTGAAAGATGTGAGATTTGGAGGAGCGTTGAACCACCTCATGATTGCTGTTGTTCCCAGCTCCACTCGGATTCATTGTGGTAGCATCTTTTAAGGTTCCACCTATAAGCAAATAGTGAGCCCATAAAAAATTAAAAAAATAAATAAATAAATAAAACAGTACATTTTTATAAAATTATCAACAATACATTTTATACCAAAATGACAATGCAACACCAACATATAGATAGACTAAACTATCACCCGGTTCACACTCCACCCACAACTATTGAACAGGTGAAGAGGCTCATCCCTTGTTCCCTGTTTAGGATGTGGTTCCCGGCTTTCTCTTTTCCAATATATATATATATATTGGTGTTGTAAAAAGCTCAGAGCTAAACAAAATGTTCAGTAAGAATACAACCAAGCTGAGTTATAGCTTTACTTGTAATTCAGAAAATTTCAGAAAGAAACAAAACGCCAGAAATTTAAAAAGTATTGTACAAAACAAAATCTGTCATAAAGAATGTAACAAAATCTGTAATAAAGAATGTAACAAAATCTGTTATAAAGAATGTAACAAAATCTGTCATAAAGAATGTAACAAAATCTGTCATAAAGAATGTAACAAAATCTGTTATAAAGAATGTAACAAAATCTGTCATAAAGAATGTAACAAAATCTGTAATAAAGAATGTAACAAAATCTGTAATAAAGAATGTAACAAAATCTGTCATAAAGAATGTAACA
>JBBBDQ010001204.1:455000-457500 GCA_037127315.1 Ascarosepion bandense
TCTTTTTTAGTAAAATTGCCAACAATACGTATTTATTGACCAACAATACATTTTTAACTGTAGTCTGGATTAGTTACTGTGACTTGACACAAAATAGTTGTGAGTTCAGTACCTGGTTATAGCAGTGGTGAACTTAGAAGGAGATAACTCATGACTACCAAAAAGAAGCTCTATGCAAAAGGGATGGAGATGATATACTCCAGTGATTGTAATAAAGGGTTCTGTTCGAAATTCCTAGCACCTGAAGAAGACCGGAGCGTACAACGGCCGAAACGTCGTACATATGGCAAGAAAGATGAGGACAATAGTTCGAATTATGTAAATACTGTAAATACTACCTAATCTCAGAAATACAGACAAACTACCATGCCTTGCATATTCTCTTCGTATTCAATCGGTGAAAGGGAAGTTCCACACGAGAGATCATTTTCCATGAACCGCTGCTCTGTGGAACTGACTCTCAATCTTTATTTTTTCGAGTTTAGGGTTAACTGTTATCTTCCCCACATACCCCGATAAACTGTGCCGCTCACTCCATAACACACTATCTCGAGTGGCTCCTGGAACTTGTACTGCGTGAATATTTTTGTGTTATACGTTTGTAAGTATTTTCTAGAATGTGATTTCTTGAAATTCGAGCCATCTCCTTAAATAGAATCGTTAGATCGAAACTCTCATATGTATGTCTTACAGTAATATTTCCAACTGCCAGCTCTGTCTCTCAAATCGACAGTTTAAAATGGCTTCGGTCGAGTTAAGTCTGTAACTCATGGCGAAGACCACACTTTTTGGAAGCTCCTGAACTGGCGTTGCATAACATAATTGAACTGTCCCTAATAACAGAAACAACATCACTTGAGAAGTTTCAATAGCAGCAACGACTAAAATGCATAGCACAAATAACTTGAGAAAATTAAGACGTTGAAATTCTACACTATATTAAACAAAAGATTAGGAAAGAAACCCCATCACTAATGGAAAGAGCGATGACAACTACTGTAACTGAAAAATCAATATTCCGGAAAAATTGTTTTTAGAGAAAGATTTTATAAATTTCAACCGAAAGTAATTCCTCGGTCAATGAATGCCAACTGGTAAGAGCAATAGCAGTTAGTGGACTTAAGAGACCTATTTTCTTGAAAATTGTTTTAAGAGAAGGATTTTATAAATTTCAACCGAAAGTAATTCCTCGGTCAATGAATGCCAACTGGTAAGAGCAATAGCAGTTAGTGGACTTAAGAGACCTATTTTCTTGAAAATTGTTTTTAGAGAAAGATTTTATAAATTTCAATCGAAAGTGATTCCTCGGTCAATGAATGCCAACTGGTAAGAGCAATAGCAGTTAGTGGACTTAAGAGACCTATTTTCTTGAAAATTGTTTTAAGAGAAGGATTTTATAAATTTCAACCGAAAGTAATTCCTCGGTCAATGAATGCCAACTGGTAAGAGCAATAGCAGTTAGTGGACTTAAGAGACCTATTTTCTTGAAAATTGTTTTAAGAGAAGAATTTTATAAATTTCAACCGAAAGTAATTCCTCGGTCAATGAATGCCAACTGGTAAGAGCAATAGCAGTTAGTGGACTTAAGAGACCTATTTTCTTGAAAATTGTTTTAAGAGAAGGATTTTATAAATTTCAACCGAAAGTAATTCCTCGGTCAATGAATGCCAACTGGTAAGAGCAATAGCAGTTAGTGGACTTAAGAGACCTATTTTCTTGAAAATTGTTTTTAGAGAAAGATTTTATAAATTTCAATCGAAAGTGATTCCTCGGTCAATGAATGCCAACTGGTAAGAGCAATAGCAGTTAGTGGACTTAAGAGACCTATTTTCTTGAAAATTGTTTTAAGAGAAGGATTTTATAAATTTCAACCGAAAGTAATTCCTCGGTCAATGAATGCCAACTGGTAAGAGCAATAGCAGTTAGTGGACTTAAGAGACCTATTTTCTTGAAAATTGTTTTAAGAGAAGGATTTTATAAATTTCAACCGAAAGTAATTCCTCGGTCAATGAATGCCAACTGGTAAGAGCAATAGCAGTTAGTGGACTTAAGAGACCTATTTTCTTGAAAATTGTTTTAAGAGAAGGATTTTATAAATTTCAACCGAAAGTAATTCCTCGGTCAATGAATGCCAACTGGTAAGAGCAATAGCAGTTAGTGGACTTAAGAGACCTATTTTCTTGAAAATTGTTTTTAGAGAAAGATTTTATAAATTTCAATCGAAAGTGATTCCTCGGTCAATGAATGCCAACTGGTAAGAGCAATAGCAGTTAGTGGACTTAAGAGACCTATTTTCTTGAAAATTGTTTTAAGAGAAGGATTTTATAAATTTCAACCGAAAGTAATTCCTCGGTCAATGAATGCCAACTGGTAAGAGCAATAGCAGTTAGTGGACTTAAGAGACCTATTTTCTTGAAAATTGTTTTAAGAGAAGGATTTTATAAATTTCAACCGAAAATAATTCCTCGGTCAATGAATGCCAACTGGTAAGAGCAATAGC
>JBBBDQ010001204.1:462500-592500 GCA_037127315.1 Ascarosepion bandense
GAGTGGTAGTTGGAGAATATGCTTGTAGGTGTGTCAATATTGTTCAATCAAAAATGAGAATTAGGCTGAACTACGAAGGGGCAGATTTGGGTCGCGAATGGAAATAGAGTACCCTGGTGTCAAGGCATGTGACATTTTAATTTTATCTGGATAAGGTAAAATGGGTAAACAATAATTTTTAAATGCAGGGTGGATTTTAGTTTATATATATATATATATATATATATATATATATATATATACATATTACAGAATTTAACTTTTATAAAGAGAGCTCGATAGATCGATACAGCATAGAGTTTAATATTGTAATGGTGAAAATGAGTTATTTAGAAAATATAAGATGAATTCGTGGTTATTTAGAAAATGAGGTCAATGGTAGTGGAGAATATGCTTGTAGGTGGGTCAATATTGTTCAATCAAAAATGAGAATTAGGTTGAACAATGAAGTTGAAGATTTGTGAAAGGAAACAAAGTAGTCGTATAAAATTTTCTTAAAGCTTCAACGGTTTCTTTTTTTTTATACTTTTATGTTCTCTATCGAAGCAAAAAGGAAAACAGGCTAAGCCCCAGACCTCCGCCTAGCGCCAGGAGTGTTTAACCTTGTGGTAAAATGAAGAAAATAACAATATATCAAATATCTTTTAAACTAAATCGTCACAATTGGTGGGGTGAGCTTTACATCATGAGAAGCGTAGCACACAAATCGATATCTAATCAGTATCGACAGGGTTGCCCTGAAAAATGTGTTTGATATTTCAAGATCAAAATCACGCAACATTTTACAGCTAAAAAACATCCCTGATGATTTGTGCCAGAGTTGAGTATAATACGATACGCAATATATGACAGACGTATAAAAACGTTGCAATAATATAAAACTTCTCCTTGTAAATAACACAGAAATATTTAACAAATTTTCAGCACATGTTAAAGATTTTAGACGCTTTGTCATCAGCAAATACATATTTATTCTAGCATAGTAATTAAGAAATACATTTATATATATATTTCTTTTTAATCGAGTCATCCCAAGCAAGACGGTACCGCCACTGATGCACAGGAGGGCTACATAAGAGAGTAAAAGTTTAGGCGGGAGGAGAGTGAAGAGAAAGAACCAGTTAAAGGGTTGTCAGAGTAAGAGCAAGAGAAGGATGGGATTACAGGTGTAAAGACAGTCGCGAAGGTAGAGAGAAAGGAAAAGAATAAGATACACGGGGTGATGAAGAAAGGATGAGGGAAGAACTAGAGTCAAGTGGATAAGAGATGGGAATTGACATTGCATTTAAATTCTTGGAGGTTGTAGCCGTCAGGGAAACAAGTATACGGAATGGAGTTCCACAGGCGGGTAGTGCGAGAACATAAGCTGATGGAGAAGAATTGTCGGCTTATTTGGTAGGTTTAGCTGTAAAAGAGTGGGACCTTGTTGCCAGTCTGGTTGCTCAAGTAAATTCTTTCTGAAGAGACACCATTGAGCTAAGCTCCTCGAAGCAGAAGTCATGAAAGTATTTGTAGAAGAGAAAAAGGAAAGCCACATCCTGCCGGTGAAAAAGTGGCTGGAGTCGAGCTGCCAAGTCTGGACCGATCACATTACAGGTTCTTCTTTGGAGCCTGCAGAGAACCCTGAGATGAACAGAAGGGGTCCCTGACTAGATACAACAACAGTACTCTATGCACGGTCGGATGGTTGATTTGTATATGTGCAAAATGGATTCAAGCAGAAAAAAAAACTTCCTGGCTCGACACAGTGACGCAGCAGTGGATTTAGCTATTGATTCAATGTAATGATTCCACTTGAAGTCGGAAGATAGGGTTAGGCAGAAAAGACGCAGTATATTGCTTTCAGGAGAACTCACTTGATTCATGCATATGTTGGGAGGCCAGAGAGACTGCGTGTGACGGTTGACAGATAGCAGCTTCATTTTAAGCATTGAATTTTGCAAGCCATTTCTTACCCCAGTCTACCGCAGAGTGAAGGTCTTTATCGAGATCAGCAGCGAGGTTATGTTTGTCCGCCTCGCCAGATTTTTTACTGATGCGGGAGTAAATGTGGTGTCATCTATTCCCTGAATTTTCACTGTCAAGATAACGAGACACCAATGAGATGCAAAACTCCAAAAATAAGATCACCCTCACTATTCCTAACTATATAGGCAGCTAGTGAGCTAGCTACCTGGATGGAAATTTGCTCTTTATATAAGTAAGGAGTTTAAAGTATTTAAAATAGGTAATGAGATTCATTAGTCTCTGAGCTTTATGTAACTAGGATATTTTAACGGTTTTGTAGTTTGATTGCATCTCGATGGCGATAAATTCATTGAAGAAAGTTACCGTGCTCAGATGTTTCTGCAGAGTTCCGAATCTTACAACCACTTTGCACTCTTTTTGACCAAAATACAATACGCCGCACATGACAGATATATCAAGACATTAAAATCATTAAAATAATATAAGACAGCAAAAACAGATATATAGGCTCATGATTAAACATAATAGACATTCATTGTCTCTTATATTTAATAGCATATGTTTAGAAAATTACTTGCTGTCTCGATATACTAAATATATATATATATATATATATATATATATATATATATATATATATATATAGTCATCCACAGACAGATCTGTTTCAGTGTATCACAGCTCATCAATAAGGTTAGACAGCCGATTGCTTTTTACCCAGGATTGAAACCCGACCGAATTGGCGATTCTACCTCTGAGCTACGGGCGCTCGGTAGAAGGAGGCAGACTTTTTAGCGTGTATATTATCATTATACACGCCCAATAGCTGAGAGTGTTCTAATTCATTGCTGAATGAATGATGCGTAGATGCCAGAGTAGCTACTGTTTTTCAAAGTCTGCTATTCTTCCAGAGTGCTCAATCAGGGTGTGAGAGCGTAAATAGCCATCCGCAGACAGATCTGTTTCGCTGTATCACAGCTCATCAGTACGGTTAGACAGCCGATTTCATTTTACTCAGGATTGAAATCCGACTGAATTGGCGTCAGTCGGCGATTCTACCTCTAAGCTACAGGCGCTCGGTAGAAGGAGGTATATATATATATATATATATATATATATATATATATATATATATATATATCCAGGTAAAGAGTACCTAGGGTTTTACGATTTTGAGTTCCCTGGCATTTATTTTTTTATAAATGTAAATCATTTTCACAACCAACATTCAACATTGAGAAGCCGTGAACGTTTTCTTTAAAGTATATATTTATTGTTTTTTTATTATACATGTTATGATACATTCAGTGTCCATAATAGTATTTGTTACGCTACACTTGTTTCGAGTCTAAAATTGGCTCTCTTCAGGCGAATAAATTTGTGGCTTTACTTATCGAGTTCCTTTTGTTTTTGATGTCTACTTTGTTGTTTTATCAATAAGTAGAAAAAATAAGAAAATAAATAAAATCAGTAAAATAAAATAAAATAAAATAAATCAAATGTTGGCATGTTGAATGGTCTGTGTTTTTTCACATCAGCACGTGTATAAATGGATAAACAGATAAATAAATAAACAGATGAATGAATCAAGTGCTTATTTTATTTTGAAATGATATTGGTCTGGGGTTACCTTTTTAGTATGTTAAAATTATCTTCTAGTCGCCTTTAATTCTCTATAATCCTTTTCATCGGTGAGTTGGTTGTTTTAATTGCTTTGACGGTATTTTGAATTTGGTGTGTGTGTGTGTGTGTGTGTGTGTGTGTGTGTGTGTGTGTGTGTGTGTGTGTGTGAGCCTTTGTTATTTCATCTTTATGTTTTAGAATTGTTTTTTATGGGTCATCTGGTTCTTTTTTATTGTTTGGGGTTATCTTTTGAAGTTGGTGTGTGCGTATGTATGTAGGTGTGTGTATGTATGTCTGTATGTATGTGTGTATCTGTATGTTTTTCGGTGTGTGTGTGTGTATGTATGTATGTGTGTATCTGTATGTTTTTCGGTGTGTGTGTGTGTTTTTCATGTAGTTTTGTTGAGCGAAGGCTTGTATTTTTTTATGAATCTTTCTTCCTGCATTATTAATATTTCATAATCTGTGTTTTGATACATAGGTATAACTTTGAATTTGCCATCACTACATTCATGCAAATGTTGGGAAACATATAATTTCCTGTTCTGTGATAATCTTATATTGCTTCTATGAAGGGAAATTCTATTGTTCAAGCATTGTGTCGCTCCCAGGTATATCTTTGCGCATTTGTTGCATTTTAGAGCTTAAACTACATTTTTCGAGTTGCAGCTCAGATCCGATTTTATTTCGAATGTAGTTGCGCTTTCGAACTGGAAGTATTTTCCTTCTATTATCATGTTGCATACTCCACATCTTTTTTTTTTTTTTTTTTTTTTTGCATTTTGTGACCCCCTGTGTTTTGTGTTGTTGTTCGAATTTCGATGAGGTTAAGATGTCTTTTAAATTTTGGGGCTTGCGTTTTTGGTTGTTTTTAAGATTTCTTTTATTTTTCATTATTGTTGAGTAATTCCATGTGGAATTCTTTGTGAATAATTCTGGATTGATTTTGTTGTGAATGGAAACGTATGTTAGAATTTTTTCTTCTTCTTCGTGTTTTTCTTGTTTTTTTTTTTTTTTTTTTTTTTTATTCCGGAGGGATTCTAATGGTATTTTTTCTGCTAGTTGGAAACTCTTGTCTACTAGTGAGGTAGGGTATCTTCCTATTTGTAATGTTCTCGTAGTTCTTCTAGGCGTGTTTTACGGAGGGTTTTATCAGTTACTATTGTGCGATTACGTCGTGCTAGGGAATAAGGGATGGATTTTAAACAGCTTTTTGGATAGTGACTCTTAAAGTGGAGGTATTGTTGGGTGTCTGTGGGTTTGTGGTAAATGTCTGTGATGATGTGTTTATTTTCGTTTTTTATGAGTATGTCTAGGAACGGTAATTCTTTATAACTATATTCTAGCGTGAACTTGAATTAGGGGTGCAGGTGTTGTAGTATATTGTATAGTTTGATCTTTATTTTATTTCAGTAGCCTGAAATGGTCTATTTAAGTAAAGAATAGTAGCCCCATGCGCAATAGTGGCAGTGGAATGCCTTGCTTGGGGTGAGATGATTAAAAAAAAAGAATTCAATGTGTAATATTCGAGTGTCATTCGCGTAATATTGGAACTGATTACTTAGGCGACTATTGCGATCTAAATCTATCCTCTCTGATGTCAGTTCTGTCTTGTCTGTCATTGTAACTATTGTACTGTTCTGTGCATATCTGTTGAACCCCGGATATTGTGCTGAATGATGTCACGGCACACTCTCTCTGTGTATCGTATCCACCTTGGCGATACAACAAACTGTTGTTTCAAATCAGCTGACATTTAATCAATCCGTTCAGTAACAGTGTTCCTGGTTAATGAAATATCTTTGAATGTGTGTGATTTCTCTTGACATACAATTTCAGCTGTTTTTACATGGCATTGCTTTACGAAAGCACCTTCACTGTAAGATTTTTTAATTATGGCTATTATTTGGCTGAGTTCATAGCTTGCAATAACGGAAACGATATTATGTTTCTGATTTGCGTTAAAAATGTTTGTTGCTGTGTCAAGTTTGCTTTCAATTCATTGAGTTTTGGAACACGCTTTGAGCCTTCATATTTATACTAATACATGTTTTGCTTAAAAATGTCTACGCAGGTTGTGCTCTTTTGTCGTTGCTATGGAGTCTTTTTTATGAATTAAACAATTTATCTTTTCATTGACCGTTGTGTAAAAATAACGTAATTCCCAACTGGAAGACATATTTCGTTATCTCAAAAACGACTTCGGTTTATATGGTGTCACACTTTCTTTAATAAATTTATCACCGATCATCTTTCATAAGAGTTGAACGAATAGACGTGACGCTTGAGAGCAAGTAAACCAACTTTTTCTATTTGAAAAGGATGTCATTTATTTGGACGGATCAACACAAAAGAAAGAAAGACAGAGTTCTAACACTGACGAGTAAAGCCACATCCGCCAGGTGATTTTTTATTCTTCAATCTAATATTCATCCATCCTTTGTGTTATGGAGAAACACACCTATTCCTCAGATAATGGACTCTCCCTCCTATATTAATAAGAGTTAACAGGAAGTTAACGGGAGAAGTTCTTAGGATTTACAGAAGGAATTCTATGGTGATGAGAAGTTTAACTCTTCCCAACTGATCTTGTTCTTTAAGCATCAGCTTAAAGTCAAGATCAGGACGGAGAGGAAACGACTCACTCCATCTGAATTTGGCAAAAGGTGGATGAGTCTCGCGCGTTTCTGTCGGGTGAAAGGTGCTGACCTGGAGTGGTTGTTTGATGCTGGTTAGGCATCAGGATATTGGGTGTGCTGGGCAGAACATGTACACCCCTTCCCTGTTAGGTTAGAGTAGGTAAATTTTGAGTTTCTGTTTCTCGCCTTATAGTTAACTTAGCTAGGTTATGATTGCTCATTGGCCCCCTTTTCTTTTTTGTCCCGTTTTCCTTTAGTTTAATCCCCCATTCCTTCCCACTTTAGGTGTTCAACAATGTTAGTTCACCGGTGGAGGGGTGGCGTCTTTCGTTATTTTTCAAGTGTGCGTTTCGTTTTTGTTATGATGTTTAAATGTGTGAGTGATTGTGTGAGTGATTGCTGATCGGATAAGTGGTATTATTATATTTCTAAAGCCACGCATTATATTTCGTCCGGGGAAGTGATTTTGCTGTCACAATATTAGAGTATTGGTGGGCTTTTATTACTAATACAATTTTATTTAGTTTCTAGTACTTATCTTATTTTCATTGTATAAAATCATTGGGGAATTTTAAATGTTGTTATTTTCTGCCCATGCCCTCCACTGAAAATTGTACATATGGGAGTTAAGTAGGACTACATAGAGAATCTGAGGTATTATGGTGGACGTGGTAAGAATGGTAAGTAAAAATGTGGTATTATGGTGAAAGGTTTATTGTAAGTGTGTTAGGGTCAACGAAAGTGAATAGCTAAGTTGAATTAGGACAGATGAAGACCAGCCTTCCCCATCCCCGTTTTAGGCCTTGTGCAAATAGTACAATAAATAATGAAGTTCTTAGGATTTTTTAGAAGTTCTAGAGAGTTCTTTAGAGTTCTATTAGAGTTAAGTAGAACTAACAGTTAGTTCCAGTTTGGACATCGTTGGACTAAAGCAGTTAGCCGAATACTAAGGAGTCAGCTTTCAATGGAAGATTACCAAGTTCCTAACATTTTGTGTACGTTAAGTCGATTAAGTACGTTAAGTCGATTAGCAACCGACATAGCACGATTATAACATTCAATGCGAAAACTACTATACAATACTTTGGAATAAAGGGAAGCAAATCCTCGATACAAATAATTATCAACTTAATTTTTCTATACATCGTCTTTCTACGTTAGAAAATTTTCGACATACTGTCTTCTCTGATTTTTTAAGTGTAGTTTAGAAGTTTTACACGACCGAAAATATGTGGCACACAGTGAGGATCTAACTCACATTTCAGTCGTAATATATCTAGGCAAGTTTGCTAAACATTACACCAAGTTATAATCGCTTAGATATGACACAAGGCCGAATGTGTGGAGTACCTAGTGAGTGTTGAAATCACTATTCGGTCGTAACTGATCTAGCGAGACAAGCTTGCTAAACATTTCACCGCGTCTAAATGCCCCCGCCCGACCGAGGGTCTGTGACATCAAATGATGTCAGTCAATCGTTTTAACTAAATGCCACACCAAACCATCAAAGAAGCCGATACTAGTAGCTGCCTCCGACATGCATACACCAATTCGACCCAGTTGCAGGATATGAACGTGTGAGAAAATCTGTATTATTGGGAATTATGTAAACCCCGAGCCAAGAGGGAGACACATGACAAGTCTTTCAGATTCATATTGGAATGTAGGATCCACGTTCAGAGAGAACCACGGAGACACATACCTACTGTCCAACGTTAATTAACGAAGAATAGTTATTTTCCATCCTCCCCGCCCCTGAGAACGGATGTGACAAATGGCCGATTGTTTATTGTGGGAGATCTGAGCCCGTAAGCTCAGGCAAAAAGTTTCACGTAGAAAGATAGGGTCGGGCTTTTGTCTATTTTTCCTCAGACGAGACCCAGCCCTTCGGCACAGCCTCGTCTAGAGGCGGAAAGTTCAACAAGGTAATCTTCGGGTGAAAGACTTAGCAGAGACTGAAAGTGAATAAAATTAAGTTTTGATTATGAGGGATTAAGTTTCGTGTTTTCATTTATTACACGTCTAATGGCAACAATTTGCATTAATTTTAAAATCCCCGGAAGAGTTCGAAAGCTTGAAAAAAAGAAAAGAAAGAAAAAAAAGGAGACTGTCTATCGGCTGCAAGATCATTTAGCTAACAAAGTGAGATCTAGTCGAAGATGTATTACACAGAAGTGGTTTTGAAGTTAATTGCAAAAGCGTTAAGATCGACTACTTTAATCTTTAGTCGGTGACCAACGACGCTGATGACTTGAATCAGACGTAGGAAAGCGGAAGGTTATTCTTAGTTACAGGTCTGTATACATTGTAATTAGGTTACACGCACGGTAGACAGGAATTGCTACAGTCGGGCATTTATAAACATTGATGAGGCTATTGCTGAAATGTGTATTGCAAGCAATGCTTTGTGTGGAAACGGTTGGGTGGACGCTGTTTCAAAAGGTTTGGTTGTAAATTCTTATTTAGATTGGATAATTACTTTGTCTTCGTCTAATTATAGAGAGAATTTCATATGGAGAAATGAGAAAAGATAGATAGATAGATAGATAGATAGATAGATAGATAGATAGATAGATAGATAGATAGATAAGTTTCAACGAACTGAGCTAGCTTAGATAAATTTTAACAGAGTGAGATAGATAGACAGATGCATAGATTTGAATAAACTGAGCTGTATATATATATATATATATATATATATATATATATTAATCATCTCATCCCAAGCAAGGCATTCTACTGCCACTATTGCGCAGGGGGTTACATAGGGGAAAGTGATGAGAAAGAGGCGTTAGTTATAGGAAATGTCAGGAGGAGGGTAATAGACGGATAAGAATATTGAGGACGGCGGTGGTGTAGATGAAAAAAGAGCTTGAGAGAATTTATGCGAGTTACTGAGATAGGAGATGTCTATTTATTTTACATTTAAATTCCTGGAGATTGTAGCTGTCGGGGAAGTAAGTATATGGAAGGCAATTCCACAGGTAGAAAGTGAGTGAAAAGAAGCTGTTAGAGTAGAAATTGCGGTTACATTTTATTGGTTTCACTGTAAAAGAGTGGGACCTAGTTGCCAATCTAGTAGCTCGTGCAAATTCAAAGGCACCAGTGATCTAAGTTCATTGGAGCCGAAACCGTGAAAGTATTTATAGAAGATGCACAGGGAAGCCACGCCACGCCAGTGAGATAGCGACTGCAGCCGAGCTGCGAAGTCGGTATCGATCACATTACAGATTCTCCGTTGGATTTTGTCAAGAACCCCGAGGTGAAATGCAGGGGCACCCGAGTAGATGTGGCAGCAGTATTCAATACCCGGCCGGATGGTAGATTTATATATGTGCAGAATGGACTCAGACGGGAAAAACTTCCTGGCCTTGCACGGTGAACCGACCTTCTTAACAGCGGAATTAGCAATGGTTTCGATATAGCCATTCCACTTGAGGTCCGATGAGAGTGTAAGGCCAAGGAGGCGTAGTGTTTTACTCTCAGGGAGGCTAGCCTGTTCCATGTTAATGGGGGGTAGGAGCGATTGTCTATGATGATTAATAGATAGCAGCTTCGTTTTGGAAGCATTAAAATTTACGTGCCATTTCTTACCCCAGTCCACCACATATTGGAGGTCCTTCTCAAGCTCGGTCGCGAAGTTCGTTTTGTCAATCTCAGCAGATTTTTCCTCGAGGCAAGAGTAAACGGTGGTGTCTTCAACGTACATGCCTACTTGATACCTTATTACATCGGGGAGATCGTTAAGGTAGACCAGAAAAAAGCGTAGGACCTAGAATAGAGAGATAATTAATGTAGATTAGAATATCTATGTGCGTGTGTGTGTGTGTGTGTTTATATATATATATATATATATATATATAGATATAGATATATATGTTTTTACATAGGTATAGATAGATTTTTATAAACTGAGGTATATATATATATATATATATATATATATATGAGTATATATGTATGAAAGTATATATATATGAGAGAATATATATATATATATATATATACAATTTTTAAACGAGTTATTACGCAACCCATTTGTCTACCATCTGGTATCTACCAGATAGTAGTAGAAACATGAATTTCGTAATGACTCATTCAAAAATGAAAAACATTCAAAGGTTCTACAATATAATTGTATTGAACACTTTTAATACAGCCGTGCACTGGTCTAATTTAATTATGACCAAAAACTAAGTAATTAAAACCTTCCTCACCACTGATCGCCGGACTTGTGGCCGGCTTTTTCACCCGACTGCAACCCCCTTGACTATTTCTTTGTGGGGCGTGATCGAGGTCAAGACTAACAAATACGCTTACAACACAGTCGACTCTCTGAAAACTGCCATCGTGGAGGCTTTCGCCGCTATGGACAAGGACATTATCACCAAAGCGTGTGACTCATTTCTCGCCTGCCTTGAGATGGTCGCCGCCGGCGATGGTTACATTGAAAAAATAATGTAGTATGTAATTTTAAATGTTGCTAAATAAACTGTCGGGTCTATGCATGTACAACTTTTGTTTTTATTGCCTATTTCGTTTTCTTTTTGTCAGATGTCGGATTTTGCTGCAACACATTGTATTATTATTATTATAATGATATTACTTATTATAGTGAATACTTCGAATTCTTGTATAAGACTTTTTCCAGTTATTTTCTGTGTAAACCCTCAATTTGGGTGTCATGAATGCTTTCGCTGTAACTATTAATCATTTTCGAAGATTATTTTTCGCTACACTATTATCATAAAAGGTGTGTAAGGGCTATTGTAGACACTATTGTATACGCTAATATATACTTTTCTACATTAATATACAACAAAATATCCTAATTAAAGGTGACAAATCAAATAATATTTATATAATAAGCCCGAATGATTACGAGAGAAAATAAACAAAGAAATCACCAAATGTTAAATCTTCTACATTAATATACAACAAAATATCCTAATTAAAGGCGACAAATCAAATAATATTTATACAATAAGCCCGAATGATTACGAGAGAAAATAAACGAAGAAACCACCAAATGTTAAATCTTCTACATTAATATACAACAAAATATCCTAATTAAAGGCGACAAATCAAATAATATTTATACAATAAGCCCGAATGATTACGAGAGAAAATAAACGAAGAAACCACCAAATGTTAAATCTTCTACATTAATATACAACAAAATATCCTAATTAAAGGCGACAAATCAAATAATATTTATACAATAAGCCCGAATGATTACGAGAGAAAATAAACAAAGAAATCACCAAATGTTAAATCTTCTACATTAATATACAACAAAATATCCTAATTAAAAGCGACAAATCAAATAATATTTATACAATAAGCCCGAATGATTACGAGAGAAAATAAACGAAGAAACCACCAAATGTTAAATCTTCTACATTAATATACAACAAAATATCCTAATTAAAGGCGACAAATCAAATAATATTTATACAATAAGCCCGAATGATTACGAGAGAAAATAAACGAAGAAATCACCAAATGTTAAATCTTCTACATTAAAAATTTGACGAAGCGAAAAACATCACAACCTAACTAGGTATAAGTGACAGAGTTCAAACGTTAACCGATAAGCAAACATTTCTAACTATAAAGGGTCATAAGAAAGACTTTCCTAATAAACCCTCTTTACGATTTATCACGCTCTATTAAAAACAAACTGAGTTGGATAGAGTAAGCCAAGAAATTCTAAAAAATATCTATAATTTATTAAGGATTGTTACACAAGTCAACCACTAGAAGGACACAAGTAAGTGCATTTTTTAATTGCAGAAAATTAGTAATAAAAAACAATGTTTTCATAAAATATGACATCAAAAGCTTCTACCCATTATTATCTGAAAAAAGGTTGCTGGAAGCTTAGAATTTTGCTAAGCAGTTTATAAATATACTATCTGGACATATAAACATAATTTTACACTGGCGTAAATACATACTATCCACAATGGCGAAGCATGGATTAAAAAAAATAAAAAAGGGCACCTTTGATGTACCACAAGGTTCATTTGACAAAGCTGGAGTTGCCCAACTAATGAGCCTGTATATTATAGATAAGATCAACGGAATAGTACAGATTATATAGATATAATGGATTGGTGATAGTGCCGGAAAAGTTAAGAAAAATAGATTTTAAACTATTCAAGTGTCTCGGTTTTGAAAAAGAGGTCGAAATAATTAAAGAAAAAAGTTGTCCAATATATTAATATAGAATTTAACCTGCAAACTGGCAGTGTCTCCCCATATATGAAGCTCAACACAAATATGAGGTACGTGAACACAGGATCTAACTATCTGGCTAACATAATAAAACACATCCCTAAAGGAATAGAACACAGGTTATCTAAAAATACCTATCATGAAACAATTTTTCACGAAAGAAAAAATACAAAAAGGCTTTAAATGAATATGGTCATAAGATAAATTAGAATATACACCTCAAATAAATAAGCAAATGAAGAATAATACGAGGAAATTAAACATTATTTAGTTCAACTCACCTTTTAATTTAGAAGTCTAAAATAGAAAAAATATTTTTTCGAATAGATTAGTAAATACTTCTCTAAAAACTCAGAATTACATGAGATATTTAATAAAAATTCATTTTAAATTAATTTACAGCTGTACTT
Source organism: Ascarosepion bandense (assembly GCA_037127315.1). Taxonomy (NCBI): domain Eukaryota; kingdom Metazoa; phylum Mollusca; class Cephalopoda; order Sepiida; family Sepiidae; genus Ascarosepion; species Ascarosepion bandense. The sequence goes on from JBBBDQ010001204.1 coordinate 475,381, forward strand.
GTAATGAGACAAAACACCAAGAATTTAAAAAAACACGTGCAACATAATATCGTTAATGAAAAATATAACTGCAGAGATAAAAAAAAATGTCCACTTGACGGAATTTGTAAAATAGAAGGATTTATTTACAAAGCCGAAGTACAAGATACAAATGGACAGAGAAAAATATATGTAGGATGTACTGAAAGGAATGTTAAAAAACGATGTTACAATCATAAATCAACATTCAAGTTTGAAAAAAAGTATACCAATATAGCCAATCATGTATGGAAATTAACAGAAAAAAACGGTAAAGATCCTTAGGGTATATTAAAAAAAGGCCAGATTTTGAAACAGTGATGTCTGCAGATTGTGAAAAGAAGAGAAGTTGGCTTTTGTATCATTTCCATCTCGAGAAATGAAAAATGAAAGGTCCGAAGTAATATCAGGACATTTTGTCAAGTCACACATATACTAAATATCAGTAAGCGCTTGTATTTTATTGACTTTATCGCCTTTCTTGGGGTGAAATGTAAAAATTTAAATCCTATATAAATCGTTAGCTACTGTCTTCTTATTTTTTTTAATTCTATCTTCCTCTCTCCGCTATAGTAGTTTTCTTTTCTCATCTTCTCTAATACATAGTTACCGCTTGCGTCCTTGTAGATTTATTGCCTTGCTTTGGATAAAACGTAAAACTTTGCATGAAATGTTGACCGTTAACTAATGTCTTCTTTATTCATGTTTTTTTTTTATTGTACTCTTTCCTTAATAGTAGTTTTTCTCATATTCTCTAACAATCAGTAACCGCTTGCATCATAGTGGCTTTATTGCCTTCCTTGGAGTGAAATGTAAACATTTAAATGCTATGGTAATTGTTATCTACTTTCTTCTTAATTCATGTTATTTTATTGCCATCTCTCCTTAATAGAATTTTTTCTCGTATTTTCTAACATTCAGTAACCGCTTGCGTCCTAGTGGCTTTATTCCCTCCCTTGAGGTGAATGTGAAAATTTAAATGCAATGTCAATCGTTATCTACTGTCTTCTTAATTGTTGTTCTTTAATCCTCTCTTCTTAATAGTGTTTTTTTCTTATGTTCTATAACCCTCGGTATGTACATGCAGATATGAAAATATATATTTCTTTTTACGCCACCATCAATCATATTATGTATCAAAGGCTCAGCATTTATCATTGATTTATGAATAATACAAAACATTATGTTTAAACTTGAATGTTAGGAAAAAAACTTTCTCCTTAATCAGCAAGCAAAGAGACCTCGGTACCTAACAAAAAAAATCCACACAATTAATATTAACAATGCTTGAGGCATTAAACTAACTTTTCTGTTACAATATGTTTATCCACTGGTTATTGATATTAGATTTCATGGGTATGCTATTGCTTAACCAGTAACCGAGGTAATAATGGCGTCATCTTATAACCTATCAAAAAGTTAATTTCAGGTGATGACCTTGTTTATAATCGGAATTGATCAAACGCTGATATTGAGTAATCTCTCCACCATAAATCTATCAAAGTTTCAACATTAAAAAAAAAGTAATTATATATATATATATATATTGATGCATGTTTCATTAAATATTATAGACAAGTTTTGTTTATTTATTTTCATATTTTCTGATAAGCTTAATAGCATTATCATTAAATGAAGAAACATAATTTTATTTATAATCGATATAATCGAAAGCTTTCGGCTTACATAAGCCTTTTTCAAAGATGTCGGTTACATTATATTAAAACAACTCACGGACAAACAATAATGACAGTCTGTTCTGTTTACATAGAAGATTTCTAAGCAACGACAGACTCGTACATACAAGGTGCTGGATATATATATATATATATATATATATATATATATATATATATAGAGAGAGAGAGAGAGAGAGAGAGAGAGTAGGTATGGATAGTATAAAATTCTGTATCCAAAAAGCACTATTCTTAAGAAAGTGCTCAATGCAAAGTAGAGCATATAATATTTAATTATAATTTATAATATTTACATTATTCAGACTATTGTCCTCATATTTGTTGTCATTTGTACGACGTTTCGGACGTTTTACGCTCTAGCCTTCTTTAGGTGCTAGTAATTTCGAACCGAATCCTTTATTACAATCACTGGGTTTGGCTCGAAATTCCTAGCCCTTGAAGAAAGCCGGAGCGTATAACGGCCGAAACATCGTACAAATGGCAACAAAGATGAGATCAATATCCCAAGTAATGTAAATACTTTAAATACTACCTCATCACAGAAATATAGAGTAATAGAATTTATAACATAAATATGTTATAATATCATTAGAAAAGTAGCTATTTTGTTTTTACTTTACCTGTGTCTTATCAAATGATGCTGCTGATTTCAAGTTGAAGAGTTTCAAAAGATTCAAAACTACTCAAGTCCCCTCAAACAGGGAGATATTCTTACATAGTTTGTGGTGACCAATCAAAATACAAGTAATTACTAAATTTATGAACGTAAGAACAGACTCTAAAAATAATTTATTGGGGCATTAATGTTAATATTCGATCGAAATAGAGATTAATCGACTTTAAGTTTCACGTTACAATTGTTTTGAAACTTTTAAAACGTTTCGACTCGAAATCAGCACCAACACTTGATAAGACATAAGACGTGTCAAAATAAAATAGCTATATTTGTAGTGATATTATAACATATTTATGTTATAAATTTTACGTAAATATTATTTGCAATATTTTGTATTGAGCACGTTTTTAAGAATAGTGTTTCTTTGGATTACGGAATTTTATTTAACCCATATTTACCCTATACTTGTGTACATATATTTTTATTTTAAATCCAAAAAGGATAAACAAATAGGTAAAATCCCAAAACTCGATCCTATTAATATTAATTTTATTAATATTAAAATTGATCAAGATGGAGATCTCGATGTAAATATTATTATCTATTTACAGAGCTAAATATATAATGTAATCAAAAAATTCTGAAATTTAACTTCGTTAAATATGTTTTTGAGCTTCTTCCGTTGCAGAAATAAAATACCTACTTTTGTAGTGATATTATTGGATATATTCTTGGGCTTCTTCCGGCATAGAAATTTTGTAATATATTTGAATTAATAATGTTTTGTTTTTGACCGTTGCTGATGAAATGAGAATTTTCTCGCTGAAATGGCCATCCAACGAAATTAAATTTTGAAATTGTTTAATTACTTTATACATGTATATGTATATATATATATATATATATATATATATATATATATATATATATATATATCATCAACATACAAGCCTGTTTCGCTGTATCACAGCTCTTTAATGTGGCTAGTCGCATCCACTTGCTTCTGGCTGGGATCGAAACTCGACAGATTATGGTGTCAGTCGGAGTCAATACACCCTAAGCCATAGTCGCATGGAGTCAGAGAAAGGAAATTTTAACGTGTTGTATATAAGCAGTGTATACACACGCCACTCACCGAAAGAACTCAATATACCGTAATGTAATGCATATACCGCAGAAGTGGAAACTGTTTTAAAAATTTAATTCTCTATAGAGCTCAATCGTAATGAGAGCGTAATATATTAGTCATCCAAATACAAGTGTGTATTGCTGTATCACAGCTCATCAATATGGTTAGACGCATCCACTTGTTTCTGGCTGGGATATATATATATGACATTTATTTAAAATTTATAACATAAATATGTTATAATAGGACTTCACAAACATCATCACTTAATAAGTCAGAGGTAGTGTCAAAACCAAATAGCTACTTTTGTAGTGATGTTATAACATTTATGTTATAAAATCTATATAAATATAAAGATATCCGTCAGATGACGAATCAGTCGGATTTCGATGGCGGCTTGAAGCAAACGGTTAATCTAGCTACACTGAAGTGCTGCGAAGCAGGCTTGTCTACAGATGATGATATATGTATAATTATGACCAGAAACTAAGTAAATAAACAATATATATATATATATATATATATATATATATATATATATCCGAGTGAATACAGAACGAAGAATTCTTACAACGTCCAAAACATTAATTTAAAACAGTGCTCAATATATAATATATAGAGCTGTGAATATTTATTAGAAATTATATTTTAGAACATGTACATAATTTTTCTATATATACTCGCTACGAATGTACGTTCGTTTCAGCATTGAAGCCTTTCGCCTGATGATGCATTGAGGCTTCAATGCTGAAACGAACGTACATTCGTAGCGAGTATATATAGAAAAATTATGTACATGTTCTAAAATATATATATATATATATATATATATATATATATATATTGTTTAATTACTTAGTTCCTGGTCATAATAAGGTTAGACCAACAAACATTTGTATTAAAAAGTGTTCAATACAATTATATTGTAGAATTTTTGCATGTTTTCATTTATAAACGAGTTACTACACGATCCACAGGATGTGCGTTGTGGTACAGTGGATATCGGCTTGGAACGAGAAACCGGGGAGCCGAGTTCGAATTCGTTGAATCCATTGTATTCACTTACGCGCAAATACCCTTGGGAAAGGTATTAATCCGTCTCTTCCTTCTAGTTATGGGTTAAATAGCAGGACAGACTGGGTTCTATAGCCTTGGTCGGCAACCAGTCTACTGCAGAAAGCAATGGCAACCTACTGCGGGATAATCTTCTGCCCAGTCAGTCATGTCTTTCGAGACATGATCGCCCAAGCGTTTATCACGTATGGCACTTAACTGACTGACTACACGATCCAGGTCACTGATTTCTAATTTCTAATTTCTAGGTCGTTTACAAATGGCATATATATATATATATATATATATATATATATATATATAAGTGAATAAAGAACTAAGAAAATATTGACAACGTTAAAAACCTTAATTTAAAACAGTGCTTAATAGAGAAATAGAGCAATGAATACTTATTATGTTATAGTTTAGAACATGTACAAATTATAATTTACTGCAAAAGTGTATATTTTGTTTCGACATCGAAAAAACATTTCAATGTCAAAACAAAACACTTTTGTATTAAATTATAATTTGTACATGCTCTAAACTATAACTTAATATATATATATATATATATATATATATATATATATATATATATATATATATATGCGTGTGTGTGTATCACAGAGAGTGATATAGATAGGAGAGAGTGTGTGTGTGAGTATTTATATAAACGGAAATTTGACGGCCTTTGTGAATAATGTGAAAATACATATGAAAACGAAACAGTGTGCGACAATATCAGCTAGCCCGGAAATGGCTGTGCAAAAGGCGAACAATTACTGTCAGTTCTAAACTATATTTCATTATTTAGTAATTAATTTTATCCAGTTCGTTTTATCTGAGGGTATGGCGGATATTAGATTTTCCGAAGATGACACAAGTTGCCACCAATGATGGCTTTTAGTTTGATCGAAAAGTGAAATTTGAAGACATTCTTAACTAATGGGAAGCGAAAAAATATTCCGCTTGATGTAAGAAAAAAAGAAAATCAGATCATTGACAGAAAGCTGAGTCCATTTTGATGAGAATGAAAAAAGATGATGATATATGCTTAAGAAAGAAATATTAAGAAAGAAAGAAAGAAAGAAAGAAAGAAAGATATAAGAAAAGAAATACAGAAAGAAAGAAAGAAAGAAAGAAAGAAAGGAAGGAAGGAAAGAAGGACAAAAAATCGTGCAAAAATATCAGATTAGAATGATCATGAATCTATATTTTCGATCCTCTCACCAGCGGTGTTTAAAGTCGAAGGGCAAACTGGTTTCATTAGCCTTGCAAGAACCACCAACATGAAGGCAAAGCAACTTAGAATTTAAAAACCTGCCAACACTCTATGGGTCGGGGTTAAAAATTAACTTGATTGAGAAAATGGCTTATAAAAATGAATTCTTTTTTGCACTCCAATTAGATACATGAAGTAGGGACGTTAACTATTCTTTTCTTTCTTTCTTTCTTTCTTTCTTTCTTTCTCTTTATTTCTTTTTTTTCCATTTTTTTCAGTTTTTTCTTTTCAATTTCAACATTTTTCTTCTATTTTTTTGTTTCATTTTTCTCACTTTTCTTTCTTAGGTTTCTTTCCTTTTTTAATTTCCTTTTCTTCTTTCTTTTTTTCATATTTTGCTTATTATGCTTTTTTTATTATTCTTCCATTTTTCTTTCTTTTATTCTTTCTTTTTCTTTCTTTTATTCATTCTTTTTCTTTCTTTTATTCATTCTTTTTCTTTCTTTCTTACTCTTCTATTTTCTCCTTTATCTCCAATTTGTTCATCACTAATTTATTTTTTACTTCTTCAGTTCTCGAATGTTTTCCCGATCTTTCATTCCTTCGTTGATTTCTTTCTTCTTTCCTTCTTTTTATAGTTACTCAAGTTCACCTTCTTCTACTCTTTCATTCTTTATTTCTTCCTACGACGATTCCTCCATTTTCTCCCTCTTTTTTTTTCATTCATTTTTTTCTGTTTTTATGCTTATTTTGTACCACTAATATCTCTTTTAATACGTCTTCATTTTTCTCTATTCACTCATTCTTAAATTATTTACTTCCTTGTATCATTAATCTTTCTATCTCCTTCCTTATTTTAAACTAGCAGTATAACCCGGCGTTGCACGGGTGTAATGAAAGCTTTAAAACTAATCCATGGTCCTGGAGCTCAGACTCTTTCGACATTGGCACGAAAGACTAAAAACAATAGTTGTTTCCAGTTAAACCAAAACGTAGACTGAAAGAAAAATGAATGGATGTAAGTCTAATTTTGATTTCCTGGTATCGATATCAAATAAGTTTTTTTCGTCGTAAACTGAGTTTTGAAGGCTAAATAAGTCCTCTGAGTAAATGGTATCATGGCTGAGACTAAGAACTACAATTATACCTACTTAGAGCCAAACCCGAAGCAAAAAACTAAAATAAAAGGGGTGAAAAAAATACAGACATACAGCCAGATAAAAACTGCAACCTTGAAACTTCTGAATATCGTTTCTTATGTCTTTGTCTATGAGTGTATCAAATTTGATAAAAATCGGCCCACTCCTTTTATAACCCGATTTTTTTTATTATCGATTTTCGATGTTTATCGGGGGCACCGCGACACAAAATCTAGCTAAGAACACTCGCAGACGCTTATAGTACAACTGTGTAAATTTTCATGAAAATCGGCTCAGCCATTTCGGAGTCTATAGATAACGGACACACACACACACTCAGAGAGAGAGAGAGAAAGAGAGAGAGAGAGAGAGAGAGAGAGAGAGAGTTAGTTCCATTTATAAAAAAAGTTTAGATTCGTTCCTCGTCACCCATCCTTCTTCCTTTTGGATTGAAAGTATCGCCTTTGACTCTGACATCTTTTTTTTCCATTTTGCTTTTTTATTTTTTTATCTTTTGTTCACTTGTTCTATTTTAAAAATTTTTCCACTTATTGTATGATACCTTTTTCTTTTTTTCTCTCTTTTTCACTATTTTTCTTTTTTTCTCTCTTTTTCACTATTTTTCTTTTTTTCTCTCTTTTTCACTATTTTTCTTTTTTCTCTCTTTTTCACTATTTTTATGCATTGTTTTCTTTGAGTCTTTTTCTTTTCTTCTTTTTCGTTTTTTTTATTATTCGTTCTTTAATCTTCATTTAATCTTTTTCCCTCTTCTCCTTTCTTTCTGCTTTTTCTACGTATATTTATTTTTGCTTCTCTTTTTACATGTTTTATTTTTCTTGTTTTTAACGTTTTTTTCTTTCTTTCTTTCTTTCTTTCTTTCTTTCTTTCCTTCTTTCTTTCTTTCTTTCTTTCTTATTTCACTTTCCTTTTAATTCTTCTACGTCCTTTTTTATTATTTACCCTCCTTCTTATTATATGATTTTTTAAAAAAATTCCGTTTTTTTAGTCTTTTTTTCATGTTTTACTCTATTTCTTATTCATTCATTTTTTTTCCGTTCTTCTTCTTTTTTATGCCTTTCATTTTTCTTCCTTTTTTTCTATTTTCTGCTTCCTTCTTTTTTTTGTTTGCTTCTCCTTCACTTTTTCTCTATTTTCTACTCTATTCTTTTTGTCTTTTTTCTTCTTTCGTTTTTTTGCTTTCGTTTTTCTTTCTTTTTTTATCTTTCGTTCACGTCTTCTATTTTTCCATTCTATTTTCTCTCTTTTTTCTTTTATTCTCTTTCTATTCCTTTTCTTCTGTGAATTTCATCCTCTTTTTCTTCTTTCTTCTTCTTTCTTCTGCTTGCTATCTCACTTTTTCTTTCGCCACTTTTTTATTTGCTTTGCTTTTTTCTCTTCTTCCTTCTTCTATTTTGCTTTTTTTTAAATGTTTTACTCTATTCGAACCTTCGAAATCTTTAACGAGAGGAATACATTTATACATAACCTTAAAAAATGGTACAGCTTCTTCCCACTTTAGATTGAATTGGCCTGTGAATAACTCAATAAAAAATTGCTAATCCATTACTCATTGATTTAATCAGAGGAAAGTTCTAGTCTTATAATCAGTACAATGACGAGGAAATGAATGTTCGATCAACGGCTAATCAGATCAAAATAATCGAAGAGAAGTCCCACAAGTGGTAATGGAGGAAGCTGTGCACCCCTACTGTAACCGTCTACACCTCTTTTCGCGACTTCTACTCAAAAGAGTTCACTAAGTGGTTGCAAACGATGTTTCTCTGTCAGCAGTTGGTATTTTCATAAAACTGAGGAGACATAACAAGCGTTGATTGTCCAAGATTTTTCAGGGTTCGTTTCGGTTTTTTATACTAACCTCCTCTTCAGCCATTCACCAGCAAATCAAGGAAAGCAATTCGGTTTTTCACTTTTACATCTTCCATGAACGCCGCAGATAATTGCTTTTTTTCTGTAATTCATTTGATTGGATCATTTTGCAGTCCGGGTTGTTTAAATATCTTCTATTTAATGTTTTATTTATTTCTTTAACGTCTGTGTATTTTTTGAGGTCTAATTTGACATTTACTTTACTCTCTTAAATACACCAGGTGTAAATTACTGCCGGTGAGAGTGTGGTAGACAAAATTACACCTTAAATAATGGGTGAAGTTAAGCAACGTCAGCTTGCGTATGTAAGGAAATGGGTAACTTATTTCGAATGAGTTGTACGGGAGTAAATATTTTCAATGATTCTCTGGGAAAATGAAATAAAAACAATATATAAAAAAATAATTAAGAAGGGAAAAAAAGAAAAAAAAACATTACATTTTTCCATGATGCATATAATAAATGAACTGGAAAATAATTTTGCTCATGTATCCATTTTTATGACCACATTTTCGAAAAAGGACATAATTTTTTCTTTCTACATTCCAATGACAACGTTCGGACAGAGGATGGAAAGTGTGACACTGAGATCCGAAGGCGCACTGGCACGGCAAAGAACACATTTCAAAAGCTAAACAGAGTATTAAGAGATAGGAAAATTTTGTTGGAAACAAAAAAAAAGAGTACTAAACTGTTATGTGATATCTGTCCTCCTATGTGATAGCGAATGCTGGACAATCTACTCAAAGATGGAGAGACTCGAATCAATAGAAATGTTGTTCGGTTATATCGGGTTATATATATATATATATATATATATATATATATATATATCGGGTCATATATATATATATATATATATATATATATATATATATATCGGGTTTTATATATATATATATATATATCAGGGTTATATATATATATATATATATATATATATATATCGGGTTTTATATATATATATATATATCTATATCGGGTATATATATATATATATATATATACGGGTATATATATATATATATATATATATATATATATTATATATATATATATATATATATATATCGAGTTTTATATATATATATATATATCGGGTTATATATATATATATATATATATCGGGTTATATATATATATATATATATATATATAATCTCCAAGAATTTAAATGTAAAGTCAATAATCATTTCCTATCTCTCTGACACGCATCCTTTCCCTCGTGCTCTTTTCTTTTCTCACTCCACTCTCATCACACCAGTATTCTCATCCTTTTCTCACCCACTTCCTGACACCCCCTATAACCTGCCTCTTTTTCTCAACACTTTCTTCTTATGTAATCCCATGCACACCAGTGTCAGTGAAACTGCTTTGCTTGGGGTGAAATGATTATATATATTTTAATCATCTCACCCCAAGCAAGGCGAAAACGCCACTGATGCGCAGGGGGCTACGTAAGAGTGAAAAGATTGGAAAATAGAAACACCGGAAACCACATCCTAAACAGGAAACAAGGGATGAGCCTCTTCACCCGTTCAATAGACGTGGGTGGAGTGTGAACCTGGCGATAGTCTAGTCTATCTACTCCAATTGAAAAAAAATAAAATAAAAAAAAATAATGGAAAGATTGGAAAAGAGAAAAACCGGAAACCACATCCTAAACAGGAAACAAGGGATAAGCCTCTTCACCTGTTCATTAGACGTGGGTTGAGTGTGAACCGGGCGATAGATTTGAACAAGGTTTTGAAGACTGGTATTATGATTAGTCAATGGAATTCACTTAATATCTGAATTTCATTAAGTTTTTTTTTTAACTAAGATTTTCAAAACAAAAAAATTCAAAAATAATTTCATTCATTTGTGAAGGAGTCCTGAATTTTAAAATCCAACAATCATTTGGTTTTTACAAGAGTTTCCAATTTTTTTTTTTTTTTTTTTTGTGGTAAAAGCAAACTAAAATTTCTATCGTGATCTTTGGCCGACTGCTAATACAAGAAAAAAGATTTTAAACCAAATTTCAAACACCTCAAAGTATTCAAAAATTTAATAAAATACTAAAATATTTTGTCTGTCCTGTTAGTAAACATTTTGATAATCAAGTCTGGGGGCCTTTTTTTTCATTACAGTATTTTTTCCCCCATTAAAAAAAAAAATGGAGGTACCTAAAGCAAGTTCCTGACACTTGATATATAATGGTTGTGTAGTAGCAGAATGTAAAGTCTGCTTATGTCCGTTCCTCTTTTTTGGTAGGTCGGCGACAGAGTGAGAGAGAAGGTAAAACAAATAGAGAAATTGTACTTAACGCGTCCTGTTGTTGTTGTTGTTGTTGCTCTCTTTGGCGGCGTGGAATGAAAAAGAAGAAAAGACATTTCGAAAAAGAGACCAAATGAAACTGTGACACGCCCCTACGTCAGGGTGGCGTGGAGTGAGATTTCTTTTGTTACATTCCTACGAGGTCCGTCAGCTAACTGTTCCGATGTCGAATTCTTTGTGAATGTCCTTAAGTAGTTAAATCTGGTCATATGACAGGCCCCCAAAGGAATTTTCTTCTTTAGCTGTGAAAGAAAATATTTGACTGACGTGGCAATATGATATCTTCAGGTTGCTGAAAATATCTTCAGGTTGTTGAAAAGTGGAATTTTGATCACTGTTAATGCTATTAATGTTTGCTAGAAGAAAAGTGTTCATTTTAGAAAATGCATGCAGCTTTGTAGTTAAAATTGTTCATAGAGAAATGTAGGTATTTAAAATATCCACAGAAGTTTAGATTTCATAGTTGTGTAGTAGCTGAATGTAAAGTTTTCTTATTTTCCTTCCCCTTTTTGGTAGGTCGGCGACAGAGTGAGAGAGAAGGTAAAACAAATAAAGAAATCGTACTTAGCGTGTCCTGTTGTTGTTGTTGTTGTTCTCTTTGGCAACGTGGAGTGAAAAAGAAGAAAAGAAAGTTGGAAGAAGAGGTCGGCGGGACGTGACCGAGTCAGCTTGAAGTTTCTTCCTTACATTGTGAGATGCTATCAAATACCGCTCCCATTCTGACTGCCTTGACCCGTCACGGAATGTCCTTAAGTAGTGAATCTGATCATGTGACCAGCTCCAGCAAGTATTTTCGCTTCTAGGTGTGAAAAACGTCATATTGTGAATTTTCTCTTTCTAATCCAATCAGGATCCAGAATTTTGTTTTTCACAGTGACTTATAAATTTTTCTCGCTCTGGGTTTTTCCAAAATGCTTTTAGTCGTTTGGATCCGATTTTGCGGGTGTGCAATTTTACTTTGTGTGTTTTAGTTAGTTGAGGGATGATATAGAATTTGTATTCTATGAAGTAGAGGGTTATGAGTGAGCGTCACAATGTGGATATGCGGAAAAGATAACGGTTAACCCTAGACTTGAACATGTTCAGATTTTAGGGATGTGGAAAGCATCCTCTTGGGAGCCTCTGCTTTGTGAGAAGAGGCTGCTCGAGTGGAACTTATAATATATCAACAATAGAATACGGAAGTAATGAGGGTAGTTCGATACAATGTGCATGCCATGCAGGTCTTGACCGTGACGGTTTTAGGTCTGATTCAGCTCTTTTAAATGCAAAAGATAGCATGAGGAGTCAGCTACTTACTGGAGCGTTACAGGGAATCGACTATTTTTCCAGAATCTTTAGAGATAGGTTGTATTTACGAGTTCCACTTGAGGTCGAAGTTGAATTTTAAGTACCAATAAGCGCTCCTGACATTCCTGAGGGAACATCCGTAGCGACAGAATAGTGGGAGATTTGTGACATTGAGAGGGTCGGTAAGTTGGAAATTATTTAGCCACCCACAAGGTCGTGGAGACTATAAAGAGGGGAGTAGGCAACTCTTGCTCATATATCACAGCAGCACTCAATTTTCGATCTGGTCTGGCTCTTGTAAAAGTAGAGGATATCAGGGGAAGTAAGGTACTTACAGGCGATTTTCTAAGCGAAAATTAGATGTGGCACAAGCACCCAGTGAGGATCGAACTTATACTCAATTGTAATGATTCGAGCTAGACAAGCTTGCTAACCATTACACCACGTCGAGGTGCCCTAATAGAAGGCTGGTGTTCTACACTGAGTTTAGATGAGGTACAAGGAGGGACGATCGAACCCACTACTTAAATGTAATGATTCTAGCGAAACAATCTTGCGAAACATTACACCACGTCGAGGTGCCCTAATAGAAGGCTGGTGTTCTAAGCGGAGTTTAGATGAGGTACGTCGAGGTACCCAGTCAGGTACTGGTGTGGCACAGGAAACCGAACATTTTTCCAGCATCTTTAGAGATGGATTGTATACACGAGTTCCCCTTGAGGTCTGGGTTGATTTCAAGGGTCAATCGGCGCTCCAGATATAGAGTCTGCTTCTTTATTCACCTTTATATTAAGGGGCTGCTCAAGTTATACTATCTGCCTCAGTGTTGGCGCCTGTCCTATTTGTTATCAACCGGAAATCAGTCAGATATATTAAAGGTTGTAATAAGGATAACATATTAGCATCTAAGGTAGAGGAAAATAGGAGTCGTCAGCTAATTAATGAACTGGTACAGGGAACCAACCATTTTCCCACTATCTTTAGCGATGAATCATATATATGCGTTCCACTTGAGGCCTAGGTTGAGTTTATGGCTCAATAGTCGCTCCCGGTATAGAGCCTCCTCGTTGATTCACCTTTATATTAAGGGGCTGCTCAAGTTATATTATCTGCCTCAGTTTTTAGCGATAAGCGTTCCACTTGGGGTCTGGGTTGAGTTTAAGACCCAGTAGGTGCTCAAGTCACGAGGCCTCCTTGTTGATTCACCTTTGTATTGACGGGTTAATAGATTTACAGTATCTGTCTCAGTGTTGAAGCCTGTCTCATTTGTTATCAACCAGAAATCAGTCAGATTTATTAAAAGCAGGAGCAGGAATAACACACTAAAATCTAAGGTAGAGGAAATCAGAAGGAGTCTGGTAATTACTCGAGTGGTACAAAGAACTGACCATTTTTGCAGCATCTTTAACGATGGATCCTATATACGATTTCCACTTGAGATTTGCGTTGCGTCTAAGGCCCAATAAACGCTCAAGGCATGGGTCTTGAGTTAACATCTGTTAATCGCGACTGGTGAAAGTACTGGGTTTGATCGGCGATTATGGAATGTCACTGTACTGATTTTCGAGGCGTTGAATGTGACCAGCCAGTTTAAAGCTTGGTCAGAGGCGAGATCAGCTGCCAGTCTTTGGTCATCTAGAGTTTTCGAGGTGTAATGATATACCATTGTATCCTCAGCAAAGATATTCACAAATGATCGGAGTATATTCTTAGGTTTTGTTCGAGTAGAGACCCCTGGGGGATGTCTACGTTTTTATTTTTATTTATTTTTTTAATCATATCGCCCCAAGCAAGGCAATCTACTGCCACTGGTGCGCAGGGGTTACATAGGAGGAAAGTTATGAGAAAGAGTGACAGGTTACAGTGGGTATCAGGAAATGTGTAAAAGAAGGATGAGTACTGATGAGAGTGGAGTGGACAGAGAAAGGCGCGTGAGAGAGAGAGGATGCAAGTTAAGAAAATAGGAGATGACTTTACATTTAAACTCCTGGAGATTGTAGCCCTCAGGGAAGCAAGTGAACGGAAGGAAATTCCACAGGCGGGAAGTGCGAGAAAAGAAGCTGATGGATTAGAAGTTGTGTTTATATTTACATTTTTTATGAGTTTGCTTTAATTTTGCCTGGACTCTTGAACAAACCAGTTATTCTAAAAGTTTTCGTGACCAATAAATAGAAATCAAGGAAAATCTATCAAAATCAATGAATTCCTGTGTGCAGTTGGTGTGTCGGTTTTGATTATTTCAAACCATAACTGAATCTTTGTAAAAATGTCAACAAAACGGAAAATTAATCCACGTGGCGAAAGTGATTAAACTGAAAAAAAAAAAGAAATATTTTAAAAAAATATAAAAATGCATAGGTTAAGAGAAAAGAACATTTACACTCTCTCAATATGTTTAATCAGCTATTAGCACTTTCTAGAAACGGAGGCGGGAAAGAGGAAGTCGTCTAATAATTTACGTTCTTTGCTAAGCGAAGAATTTACCGATATTTATTCTCCGCCACTTTACGAAAGGAAATGCCGATTCATATATTGGTGCCATTCAGTTGCTCCCCCCCCCCCACACTCTCATTCTAATTATCGCCTGTTTTCAACTCTTTTTGGGCAGGAAAAAAAGACGTTTCTAACGCTAATCTATTTCTCATACATTTCTTTATTTCTTTGTTCCCTGAATTGTTGTTTTCAAAAGAAAAAAGCAAAGTATAAAATGTTTGCATGATTCACCCAAACTTTTATTCGGCAAGAAATTGTGGTATGCCATCAAGAAAGTTTTTTGAAACAACTCGCGATGAGACATAGCCCAGGGATATTGATTCATGTCATTCCCAAGGACTAAATTCGAACATAATTTTTTAAATTCTTTAATCACATTAGTTCTTTAATTTTTGTTTGATTTCGATCAATATAAAATCCTGAGTGGTTTAAGGTTTCTGTCGATATATTCTTTAGTTTAACCAAAATAGATGTAAGAATGTAACAAACATTTATAAGCCCCCCCCCCCCACCCCCCCAAAAAAAAAATCAGCAAAAAAGTTTGTAATAGGAAAAATTTTGAAGATTATCTCAACAAAATAGTTTTCTTAATAATATCCGTTGATCGCGACTGGTGAAAGTACTGGATTTGATCGGCGATTATGGAATGTCACTGGATTGATTTTAAGGCGTTGAATGTGACCAGCCAGTTTCCCCCACCTACTGAGCTGTTAAAGCTTGGTCAGAGGAGAGATCAGCTGCCAGTCTTTGGTCATCTAGATTTTCTAGGTGCAATTATATACCATTGTATCCTCAGCATAGATATTCACAAATGATCGGAGTATATTCTTAGGTTTAGTTGGAGTAGCGACCCCTGGGGGATGTCTACATTTTTATTTTTAGGATCATATAAAATCAAATTAATTAACTCTCGATATTTCTGAGATGAGGTATTGTAATTAATTACATTTTTCGGACTGTTTTACTATTTTACTATTTTTTGTTGTCGTATTCAAAACGTTCTAGTCATTGTGCACTCCGACCTTTTTCAGGTGTTTCGAATTTCAAACCATCCCTTTATTTCGTCCATCAGGGTATATACACTACCTATCATAATTATTAGGCCACCCCAGTGTTTTAAAAAAGTGATGTATTTCATACTATTTTTTTTAGTATTTATTGCCAAGTGAATAATTGTAAATGAAAATAGAATGGTTCTTTTGATATTATTACTTTGCAAAATTTTACAAGGCAAGTAGCGACAATTTAGCCATCGCACCCTGTAGATTTGCCATTTTATATCTACATATACACCACCGGCCATAATTATTAGGCAACCTCTGCGTTTTACAAAAATGATGTATTTCATACTATTTTTTAGTATTTATTGCCAAGTGAATAATTGTAAATGAAAATAGAATGGTTCTTTTTGATAATATTTCATAATAACGTGCATCAAATGAATTTATAAATATTTAATAATTACCTATATTGCAGTTTCATCAATGAAAGAATGAAGAAAATTTAGGCTGATTCAGACGAGTTCATTTTTGCTTCCTTGCCTTGTAAATTTTTGCAAAGTAATAATAACATCATTCTACTTTCATTTGGCAATAAATACCAAAAATAGTATGAAATTCATCATTTCTTAAAAAAAAAAACTAGGATTTCCTAAAAGTTATGGCCGATAGTTTAGATCTAGTTCTTCGTGCCAAGGTGGACAACATAAGGTGTTCCGTTCGAAAATCCAATCAACTGAAGAGGGCCGGTGCGTACAAATAGCAGAAACCTTTGGTGTTCCTCTTGATATTGTAATGGATTTCAAATATAAACTCTCCCCAGCTGCAACACTGTCCGTCTCTTAAATTCTATTATGAAATATTCTAAATTTAACTCCTACATACGGACAGGATATAATTCATCAGATATACGAAAATAAAAAGTGGAATATAACAAAGATTTGTCTTCTCACTGTACCTAATTAACATGTACAGCGAAAAGATTCTGAGACAGCTAGAAGTGCTGCCAGGATTCTTCATAGGCGGCCACAATCTGAACAATTAAAAATACGCAGATGATACAATGCTGATAACAGACACGGAAAGGAAAATACAGGACCTCCAACAAAAGGTAGCAAGGGAAAGTAAAAAGAAATGACTACGTTTAAACTAAAAGAAAACTGAATGCATGATTATCAACAAAAAGAAGACCCGAAAATGCCAACTATAAGTTGGGGATACTAAAATCAAAAAGCTACAGAAATTTAGATACCTGGGAAATGTTTTGACAGAGGACGAAAAAGGTGACACTGAGATCCGAAGGTGCATTGACATGGACAAGGACGCATTACAAAAGCTAAGCAGAGAGAGTCAGGTAGATTTCGTTGGAAACAAAAAAAAGTGTATTGGTCTGTTATGTGATATCTGTCCTATATGAAGGCGAATGCTGAACAATCTCCTCAAAGATGGAGGGGAGACTTGAAGCAACATAAACAAAGAAACGAGCACTGGACTGTTATGGGATATCTGTCCTTCTATATGGCAACAAATGCTGGACAATTTCTTCAAAGATGAAGGAGAGACTCAAAGCAACAGAAACAAAGAAAAGAGTACTGGACTGTTATCTGATATCTGTCCTTCTATATGGCAACAAATGCTGGACAATCTCTTCAAAGATGAACGAGAGACTCAAAGCAACAGAAAGAAAGAAAAAAGTACTGGACTGTTATGTGATATCTGTCCTTCTATATGGCAACAAATGCTGGACAATCTCTTTAAAGATGAAGGAGAGACTCAAAGCAACAGAAACAAAGTAAAGAGTACTGGACTGTTATGTGATATCTGTCCTCCCATATGGCAACAAATGCTGGACAATCCCTTCAAAGATGAAGGAGAGACTCAAAGCAACAGAAACAAAGAAAAGAGTACTGGACTGTTATCTGATATCTGTCCTTCTATATGGCAACAAATGCTGGACAATCTCTTCAAAGATGAACGAGAGACTCAAAGCAACAGAAACAAAAAGAGTACTGGACTGGTATGTGATATCTATCCTCCAACAGTGACTGCTGAACAATCTCCTCAAAGATGAAGGAGTGACTCAAAGCAACATAAACAAAGAAAAAAGTACTTAACTGTGATATCTGTCCTCCTATATAGCAGCAAATGCGGGACAATCTCCTCAACGATGAAGGAGTGACTCAAAACAACATAAACAAAGAAAAAAGTACTTAACTGTGATATCTGTCCTCCTATATAGCAGCAAATGCGGGACAATCTCCTCAAAGATGAAGGAGACAGTCAAAGCAACATAAACAAAGAAAAGAGTACTGAACTGCTATGTGATATCTCTTCTCTGATATGGCAGTGTATGCTGGACAATCTATTCAAAGACATAGGAGAGCCATGAATCAAAATAAATGTGTTTCTAAAGAAGGATGCTGAGTATACCATGGACCAAACGATGTTTTTCTGATAAGATGCAAATGAAAAGAAAGCTTATTCTGAGCTCATAATGAGGAAGGTGGGCTTGGAAAAAACTGTGACTTACAGATAGAGAAAAGCGAAACAGAGAAAAGCAGCACACAGTATACTTGATTGGCTTGAGCAAGGTTTGGGGAAGATACCATAAGGAAAAATATGAAGAGCTACAAGGGTTAGGGGCAGGTAGAAATTTATGGTCGCTTACGCCCTAAAAGGACACGGCATATAAAGAGAAAGAAAAGATATTTGTAATATTCATTAGGGTTTGGCTTGATGCGATGTCTGAACTAGTTGAATTAGGAGATGTGGCTCGCCAGAACATTTTTTAAGGAAATGTTAATCGATTAAGGATAAGCTTGTGATTTAGCGTTTTTTTTTTTTTTTTTTTTTTTCTTAAATGCATTGTAGAATGGAAAAATATTAACAGTGGATAATTTAATATCAAAATCTAAAACAGCAACTACTGTTTTACAAATTTCATCCTGAAGAAGTCCATTGGAAGTTTGAAACACTAACATAAGAGCATTTCCGATTTTAGCATCAACTTAATTACACACACACACACACACACACACACACACACACACACACACACACACACATATATATATAGGCATCCGCAGACAGATCTGTTTCGTTGAAGCACAGTACGGTTAGACATCCGATTGCTTCTAGCCAGGATTGAAACCCGACTGAGTTAACCTCAGTCGGCGATTATACCTGTGATCTGAGTTATGGGTGCTCGGTTGAGAAAGGCGCACATTAGCGTGTTATATGCAATGTGAACACACACACACACACACACACACACACACACACACACACACACACACATACACACACATATATATATATATAGTGCTGAGTTGTGAGGATGCTTAGTGCCAAGATTGTTGTTTTTCAGTGGTTTACTGACAAAAGACAATTTGGCAAGCAGGTTTTTTTGTCGCAAAGTGCTCGATATCGAGATATAGATAAAGTGTTAATGCGATTGGTGTGGCGGAATTTGTCGCTTAACTGAGCAGAGTCATGCCGACTTGGAAGTTTCGTGAAGGCACCATTATGATGCTATCACTCTTCAGTGCATTTTTTTATTTGCTGCTGTGTCCCGACTATGAAAAGCAATGAACCATATGCAGAAACACTCACTCACATACAAAAATATTAAATTACACAAAGCTCTACATAAGCTCTGCTCAGTTAAATAGCAAACTTTTACACATTAATCATATATATATATATATATATATATATATATATATATATATATTAATCATTTCACCCCAAGCAAGGCATTCCACTGCCACTATTGTGCTTGGGGCTACATAGGGGGAGGTAAATAGGAAGAGTGTTTAGATATAGGAAATGTCAGAAGTGGGGTGATAGATAGTTGGGTGGGTGGGAAGAGTGTTTGAAAGAATGGAAGTTAGTTTGTTAGGAGGTGTCTATTGACCTTACATTTAAACTCCTGTAGATTGTAGCCGTCGGGGAAGCAGTCATGTGGAAGAGAATTCCACAGTCGGGAAGTGCGAGAAAAGAAACTGTTGGAGTAGAAGTTTCGGTTGCATTGTATCGGTTTCACTGTAAAAGGGTGGGATCTAGTTGCTAATTTAGTATCTCCTGCAAATTCGAACCTAGGGGGCACCAGTGATCTAAGTTCATCGGAGCAGAAGCCATGAAAGTATTTATAGAAGAGACACAGGGAAGCCACGTCGCGCCGGTGAGAGAGAGACTGCAGGCGGTCTGCTAAGTCGGTATCGATCACATTACAGACCCTCCGCTGTACCTTGTCTAGAAGCCCAAGGAGAATAGCAGGGGCACCCGACCAGATATGGCAACAGTATTCAATGCACGGGCGGATGGTAGATTTATAAATGTGCAGGATAGATTCAGACGGAAAAAACCTCCGGTCCCTGAACAGAGAAGCGACTTTCATAGCAGCGGATTTAGCAATGGATTCGATATAGTCATTCCACTCGAGGTCCGCTGAAAGTGTGAGACCAAGGAGGCGTAGTGTTTTACTCTCTGGGAGGCAAGCCTGGTCTATGCTAATAGGAGGTTGGTGCGACTATGATGATTAATTGATAGTAGCTTCGTTTTAGAAGCATTAAAATTTACGAACCATTTCTTACCCCAGTCCACTACGGATTGGAGGTCCTTTCGAAGCTCGGCTGCAAGGTTAGCTTTGTCGCCCCCACCAGATTTTTGGTCGAGGCGAGAATAAACTGTGGTGTCATCGGCGTACATACCTACTTAGGATCTTATGGTATCAGGGAGATCATTAATGTAGATCAGAAAGAGCGTAGGACCTAGGATAGAGCGTATATATATATATATATATATATATATATATATATATATGAAATGATTTGTTTGAACATTATTTTTTATCGATACTCGTATTTAAGTACATATTTTTTTTTAATTAAACAGTATTATATATTATTATCTACCGGCCTGATTATTTACGAACCTGCAACCCCTATCCACCTAGGGGAATATATATATATATATATATATATATATATATATATATATATATATATATATATAGCTGTAATGTAAGAATTTGTCAGTTTGACTGAACCTGCTCAATTAAAATGACAAATTCATTGCAGACAACAATCTCTCTCCCTTACGATATCGAGCACTTTACAATAAAGTAACTGGCTTAACAAAATACTTTTATCAGTAAAACGACTGAAAAAACAACAATTTTGGCGCTAAACAAAAGATGTAACCGTAAATTCTACTCCAACAGCTTATTTTTTCGCGCTTCCCGCCTGTGGAACTCCCTTCTACAAGTCTGCTTTCCCGACAGCTACAATCTCCAGGTGTTTAAATGTAGGGTCAATAGACACCTCCTATCACACTAACTCCCAATTATTCTCAGAACACTCTCATCTACCCAACCCTCATTCTCGGTATCCTTACCCGCCTATCACCCACCCTCTGACATTTCCTATATTTAATCACCCTTTCTCCACTCTATGTAGCCCCCTGCGCAGTAGTGGCAGTGACATGCCTTGCTCGGAGTGAAACGCTTGAAAAAAACAACAAAAAAACATTATCATAAGTCAACAGTATATATATATATATATATATTTAGAAAAATGTTTAGATATTCTACAATTGCGACTCTTCAAGCCCAAATGAAACAACAGTTAATCTTCAAAATATGCCCTAAAAGCTTTATACACAGAAGAGCCGCAAGGTCATTATCGGCGTCGAA
Source organism: Ascarosepion bandense (assembly GCA_037127315.1). Lineage (NCBI taxonomy): Eukaryota > Metazoa > Mollusca > Cephalopoda > Sepiida > Sepiidae > Ascarosepion > Ascarosepion bandense. The sequence continues at coordinate 496,937 of JBBBDQ010001204.1, forward strand.
ATATATATATATATATATATATATATATATATATATATATATATATATATATATACACACACGGCCTATCATGTTGAATGTACCGGTTCTCGCTCGATCAACAAAGCTAAGCAACGTTGAGCCTGGCCAGTACTTAGATGGGTGACCACTTTGGAATACCAGGTGATGTAAGCGTATAGTGACGGATGTGCGTTGTGGTGCAGTGGAGATCGGCTCGGGAAGAGAAATCGGTGAGCAGAGTTCGAATTCCAGTTGAATACCCTGCATTCACTTAAGCACTGGTACCCTTGGGAAAGGTATTCATCAGTCCATTCCCTCCAGTTATGGGTTAAATAACAAGGATAGGACTTGGGGAACCTGCTCTTAAAAATGAATCCTGAAGAAAAATGTTGTAAAAATAAATAACCTTACCGAAAATCATTGGTTATGACCTTAAAATGATCCCATAAGGATTGATAGGTCGCTAAGCCTCAAAAGCAAAGCAAATATATATATATATTTTTTTAATCATATCACCCCAAGCAAGGCGAAAACGCCACTGATGCGCAGGGGGCTACGTAAGAGTGAAAAGATTGGAAAAGAGAAAAACCGGAAACCACAACCTAAACAGGAAACAAGGGATGAGCCTCTTCACCTGTTCAGTAGACGATATATATATATAATGGGTCGATATTGCCTAAATTGGAACCAACGTAAAGAAATCACTAATTTTTGCCACTGTAGGATATACCATACTCCTAAATATATCTGAAATTATTTAAATTTTATTTTAAAATCTTTACTATTTTTATTTAAATTTTAGCTTATTTTACCGGTATTTTTTAAAAATTTACTATCATTCTTTTATTTGTACCTATTAACAAATCCCTTTAAGAAAATATTTGAATATTAATTTTAATTTTTATATTTTTCATATTCTTCTTATCTTTTATATCATTTCGTATTTTATTTTATTTATTTTATTTTATTATTGCTTCGATTTTTCTATCGCCTTAGTCTTCCTCTGTTCCTTCTCTTCTCTCTCTCTCTCTCCTTTCTTCTTTTTTTTTCTCTCTCTAATTTTCTATTTCTCCTTTATCTTTTTTTTCTTTTTTCCGGTTTAAAATTTTTGACATGTCAGGCCTTCTGTAGTAAAACATTGAAACATTACGGTTCACGAGTCTTACACACACGATTCGTTAAAATGTCATAACCCGCTACCCCATTTAATTTATCTCATGACTTCTTTATTCTTAGGTTTTTATTTAGTGTTTAATTTTTATTTTTTCTTTGTTTTTAAATCTCCTCATCTACATATATTACCAAGTACATTAACCACATTTTACTGCCTGATAAAGATGCTTTAAAACCGAAACTTTATAGTTACTGAGTTGCAGTATGCAATTGTAATGATTTAATAATAATAATAATAATAATAATAATAATAATAATAATAATAATGGCAACATGAAGAAAGAAAGAAAAAATATTCAATAATAAAAGAAGGCAGTAAATTCAAACAAGATTTACAGTTAGTAGATTCTGTAGAAAAGCGAAACAGAAGCCAAGAGCCGGCTATTGCGGCAAAGAATATGAAAATGAAAGCCAAAGATAAAGCTCTTGAACAGATGAAACAGCGCTGGCAAGACAAACCTCTGCATGACCAATATCCAGTACGTGCCAATAAATCCAATGTTGACAAAGTTAATACTCATCGATGGTTACGTGCATCTGGATTAAAGTCTGAAACTGAAGGCTTTATTCTTGCAGCACAAGACCAACGTCTTTTCACGAGAAACTTTCAGGCAAATATTATGCATAATAATATGGATCCAAAATGCAGGTTTTGTGATAAACAATAGACCACCTAATCTCAGGCTGTTCTGTGCTTGCCCCAAATGAATATAAAAATCGCCACGATAGAGTTGGGCAATATTTACATTGGGCAATATGCAAACATTATGGAAAAGCTGTAGGCAAACACTGGTATGAACATCACCCAGCACCGGTTACAGAAATAGAAGATGTAACCATTCTATGGGATTACACCATCTACACAGACAGAAAAATTGAAGCAAACAGGCCAGACATTATTGTTAAAAACCAGAAGGAGAAAACTTGTCTATTAATTGATATGGCTTGTCCAGCGGATTGTAACATAGCAATCAAGGAATTTGAAAAACTGTCAAAATATAAAGACCTGGAAATTGAAATAGAAAAAATGTGGAAATTGAAAACAAGTGTTGTGCCAGTGATAGTAGGTGCACTTGGAATGATAAAAAATGGAACAAAACAACACATTGAAAGAATCCCTGGAAACCCCAGCTTAAGAGATATACAAAAAAATGTCTTATTAAGTACAGCCCACACACTAAGGAAAACTTTATCTATGTAATGCTGGAGATGATAGGGAAGATAGAAAAACATGAAATGAAGTCATAACAACACGCCACTACCTGCCTTAGGTCTCCCCGCAGACTTGGTTGGTAGTGAGACCAAAGCAGAAATCGAAATATGATGAAAAATGACATAATAATAACAATCATTACTATATATATATATATATATATATATATATATATATATATATATATATAAAACGTAGTGAAGATCCACGTATACCTTCTTAATATGTATAGGAAAAACTACTAAAAAGTTGTAATAATAAACTTACTTTATAAACTTACAAATTTTAGTAGTTTTTCCTATATATATATAGATATATATATATATTGTAATTTTGTTATTACAATGGTTTATAAAAGCATAATATCTTTACACAAAAATTTTCATGTTTCAGAACAATACTGTTCTTCTCCAGGTCATGTGTTAAAATAATGTTTATTTTAACATATGACCTGAAGAAGAACAGTATTGTTCTGAAACATGAAAATTTTTGAGTAAGGATATTATGCTTTTATAAACCAAAATTACAATACTTTTACTTTGAATTACAATACTCTACGTTGAATAGAGCACTCTTTATAAATGTAAATTCGTGAACAGTGGTTTTTTTAATCTACGTGTTCTTTCACTTTTTGTAATATATATATATATATATATATATATATATATATATATAGTTCTGGGTATGATGATAAACTACATCAGGCTGTAAAGCACCTGATCGGAAGATGGGGGGGGGGTCGGGGGTTAAGAAATTAAGAATCACCATCTTATTGCTGTTATTCACTGGTTCGCCCTTACCTGGGATGGTAGCACCATTTTGAGACACCGAATACATATGTGAATATATAAGTATACATATATATTTTTTGTATCTTTTCATCCTAAGCACGGCTACAGTGCCACTAGACCGCAGGGTTTTACATAGAATGAGAGTGAAAGAAAACGAGAAAACTTAGAATGAGGGGGATTGAGGCAAGGAGAAAAAAGAGAACAAAATGGTTATTGACGTTGCGTTTAAATTTTTTTAGTAGTCATAAGAGAAGGAAGAAATCGGAAGGCTGTTCCACAGGTGGGAAGTGCGAGAAAAGAAACCGTTTGAGTAGAAATGGCGGTTGCATCTCGCTAATTCAAGACCTAATTCCCAATCCAGTAGCACGCTTAAATTCATGTCGTCGGGGCACCAGAAATGTGGTTAGTCAGAGCAGTTGCCATGGAAAAAGCTGTAGAAAAGACAGAGGGAAGCCATATTAGGTGAGTGAGGAAGTGACTGAAGTGAAGTTACCATGTTGATTACATGAGAGAAATTCTTTGGATTTTGTGAAGAATCTAGAGATGCTAAGCAAGTGTACCAGTTCAGATAAAGCAGCAGTTTTCAAAGAATGGATAAATAGTCGATTTATAAAAAAGCTTAGAAATCATGGTTGCTACATCGGCCAAATATCATCATTAGAAAATATTTTTAACGTATAAATTTTATGGAGTGAGGTCTAATATTAATCAGGAAAGAATTTTGGCTAGAAATCTTTCTTAACGAGCAAGAAAAAAAGATTCTGGTATTTTTAGATGAAGAATAAGTAAGTGATTCTATTTCAAAGTGACGTTTTTTTATTTTATTTTATTTAACTTTATTTTTTGTAATTATTGCTTTTTTGGAATGGTATACTGTTGATCATTCCTAAGAGGATCAAATTCTTAAGCTTATGGTTGCAGGTGTAAATGGTTTTTGCGTCGAACTGCACATAGTTAATTAATTAGTGCACTCTTGTGTCATTTTCGTTCGACCTCAAATTCCTTAAAGGTTTTTTTTTACTAAAGTGAACGACGCAGAAATTCAGTGCGTTTAAACTAATTACGGTTTTTGCCCATCGTTTACAGGCACTCATGCAACGCGTGTAATAATAATATGCATAAATGCATGCACATATATATATATATATATATATATATATATATGTGAGTGTGTGTGTGTGTGTGTGTGTGTGTGTGTGTGTGTGTGTGTGCGTGAAATTTTCAGTTGTAACTAAAAATGTATCTGTAAAAGAACAATATGAATAAAAACAAAGGGAAAACTTATCTTAGCCGACACTTTTCGATGGATTCTAACAAAGCAAATGTAAGGATTTTACTTTGAAACCCGTACTTATAAATAGGACTCAAAATGATTTTAGTTTTTTGAAACTTAAATTTAAGAAACGCTCATAAATAGTCATCAGTCTAACTAAAAACTCTAGGTAAATTGTGGAGGATACTAAGTAACACAGTTTCATGTCAAATGAACGAAAAAGAATAAATGTTGTTGTTTTATTTTTTATTTTTTACTTTTTCTTTTGGCAGGGTGATTTCCATAAGGTTTTATTTTGGCAGGGTGATTTCCATAAGGTAATCCATGCTTAAATAATTTTAGTTCGGGATTAATTTATGTTTTACATATTTTAAATAAAAGGGATTTATGAATTTAACCTTTTTTATATTATGATTTTAACATTTATATAATCATGCATGTTGATTTTCGAAATGATTTGTAGCTAGATTAGCGTCAGCAAAGACATGTTTTCCCTTTATCTTCACACACACACACACACACACACACACACACACACACACACACACACACACACATATATATATATATATATATATATAAATCCAGGTAAAGAGGACCCAAGGTTTTACGATTTTGAGTTCCCTGGCATTTACTTTTTTTTTATAAAAAGCGCTCAATACAAAATTATAGAGCATTTTTTTTTTAATCATATTACCCCGAGCAAGGCGGTAACGCCACTGATGTGCAGGGGGCTACATAAGATTGAAGAGATTGGAAAAGAGAAAACCGGAAACCACATCCTAAACAGGAAAAAAGGGATGAGCCTCTTCACCTGTTCAATAGATGTGGGTGGAGTGTGAACCGGGCGACAGTTTAGTCTATCTACTCCAATTGAAAAAAAAAAAAAAAAGAAAAAAAAGTGAGAAGATTAGAAAAGAGAAAACCAGAAACCGCATCCTAAACAGGAAACAAGGGATAAGCCTCTTCGCCTGTTTAATAGATGTGGGTGGAGTGTGAACCGGGCGATAGGTTAGTCTATCTACTCCAATTGAAAAAAAAGAAAAAAAAACAAAGTGAGAAGATTAGAAAAGAGAAAACCGGAAACCGCATCCTAAACAGGAAACAAGGGATGAGCCTCTTCACCTGTTCAATAGCCGTGGGTCGAGTGTGAACCGGGCAAAGCATAATATAATCACATAATTATGAATTAAAATTACATTGCGACACGGAAATTTTTGTTTCGAGATTTCTATCTCGTCATCAGACAATGTTGGATGTTGTTCTTTTAATTTTTTTTTTTCACAACCAACATCCAACATTGCCTGATGACGAGATAGAAATCTGGAAACATAGAAATTTCCGTGTCGCAATAATTTTAATTCATATTTATAAGATTATATATATATATATATATATATATATATATATATATATATATATATTAATAAATATTCATCTACGTAGCATATTTATTAATGCATGTAAATTAACTCTGTGCATACTATATTGGGCACTGTTTTATTAACACCTGTATACAAATATTATACATGTGTGTACCCTCATATGTATATTTATAAGTTAATATAACTATATATAGTCATGTGAACTCATATATATATATATATATATATATATATATATATATATATATCGTTTTTGTTCGTATAAACATTTTGTTTCGACATTTTTTTCATTTTCAATGTCAAAGCAAAATGTACAATTTTGTAGTAGCTATTCATAATTTCTAATGTAAAAGTTAATTAATATTTATGGCTCTATTTTTATATCGAGTAATGTTTTACATTAATGGTTTGAACGTTGCAATTTTATTCTTCGTCCTTTCACATTTGTATATATATATATATATATATATATATATATATATATATATATATATTATTAAAATACTTTAATTTAAAATGAAAAAGTAGGAAGGTAAATCTTAAGACCTTGATCTTAATTAATATTAAAAAAAATTAATATTAAATGATGATACAGGAGGAGCGATCAATGTAATTAAAATTACAGAGCCAATATAAAATAAATTTTCAATATTCAAAAATGTTTAATGAACATTTCTACATAAAATCCCTAACAAAGATTTTACATCTCCTCAGCAACGGTCCTTCTTTCAAAATGGAAATAAAAATAAGAATAAAAAGAGAGAAAGTTAAAAATAAAAAGAAATAAAAAAAAGAATAAAAAATAACGGTTAAGATTTGAGAAAATTTTTGTCACAAAAAATTACGGAAGTAATTCATGTCTAATTTTCGATTTTAACTTTTAGATAGAGTTGTAAGTGAAGAAATGGAAAATTTGGTTTCGTCTAGCTTTACAAAGGAAAGAGTTATGAGTGGTGTTAAATTGAGAATTGGGTAAAACAAAACGGAAATGGGAGTGGGAGGTAAGAAAAATAAAGACAAAGAAAGGGAAGAATAGAAAGGAAAAAAGAGAAGAAAAAAGAGAAGCAAAAGGAAAAAAGAAAAATTCATATTAGAAACGCTCGATACGTGTCAAACAAAAACAACTTTTAAAGTTAATCTGATTAAAGATACCTCTAGGTATCGATAAACTAAATAAAATGAAATAAAAAATATATAAAAATATATAAAATTAATTAATATATATATATATATATATATATATATATATATATATATATAAAAGAAATAGGAAGAAATATAGTTTTAATGGGTGCTTTATTTATAGGGAAAAGAACCCAATAACTGAGATAGAGCGTATGTAAATATAAGCGTTAATATTGAAGCCAACACTCAAAGGCGACAGAGTGATTCATGCTAGGTGCCTTTACTTCAATGTTCACTTACACACACACACACACACACACACACACACATATATATATATATATATATATATATATATATTGCCAGAAAACTTTCTTTCAAATATGTTTCGTGTGAAAATTTGATGAATTATCTTATTGAGATTTTTTAATATTATTAAATTTTTCCGATTAAGGATGTGTAAAAATTCTTCATAATGTTTATTGTCCTAAGAAATTTTGACCATTTCTTTAGTCATTTTTAAGAGCTTTAATGTTAATTGAAATATAACAATTAAAAGCAAGTGAAATATAACAATTAAAAACAAGTGAAATATAACAATTAAAATCAAGTGAAATATAGCAATTAAAAACAAGTGAAATATAACAATTAAAAACAAGTGAAATATAACAATTAAAATCAAGTGAAATATAACAATTAAAATCAAGTGAAATATAACAATTAAAAACAAGTGAAATATAACAATTAAAAACAAGTGAAATATAACAATTAAAATCAAGTGAAATATAACAATTAAAATCAAGTGAAATATAACAATTAAAAACAAGTGAAATATAACAATTAAAAACAAGTGAAATATAACAATTAAAAACAAGTGAAATATAACAATTAAAAGCAAGTGAAATATAACAATTAAAAACAAGTGAAATATAACAATTAAAATCAAGTGAAATATAACAATTAAAAACAAGTGAAATATAACAATTAAAATCAAGTGAAATATAACAATTAAAAACAAGTGAAATATAACAATTAAAAACAAGTGAAATATAACAATTAAAAACAAGTGAAATATAACAATTAAAAGCAAGTGAAATATAACAATTTAAAACAAGTAAAATATAACAATTATAATCAAGTGAAATATAACAATTAAAATCAAGTGAAATATAACAATTAAAAACAAGTGAAATATAACAATTATAAACAAGTGAAATATAACCATTAAAATCAAGCGAAATATAACAATTAAAATCAAGTGAAATATAACAATTAAAAGCAAGTGAAATATAACAATTAAAAACAAGTAAAATATAACAATTATAATCAAGTGAAATATAACAATTAAAAACAAGTGAAATATAACAATTAAAAACAAGTGAAATATAACAATTAAAAACAAGTGAAATATAACAATTAAAATCAAGTGAAATATAACAATTAAAAACAAGTGAAATATAACAATTAAAATCAAGTGAAATATAACAATTAAAAACAAGTGAAATATAACAATTAAAAACAAGTGAAATATAGCAATTAAAATCAAGTGAAATATAGCAATTAAAAACAAGTGAAATATAACAATTAAAAACAAGTGAAATATAACAATTAAAAACAAGTGAAATATAGCAATTAAAAACAAGTGAAATATAACAATTAAAAACAAGTGAAATATAACAATTAAAAACAAGTAACCGAAAGTGCATGGAATTATAGAACTTACGGCCTCCAAACGACTTCGGAATTTTCTTCAACTCTTTTGGACGGTTGTACTTTTACTTCAATGTTCACTTATATATATATATATATATATATATATATATATATATATATATATATATATACTTAATAGCTCTGTTGAATGTTTTTTCTCACCAGTACTACATGTACGATGAGCGATGCGTTATATAGATATATTATTGTTTTAAACGTTATATCTAGTCAATAAACATATTTGAATAAACATCATGTCCAGTGTAATTTTCATCTACTGACCTGTGCTGTTGATCTTCTTAATAAAAAAAATTTTTTAGCAGATTTCGAACCGATGTTTTCATTCCGGCCACTAAACCAAAAATGGCACCCAACCATGAGTACGGTTTTATAAATATATAAAGGAAAACTCGGTTATGAATTATAATTTATTTCGTTGTCTAAGTTTATAGCATCTATTTCTTCAAACACACAAAAAATTCAGTTTCGAATTTTTTCTTGTATGAAGATCTCTTCATACAAGAAAAAATTCGAAACTGAATTCCTAAAAATTTACCCGACGAAAAAATTATAGTTTATAACCGCTTCAGATGATGTGTTGAGTTTTCATTGATATATATATATATATATATATATATATATATCAATTAAAACTCATGACGATCAAAAACAGCTCTTTACATATATATATATATATATATATATATAAAGAGCTATTTTTGATCGTCATCGGTGACCCTAATATTCTGTTTTTTGACCTACGCTGCTTCTGATCGTTATCGGTATACCCATGACTGTGTCCTTGAACCCACGCTGTTTCTGATCGTCTTTGATATACCCAGTATTCTGTCCTTGGACCTAGGCTGTTTCTGATTGTCATCAGTGTATCCAGATACTCTGTCTTTGAACCTACGCTCTTTTATTTGGTGTATCCTGTATTCTGTCCTTGGACCTACGCTCTTTCTGATCGTCATCGGTGTACGCAGTACTCTACTCTTGGACCTATGCTGTTTTTAATGACCATCGGTGGCCCTGGTACTCTGCTCTTTGACCCTTGCTGTTATTCATCGCCATCAGTGACCACAGTACTCTCTCTGTTCTTGGACCTATGCCGTTTTGTATCGTATTCGGTGACCCTAGTACTCTACTATTAGACCTACGCTGTTTCTGATTGTCATCAGTGTATCCAGATACTCTGTCTTTGAACCTACGCTGTTTTATTTGGTGTATCCTGTATCCTCTTTGGTGTATCCTGTATTCTGTCCTTGGACCTACGCTCTTTCTGATCGTCATCGGTGTACGCAATACTCTACTCTTGGACCTATGCCGTTTTGTATCGTATTCGGTGACCCTAGTACTCTACTATTAGACCTACGCTGTTTCTGATTGTCATCAGTGTATCCAGATACTCTGTCTTTGAACCTACGCTCTTTTATTTGGTGTATCCTGTATTCTGTCCTTGGACCTACGCTCTTTCTGATCGTCATCGGTGTACGCAGTACTCTACTCTTGGACCTATGCCGTTTTGTATCGTATTCGGTGACCCTAGTACTCTACTATTTGACCTACGCTGTTTCTGATTGTCATCAGTGTATCCAGATACTCTGTCTTTGAACCTACGCTCTTTTATTTGGTGTATCCTGTATTCTGTCCTTGGACCTACGCTCTTTCTGATCGTCATCGGTGTACGCAGTACTCTACTCTTGGACCTATGCCGTTTTGTATCGTATTCGGTGACCCTAGTACTCTACTATTAGACCTACGCTGTTTCTGATTGTCATCAGTGTATCCAGATACTCTGTCTTTGAACCTACGCTCTTTTATTTGGTGTATCCTGTATTCTGTCCTTGGACCTACGCTCTTTCTGATCGTCATCGGTGTACGCAGTACTCTACTCTTGGACCTATGCCGTTTTGTATCGTATTCGGTGACCCTAGTACTCTACTATTAGACCTACGCTGTTTCTGATTGTCATCAGTGTATCCAGATACTCTGTCTTTGAACCTACGCTCTTTTATTTGGTGTATCCTGTATTCTGTCCTTGGACCTACGCTCTTTCTGATCGTCATCGGTGTACGCAGTACTCTACTCTTGGACCTATGCCGTTTTGTATCGTATTCGGTGACCCTAGTACTCTACTATTAGACCTACGCTGTTTCTGATTGTCATCAGTGTATCCAGATACTCTGTCTTTGAACCTACGCTCTTTTATTTGGTGTATCCTGTATTCTGTCCTTGGACCTACGCTCTTTCTGATCGTCATCGGTGTACGCAGTACTCTACTCTTGGACCTATGCCGTTTTGTATCGTATTCGGTGACCCTAGTACTCTACTATTAGACCTACGCTGTTTCTGATTGTCATCAGTGATCCCAATATTCTGACTTTGCAGTAGGTACCTCCAATTAATCGCTATAAAAAAAGCATGAAACAGCAAAGTATGAATAAAAAAGTTCATAAACTTAATCAAACAAACTTTTTCCATCAAAATATATATATTATTATTAAGAGGAAAGATCAAACCAATTTTTAATTATTTAAAAAAAATTTTAATCCCTGCTAACATTTTTGAAATTTTGTTAGAAAGTTTTGTTTTTATTTGAGTTAGCGACTAAAAAAAGTTTACGACTGTTTTACAATGGGTAACGTAATGATGACACAACACACTATTTTTCCCCGGTGAAAAACACATTAATTTGGAAATTCTCGCAAAAATCAAATAAATAGATCTGAATGAAACTTTCAGTACTCATTCATAAATAAATGAAATTATTTTTTAATTATTATTTTTTTAAATATCTTGGTGAAAATATTTTTTTAACTCTGTTACCCCACCTCTACGTAAATCCATGAAATTTTAATAAATTTTAATTATCTGTAAAAAAAATTTTATTAGCTAAATGCAGGACTCATTGGGGCATATAAATCATCTATGTTTTTTATTTTAAACTGGACAACCTGACCGAAAATCCGAAGAGTAAGATAAAAATGCAATAAAACTCTGATATAATTTAATTTGATAAACTTTTAATTGCTGGAATAAATAATAATTATTGAGGATATTATAGTTTGAAAAAAAATTTTTTTTCGTTTACTAATAAAATTTTGAAATAACTGTTTTTATTTTTTTATTTTTTATTCTAATAATTCATAAAAGTGTTACAAATATTTTAAAAACCTTTTATAGAAACGTTGTTTAATTTCTTTTTTACTTAAGAATTGTTTATTATATTGCCTATCGAAAATTGAAAAGTTTAATAAAAATCATTCACCAATTTAATTTTTAAAATAAAAAATAAAAATTGTGTGCAAATATGGTAATTTTTATTAAGTACGGTGTTCCATAGGGATCATAACAAGTTTCCGTAGAGGTCGTATTATTTTTAGAAGTTAACAAGTGTTTGTTTCCCTTACATCGAAAACGACACAAACCACACTTTGATTCTAATTTCATTCTTTTTTTTATTAAATTGAAATTATTCTGAAAGAAATTTAATTTTTTTTAATTTTTCAGAAAGCATATTAATAAATAATTTCAGAAAAATATGTAATATTTAAACATAAAAATATTTAATTTTTCAGAAAAATATTAATAAATAACATAATATAACATAGTTCGGTTATTTTAATTTAATTCTTTCTTATTAAATTATTTGAAAAGAATTTTAAATTTTTATTTATTCAGAAAGAATATTTTTATTTATTCAGAAAACATATTTTTATTTATTCAGAAACCATATTTTTATTTATTCAGAAAGCATAGTCTGACTATAAATCTCAACTAAAATTCTATAAAATATTATATACTTGCTGAAAATATTATGTTAAATTTTTAATTTTACGATTTAATTAAAAAACAACAAAAAATTTAAATTTCCAAATGTTATGTTTTAAGCTACATTAATTTTTTGTCACTTTCGGTCGCCATCCAATCGTTATTGACAGCTACTGCTTGTCAATACATCATTTGTCACCTAAGATAATGCAGATAACGAGGGCTACCGTAGTTAAAGAGAAGTTTATATCGTACATTTCCAGGCAGTAAGCACTTACTACTTATTTGAAATCAGATAAATGTAAGTTTCAATTATAAAAATCGACTTAAATAACGTGTCAAGGAGGTATATTTTTTTGCAAGATTTTTAAAACAGAAATTTGGCTACTGTTTACGTAATGAGTCGATCAATCAATAATGGCGGTATATTTAAAAACCTTTTTTTCAGCAGTTAAATTTTTGATTCCGATCAATATAATTTCGGTTTGAACTAAACCAGGGTATTTTGCTTACTGTAATTAGTAAATTTAATCTCTTGGCTTTCAATTAAAGCTAAAATTAAAGCTTCAAGAAAACATTTTCATTTTTAAAAATTAAATTTTAATTGAGGTATCAAAAATGAGCAGTGATTTATTGGAGGTACCTACTTTGCAGTAACGTTGTTTTTGATCGTCTTTGGTGTACCCAGTATTCTGTCATTGGTCCTACGTTCTTTCTGATCGCCATCAGTGTACCCAGTATTCTGCTGTTTGAGCTATGCTACTTCTGATCGCCATTGGTGACCCCAATAATCTGCTCTTGGACCTATGCTGTTTTTGATCGCCACTGGTGACCCCCGTACTCTGCTCTCAAACCTACGTTGTTTTTTTATCGCTATCGGTGACCCAGTACTCTGTTCTTAGACCTACGCTGTTTCTGATCGTCATCGAAGTAACCTGGATAACGCTTTTTCTGATAGTCACCGGTTTACTCAGTGCCCTGTCCTTAGACGTACGCTATTTCTGATAGTCATCGATATTCCCAGTACTTTTTCCTTAAACCTACGCTGTTTCTGGTCGTCATCAGTGTCCACAGTGCGCTACCCTTAGGCCCAGGCTGTTTCTGATGGTCATCTGTGGTTTCGGCATTTTCTCCTTAGACCTACGCTTTTTCTGATTGTTATCGGTGACCCCAGTACTCTGATTTTGATATATGCTGTTTCTGATTTTTAGCATCGAGTTCCTCGATACCATTAGTTCCTAACTAAATATTTATGCATCTGACAAGGACTTACTCCTGAATTGTAGGAAGTCTGACAGATCGAAATAAACCTGGCAAATATACTAAAAGGCCCCCTGTCAGTTGTTATCTGGAGCAAGGAGTGGTTTGCAAATTTCAACGCTTCCAAAGCTACTTTCATATAATGACTACAGAAAAAAATTTCCACATTTTAATTTAATCTTGTCGCCCGAAATGAAAGATATTTGAAAGAACGGTTGTTTCACAAATAAACACACACACACACACACACACACACACACACACACACATATATATATATATATATATATATATATATATATGATATATGAGTAATGAAAGGAACACTCTTGACTACTAGCGTTTATTTGTGTATATAATACGCTAATAATCATGTTTAGAGATAAAATCTCCGACTGATGTCAAATCGGTCGAGTTTCAATCCCAACTGGAATTAATTGAGTGTCTAACCATATTGCTGAACTGTAATACATCAAAACAAGACTGTTTGCAGGTTACTATATATATATATGGGTATCATATGGACATTTGTGCATTTGTGCTGTACATATTCAATTTAGATAGATAGATAGATAGATAGATAGATAGATAGATAGATAGATAGATAGATAGATAGATAGATAGATAGATAGATAGATTGATTGTGAACTAATCGTATTTTTGGTTAGTGAAAGGTTATTTTTGCCTCAATTTCAATTCAACGTTTCGATTTGGCATGCGCTTGATCAGTTTTCACATGTTCAGATTTCAAACAAGAACCAAGAATCTATCTGTTTGATAAAGAATTTTACAATATTTTGCATCAAATCATCTTCTAATCGTTCTATTAAGTCCTAGCCGAATTTGAAAGTCAGCTGGCGATTTTATGAAATTCTTTCCGTCGACTCGTGCGCACTATTAACATCTGCTTCCACGCTACGTGACCCACTGATTTGTCCGGCCTGAGCAAAGGCGTCGATAACAGTTGAAGTAACGACAGCAGATGTGTTTTTCTAACAATTGTTGTTATTTTCCAACTTTGATTTCGTCCTTCATACGTTTTTATCGCTTGGATATCTCCGTAACGCATTGGAAATTTTTGTCTGTTTTTATCTTTTTATTTTTTATTTTTATTTATTCCTGTCTGGAAATTTAATGCTGCATTTCTTACCAATCCTTATTGAACATGTCAAAATTCTAAAGCCCGCTCTTTGATCAACTCTCGTCCACGCGAGATTTTCCGCCCGGTGCTCTCGTTTGAAAGCAAATTCCAAAATTGAGTTGGTATCTGAGGAAAAGCATAGGACAGAAACTTCTGTTTGTCCATGTGAATGTGTACGGATGCACGAAAATCGATAAATACTTTCCTTTATCTGATTCAAGGGATTGGGTCTTTTACCTGGCTTCAATCGTTTGTAATTGACAAAAGTAAAGAGAATGAAAGGGATCCCGAGGAATATACTTGTCATTAATTGAAATTTTACTGGACATATTTTGGATGGAACAGATGAGACTTAATACCTGAATGAATATAAAAAAATATTGAGTGCAAAGATTCTTAAGCACATATTAGAGAAAAAAAAAAGAAATATATATTAGACGTGCACAAAAGATCCAAGGGCTTTTTCTTAAAATAAAAAAAAATTGTAAAGAGATGGAAAGTTACACACACACACACACACACACACACACACACACACACACAACACACACTATTTTATATACACTACCGGCCATAATTATTAGGCCACCCCAGTTTTTTAAAAGAAATGATGTATTTCATACTATTTTTAGTATTTATTGCCAAGTGGATAATTCTAAATGAAAATAGAATGGTTCCTTTGTTATTATTACTTTGCAAATATTTACAAGACATATAGCGACAATTTACCCATCGCACCCTGTAGATTTGCTATATATATATATATATATATATATATATATATACACTACCAACCATAATTATTAGGCCACCCCAGTTTTTTAAAAGAAATGATGTATTTCATACTATTTTTAGTATTTATTGCAAAGTAAATAATTGTAAATGAAAATAGAATGCTTCATTTGTTAATACTGCACAATAACATGTGCATCAAATGAACTGCTCTGGTGACCAGTTTTTGAGCTCTCTTCCCCATGCTAGTCTCTTCTTCTTTTTGGCTCAAGCAAAGGCTTCCTGGTTGCCTTGTAAACTTTTGTAAAGTAATAATAACAAAAGAACCATTCTATTTTCATTTAGAATTATCCACTTGGCAATAAATATAAAAACAGTATAAAATACGTCATTTTTTAAAAAAACTCGGTTAGCCTGATAATTATGGCCGGTCGTGTAACTCCAACTGTTGCAAAATAAACTGTCGCGTCTCTGGATATACAAATTTTATTTTTGTTGCCTACTTCGTTTTCTTTTGTCAAGTCTCGGATTTTGCTGCAACACACTGTAAAAGCATATAGGATATACTCAATGACAACAATAATAATAATACGCATAATATATAATACTAGCAGTATAGCCCGGCGTTGCTCGGGTGTAATGAAAGCTTTAAAACTAATCCATGGTCCTGGAGCTCAGACTCTTTGGACGTTGGCACGAAAAACTAAAAAGAAATAGTTGTTTCCAGTTAAAGCGAAACCGTAGACTGAAAGAAAAATGAATGGATGTAAGTCAAATTTTGATTTCCTGGTATCGATATCAAATAAGTATTTTTCCGTCGTAAACTGAGTTTTGAAGGCTAAATAAGTCTTCTGAGTAAATGGTATCATGGCTAAGAACTACAAACTAAAATAAAAGGGCTGAAAAAATACAGACATACAGGCAGATATATATATATATATTATCGATTTTCTGCACTATTGTAAGAACTGCAACCTTGAAACTTCTGAATATCGTTTTTTATGTCTTTGTCTATGAGGTATCAAATTTGATTAAAATCGCACCACACCCGATTTTTTCTATTATTGATGTTCGATATTTATCGGGGGTACCTCGACACAAAACCTAGCTAAGAACACTCGCAGACGCTTATAGTACAACTGTGTAAATTTTCATGAAAATCGGTTCAGCTGTTGCCGTTAATGTTTAATTTCACACAGTTTGATCAACCAAATGCAGCCGACAATTCTACTCCATCTGCTTCTTCTCTCTCACTTCCCGCCTGTAGAACTCTCTTCCTTATACTTGCTTTATGGATGGCTACAACCTCCAAGAATTTAAATGCAATGTCAATACCAATCTCTTATCAAACTTGACTCCAGTTCTTTCTACATCACTCTGTATATCTTGTTCTTTTCTTTTTTCTCTACCTTCGCAACTGTCTTCACACCTGTATTCCCATCCTTCTCTTGTCCTTTCTCTGATACCACTGGTTCGTCTTTCTCTTCACTCTTCTCTTGTCTAAACGTTTACTCTTATGTAGCCCTCTACGCATCAGTGGCGGTACCGTCTTGCTTCGGGTGAAGCGATTAAAATAAATTTGTTTAACGCCACATCAAATCCTTGTGGGTGATTTAATCCCGAAATTTAATTTCATTGTGACTTTTGTAGTAATAAAAATGATACATGTTATTCTGCATTCACAGTCGACAACATGGTAGGTGATACGCAGCATCTGTGTGGACATAATTACAAGCGATGGTAATATATGTTTATGTTGTAGTTGTATTTGTTATTATAGTATGATTTCTTTAAGAACTTGTAGAATATTATATGGATTAATGCAATGAAAGACTTTTCAAGTTGGTTGTTTGGTTTTCATTTTTTGTTATTTTTTTTTATCTCGTGACTCATTTGAGCCATAAGAGCGCCACTTTTACAGCAGTCGCAGTAGAAGTAGTCTTTCTTTGGGCACAACAGCCTGACGGAGCCCCTCCCTCTCCGAGTTGATTTTATTTCAGAATTTCTATTCTCCTAGACCGCTTGACGAAGATATTAAAGAAAAATATTCTGTCCTTCTATTTACCCATAGCGGAGGGGAGAAAAGATGGATTCATGCCTTTTCCGATGGAATACATCTATCTTCCCTCCAGCTATGGGTTAGCTTAGCGGCATATTAATCTCTATGTGTTATTTTAATGCAGAAATTTATATATTTTGAACCCATTTTTTGGCATCACCTAAATAAATGCTGAATCAAACTGTTTGCCTTCAATTACAAATACAATTGTTGATATTTCTTTTAATAAAAATAATTTTCTAGTATCTTTATACTTTCATAGTGTTTGTTTGTATTTGGCGGTTCACTATTTACCCACAGCTGGGTTCCTAACAGGTGCTACTACCACAGATCAAAACTAAACTGAAAACAATTGCAGTTAAGAGGTAGTTCGACGCTTCTCAAAACCTCCAATGTTTCGATCAGCTGCCATATGTATTTTATCGTCATACCCAGGACTATGCTCTGTGGAGAAATAAACATGAATTTTCTTTTTTGAGAACTTTTGATGAAATTTACTTCCTTCATGATAACTCGAAAAATATCTACACAAAAGTTTGACTATGCGTGAAATCGGAAAAGCGTTTCGCGAAGTAAACTTTCACGTTAAACTCATCCAAATTCTGCTCTCTAAGTCAGTATTGCAGTAATTTGAACGAGGCCATTAGGCTCAAACCCTCGGTCACAATGATTTACATCTCCGTGCTAGGACAATTATTAAATAGTCATGCCTACCTTGTTTTACTCACAAGGCTTGGTTTAATACGGTATTTTTCCCAAGAACTTTAAAACGCCGCTTGATAGTATCATCTCCCTATTCTAATATTGCCAAGAAATCTCTTTCTTGACATATCGACTGCGGTGAGATTCGAAACCGAAACGTTAATACTCTAGCCATGCGTCTATATTTATACTGTAGAAGCTTGTCATATGCCCATACTTTACGTCATTCATTTTAAGGGCCCCACCATGGAGCTATCGCCTATCAAAACACATATGAAGTCGATTGTCGAGTCATCCAGCAAGCAATTCGACGCGCAGACAATGCTTATTAATAATCGCAAACGTAGGCAAGGGAGTGGCTTGCGGTTGGCTGGTCGGGTTTGACAGAT
Organism: Ascarosepion bandense; assembly: GCA_037127315.1. Classification (NCBI taxonomy): domain Eukaryota; kingdom Metazoa; phylum Mollusca; class Cephalopoda; order Sepiida; family Sepiidae; genus Ascarosepion; species Ascarosepion bandense. The sequence continues at coordinate 515,667 of JBBBDQ010001204.1, forward strand.
ACCAGCTGGGATTAGCGGCATTTCTTCCAGTTGATGACATAACGTACCGAATCACTGGTCGATCCGTCACAATTGTGAAATTGGACACAACGGAGCGGGTTGGATATTGTGGATGGACTAACAAACAACTGTGCACAGGAGAATGACGATGTTTCGTTTGATCGGCTTGATGGCCGCTCCAAGGAAAAATTGTCGCCCTTTGATAAGATTTTGCAATTTTTCTGTCACCTTCATGCAGTCGACATTTCTCTAATCTTTCGTTTTTATCCCCGTTTTTATTTTATTTTATTACCTTTTTCGTCGAATGCTTCTTTCTTTCTTTCTTTCTCTCTTTCTTTCTTTCTTTCTTTCTTTCTTTCTTTCTTTCTTTCTTTCCATTAATTTTTCCCCTTCCTTTCGTGCTTTCCGACGTATTCTTCTTTCTTTTTCTTTCTTTCTTTCTTTCTTTCTTTCTTTCTTTCTCCATTAATCTTTTTTTGCTTCCTTCCCTACTTTCCGACGTATTCTTCTTTTTCTTTCTTTCTTTCTTTCTTTCTTTCTTTCTTTCTTTCTTTCTTTCTTTCCTATATTCCGATCTATTCTTTCTTTCTTTCTTTCTTTCTTTCTTTCCATTAATTTTTTCCCTTCCTTTCGTGCTTTCCTACGTATTCTTCTTTCTTTCTTTCTTTCTTTCTTTCTTTCTTTCTCCATTAATCTTTTTTTTGCTTCCTTCCCTGTTTTCCGACGTATTCTTCTTTCTTTCTTTCTTTCTTTCTTTCTTTCTCCATTAATCTTTTTTGCTTCCTTCCCTGCTTTCCGACGTATTCTTCTTTCTTTCTTTCTTTCTTTCTTTCTTTCTTTCTTTCTCCATTAATCTTTTTTTGCTTCCTTCCTTACTTTCCGACGTATTCTTCTTTTTCTTTCTTTCTTTCTTTCTTTCTTTCTTTCTTTCTTTCTTTCTTTCCTATATTCCGATCTGTTTCTTTCTTTCTTTCTTTCTTTCTTTCTTTCTTTCTTTCTTTCTCCATTAATCTTTTGTCTTCCTTTCCTGTTTTCCGACCTATTCTTTCTTTCTTTCTTTCTTTCTTTCTTTCCTATATTCCGATCTATTCTTTCTTTCTTTCTTTCTTTCTTTCTTTCTTTCTTTCTTTCTTTCTTTCTTTCTCCATTAATCTTTTTTCTTCCTTTCCTGTTTTCCGACCTATTCTTTCTTTCTTTCTTTCTTTCTTTCTTTCTTTTACCATCTTTGTCTCTTTTTCTTTCGATCTTTTTTATTCTTATCATTTATTTATTTTATATTCATTTATATTCTTTTCTCATGTCCTATTTTTTCTTTCTCCTTTCTTTTGCATAAATTTTCTTTTTTTGACTTTTGTTTTACCTTTTCCCTCTTTTCATTTTTAAAGTTTTTCCATTTTTTTCCAATTTTTTTTTCAAATTATTTTTCTTCTTTATTTTCTGCAACTTTTCTTTTTTCATTCTCTTCTTTCTGCTTTTATTTTTGAAAAACTGGATAGTAAAGTATGAATTCCAGTCGAGTTCACTGCATTTACTCAGGTCTTGTTAAAGATGCAAAGCTATCTCCTGCATCTCGCTCTGGGTTCTTCTTCTTCTTCTTCTTCTTCTTCTTCTTCTTCTTCTTCTTCTTCTTCTTCTTCTTCTATGTGCCTTGTTCTTTCAGGACGTAGGCGATCGTGGGCTTCCACCTTTCTCTAGCCCTTGTGGCTCTTGGTATAATTTCGCCTGTTACCCCACCCACACCCCGCTCTGCCATTCACTTACTCAGGTCCTTCAAATATGTTATCCGTTGCTTTCCTCTACGTCTTTTTCCTTCTATCTGAGAATCAGATTCTCAAAGCCTTCCTTCCTTATTACATGTTGCAAGAACTTCACTTGTCTCTTCCTGATGCTCAGTATTAATTTCCTTTTCGTTTCCATTCTTTCCAACACCTCATCATTGCTCACATACTCGGTCCATGATATCCGCAGCATCCTTCTGTAGAACCACATTTAATTTGCTTCAAGATTTTCCTTCCAGCATTCACTGCCATATTGAAGAACTGACATCACATAGCAATAGTAGCACATATCTGAAAAAAAAATTATATTCTCAAAAAAATTGTTAATGAAATATTCACTCGCAAAAAATGGAATTCAAAACAGTTTCCGATTTTAAATAACCTACAAGGGGTTTACAGAGGTATCACATTCAAACGCCGCTTCCCGTACGATCATTGAAGTTAAGCAACGTCAAGCCAAGTCAGTACTGTTATGGGTGACCGCATTGAAATACCAGGTACTGTAAACTGAGATGCGAGGGTTTCGTAATGAATAAGGGCTCAGAATCGTTAATCAGAGAGCCGAGTTCCAATTCTCGTTTGGTTCGTTGGTGAAGATGAATCCGCGTTTCTCTCCCCAGCTATAGGTTAATTAGTAAAGTTTTTTTACCAATAAACCATTCTTATATCTAAAAAAAAAAATTATTAGAATGTAAAAATAATTTTTCACTTTAAATAACCCGCAAAGAGTTGATAAGCCGTAAAAACGAATCAATCAATAATATTTATTCTTATAACAGCATTTTGGCCATTATACCTTCAAGCCTTTCGCAGATTTATATCAATCCACAAGAAATTCTAAATTCTAATCTACAGGGCTACAAGGAATTCTAAATTTTAATCTACAGGTCTAGACAGCGGAACGGGAACAGTCTACCTCCGGATATTAAATAAAAAGTTAAGTTGACAATTTCCTGAAGATCGATATACAGCTGAAGAAGCCCTGAGGGCATAACGGCCGAAACGTTGTGATAGCAACAATAAAAATTAGGACAATAGTCCAAATATAAACAATACCTAAAAAGCTGTAGAGGGTATTTGGGGACTATATATAATTGTTTTAAATATATATATATATGTCCGTTGTGCCATGATTATTACTAGATTCAACTGAAACTGAAGTCTCAAAGTCATAACATAACCTGAAGAACCAATCCAAATATAGTAATGAAATTCAAGACGAATGAATGAACACAAACTGTAAGAACCAATGTTCTGTCGAGGTTTAAACATAAATAATTGAACGTGTGTTACAGAATGCAGAGGTTCAGTCGGGATGGTCAATGATTGGCCAGAATAACTCAGTGATGGATTGCCTTTGTCTAAGTTTTAGATATAAGTCCAAAAGGAGGCGAAGTCAACAGAGGGTCGTAGGAATTTTTCCAACGTCGATATGCTTCCCACATCCAGTTTCAATAGACAGGCTAAGACTACACGCGTAGAGACGCTAAGCTCTTCCTACAAATACTTTTTAGAATACATGCTGCCAGATATGTCCCTCTCTTTTGATGAAACGAGTGAGAAAAGAAACTATCTGTTGGTGATACTGTCTATGTAACTGCGACACAGAACTCCACATAAATATTGAATCAAGCTATTGACGATGTCTTCAGCACTATTTGAAAAGTCAGAGAGAAGAGAAAACATTTTTTTAATCGTTTCATTCCAAGCAAGGCGGTACCGCCACTGGTGCGCAGGGGGCTACATAAGAGTAAAAGTTTAGCTAGGAGGAGAGTAAAGAGAAAGACGAACCAGTTACAAGGGGTGTCAGAGAAAGGGCAAAAGAAGGATCGGAATACAGGTATGAAGACGGTTGCGAAGGTAGAGAGAAAGGAAAAGAATATACAGGGTGATGTAGAAAGATATACAGGGTGATGTAGAAAGAACTGGAGTCAAGTTGGATAAGAGATGGGTATTAACATTGCATTTAAATTATTGGAGGTTGTAGCCATCAAGAAAGCAAGTATAAGAGAGAGTAAAATTTTAAGCGGAAGGAGAGCGGAGAAAAAGACTAACCAGTTACTGGGGATATCAGAGAAAGGCAAGAGAAGGATGGGGACACAGGTGTGATGACAGTTGCGATGGTAAAGCGAGAAAGGAAAAGAACAATATACACGTGGTGATCCAGAAAAGACAAGAGAAGGACTAGGGTTAAGTGGATAAGAGGCGGGAATTGACATTGCATTTAAATTCCTGTGGGATGTAGCTGTCAGGAAAGCAAGTATACGGAACAGAGGTCCACAGGCGGGGAGTTGGAGAAAAGAAGCCGATCGAGTAGAATTTAAAATGTAGAATTTAACAAAACCTGCGAAAATTAACGATTCAAAACTGCATGAAAATGACCAGACAAGACATCATCAGCTCACTGTCACGAACCAGAGAGGAGTCAAAGCTGCCTGAGAACGATCAAACAAAACCAAGGTATCATCACATCCTTAAGTCACGAACCAGAGACGAACGACCTAACACAAACTGAAGACTGAAAGTCGGTGGGGCATAGTTTTATCAAAACATGAAGAATCTTCGTCGAGATTGTGAATTTAACATTATTTGAAACCTAACAGACGGATTCACACAATAAATTGACTGATACAGGGCATAACAAAAATAGTGGGGCACCCAGTGAGAAACGAATTCTTTACAGGAAAATTAATCTGCAAGATTCAATTACTAGTCATTGCATTGTCAGGCAAAGTATACTGAGTAATAAATTTTTAAGCATTATATTAGACTTTGAAAAAACAGTAGCTACTCTAGCATCTACGCATCGCTCATTCAGTAATTAATTAGAGCACGCTAACTACTGGCGTATGATTCATCATACGCTAAAAGTCTGTCTCTTTCTACCGAGCGCCCATAGCTCAGGGGTAGAATCACGCCAATTCGGTGGGTTTCAATCTTGGGTAAAATCAGTCGGATGTCTAACTGTACTGATGAGCTGTGATACAGCAAAACAGATCTGTCTGCGGATGACTATATTTATATATATATACAAGAAAATGTGCAAGAAGCAGTGAACGTTTTGTTTAAAGTGTAGATTTATTATTATTAATATTTTTTGCATTTTGCATGATATATTAAGTCTCCGTAATGGTATCTGTGTCCCTAAACGTGTTTCGAGTCTAAAGTTTACTCTTATCAGGCGAATAAATTTGTGACTTTACTTATCGAGATCCATTTTGCAAATCCGACATGTAAAGTCACAACTTTACATTCGCTTGAAGAGTGCCAACTTTAAACTCTAAACACGTGTAGCGACACAAATACTATTATAGACAATTAATATATTATCAGTCAGTTAAGGGCCATACGTGATACACGCTTGGGCGATCATGTCTCGAAAGAGACATGACTGACTGGGCAGAAGATTATCCCGCAGTAGTTTGCCATTGCTTTCTGCGGTAGACTGGTTGCCGACCAAGGCTATAGAACCCAATCTGTCCTGCTATTTAACCCATAACTGGAAGGAAGAGATGGATTAATACCTTTCCCAAGGGTATTTGCGCGTAAGTGAATACAATGGATTCAACTGGAATTCGAACTCGGCTCCCCGGTTTCTCGTTCCTATCTCCACTGTACCACAACGCATATCCTAATATATTATACAAAGAGCAAATAATATTAATAACAATGACAACAATATATCTACACTTTAAACAAAATGTTCCCGGCTTCGCGCACTTTTTTCTTCTATACAAATTTCTGTCTTTGGAACCAACCCTATTTCTGTTATATATATATATATATATATATATATATATATATATATATATATATATATATATATAGTGTTGAATTGTGATAATGCTTAGTGCCAAAATTTTTCAGTGGTTTACTGATAAAAAAAGATATTTTGGCAAGCAAGCAAGTTTTTTTTTTTTTTGTCGTAAAGTGCTCGAATTCGAGATAGAGATAGTGTTAATAGGATTTATGTTTATCACTTAACTGAGCAGGGTAATGTCATCAAAATAGTGCCTTCACGAAACTTCAAAGTCGGCATATCCTGCTCAGTTAATTAACAAACTTCTCCATATTAATCTAATATATATATATATATATATATATATATATATATATATACGTATTGCTCATTCAATGAAATTAATTAGAGCGCTCTAGCTATTGGGCGCGTATAATAATATGTGCTAAAAAGTCTGCCTACTTCCACCGAACGTCCAGGGGTAGAGTCGCCGACTGACGCCATTTCGGTCGGGTTTCAATCCTGGGTAAAAAAGCAATCGGAGTCTAACCGTACTGATGAGCTGTGATACGGCGAAACAGATCTGTCTGCGGATGGAAATGCCGGCTTTAATATATAAAAATAGGCAGCCTCGGGATAGATCCGAACTAGTGTGCCCACCCCTTGGGTAAAATGAGTTATTGCTAGAAACGGTACTCTCAAAATTATTCATATCTGACCAGATTCATATCCAAACGTAAACAAAGCAATTTTGTAAAGAGGTAATGGATTTTTTAAAAATTGGCCCAACAGATTTTATCCCATCAAACGTTATTTTCATCGGGCTTTCGTATTTGAGTAAACTATCCGTTCATTTATAAAGCAGTATATTTCTTTATTTTTGTCAATCTGTCTTGATATCTTTTCTCTTTTTAATCGTTTCACCCCAAGCAAGGCAGTTTTACTGCCAGTGGGGCGCAGGGGCTTACATAGGAGGAGGAGTGAGTGGAGTGAACGGAGAAAAGATGCGAGTCAGTGGGATAGGAGATGAATATTGACCTTACATTTAAATTCTTGGAGATTATAGCTGTCGGGGAAGCAAGTATACGGAAGGAAATTCCACAGGAGGGAGTTGCGAGAAAAGAAACTGGGCGGGTAGAAGTTGCTGTTAGTTTTTATTAGTTTCACTGTAAAAGTGTGGGACCTAGTTGCTAGTCTAGTAGCTCGAGTAAATTCATACATAGGAGGCACCAGAAAACTAAGTTCATTAGAGCAGAAGCCGTGAAAGTATTTGTACAAGAGACGCAGAGAAGCCACATTACGCCGGTGAAAGAGTGATTAAAGAAATATATGCGCTCTCCGATATAACTCGAATGTGGGCCCCGCTCTGTCAAGGCCGAAACGCTGCCGGATTGGGGAGTGAAAGAAAATGAGAAGACTTTAGTGTGGAGCAGTGAGAAAAAGACAGTAAGGAGATTTCGATTGGCATTGCAGTTCAGATTTTTACAGTCAAAACAGACAAATGTTACCGCCACTTCTATTCAATCAGTTTCTTTCCCTGCACTTCCCGCCTGTGGAACTCCCTTCGTATACTTGGGTTTTTTTTTATTTTTTTTTATCATTTCACCCCGAGCAAGGCGGAAACGCCACTGATGTGCAGGGGGCTACATAAATGTAAAAAGATTAATTAGAAAAGAGTGAGGAGTACAAACAAGTTAGAAAGGAACAATAGAAAGCAGGTGCGATGACAGATACATAGGTGGAGAGAAAGGGAAGGTTATACAGGGGTGGGGAGAGAGCTAGAGTCCAGTGGTTAGTAGATGAGTATTGACTTTGCATTTAAATTTCTGGAGGTTGTAGTCGTCAGGAAAGCAAGAATACGGGAGCGAGTTCCAAAGGCGGGAAGTGCGAGAGAAGTAGCTGCAGGAGTAGAATTGTCGTCTGCATTTGGCTAACCTGACTGTGAATGGGTGGGACCCAGTTGCCAGTCTGGTTGCACAAGTTCTTTGAAAACTAAAATCCCCAAGAATTTAAGTGCAACCTCAATTACCATTTTTATTTCCTTGATTCCTATTATCATTTCCCCTCCACCCTCTGTACGTTATTCTTCTTCCTTGTAGTTCGACACTTAAGTAAAGCCCTGCGCACGAGTATTTCCGTCTTGATCCTCTTTCTTCCCGGACCCGGTTCATGTAACTCCTTGCACATCAGTGGCGGTACTGCCTTGCTTAGGGTGAAATGATTATAAAAGAAAATTAAAAATAATTATTCAAATTTACTTAGACGTGGATATATTGAAAGGACTATGATTAGTGAAAACCCTACGATTAATATGCAAGTTCTCTATTGCTGCTTATGAAGTCTTCTTACTAGATAGATACTGAATCAATCTCGGATAAGTAAATCTTAAAGAAAAAAAAGAAAAATGACTTCTAATGATTTAAAATCTAATTTATAGAACGATGCGTATTAAGGCGGGAGTCAAGTTTTGTCTCGCTGGCACTGCTATTTCGCTGGTGACGCCGGTTCTCAGGCGAAATACGTAAAAAATTTCCTAATTGTTTTACACACGAGCAGACATTTATATATATATATGATGGTGATGATGGATTCTCCCGTCGCGTTCAACGTATGAGGGTCCAACCTTTTTCCAGCAAGACAACCACACAGAGATTTGTTTATAGTGGTGAAGGCATTGTGTAGTACCATCCACACTTCTTGGAACTGCTGATAACAAACAATTGGTGCAGATGACTGCCACAAATCGCACGAACAGCAGACCTCAATTATTTAACCCATAATTGGAGGGAACGAACGGATTAATACCTTTCCCAAGGGTACCAGTGCGCAAGTGAATGCAGCGTGCTCGACTGAAATTGGAACTCGGCTCACCGATTCCCACCTCCAAGCCGACATCCACCGCACCCCAACGCACATCCGTGAATGCTAACAGCACCTGGTATCCCCAAGTGGTCACCCACCTAAGTACTGACCAGGCTCAACTTCGGTGATCGAGCGGGAACCGGTGTATTCAACGTGGCATTACCGTTATGTATATATATATATATATATATATATATATATATATATATATATATATAGGAAAAACAAACCTTATTCCCCCATAGATGAACACTTCAATCAACCAGGACACACATCAGAAAACTGCAAATGTTTACTGATAGATTCCGATTTTAGTTCCACATACTCACGCAGAAAGAAAGAAAAATACTGGATTTTAAAATCAAATACATATAGGCTAGGGTTTAATAGTGACTTAGGTATTTTGAATCTTTATAGAGATTTCAATAGTGAAACATTTTTTTTTAGATACAATTAAAAAATTTTCTTTAAAACAACATTTAAAAGTATTATTACAGTTAGGTTTACGTTTAAAAATATTCAAACTCTATTGCTTTCTACATCACGTGACGGACGCTTCTCGCGACGAACGCTTCTCGCGACGGACCCTTCTAGTTTAAATTTTAAAATCATTTGTTTCTGATGAAAGGCCGATGCCGGTCTGTAATATCAAATATATATATATATATATATATATATATATATATATAATAGAAATAAATAAATACTGTCAAAAAATACATTTTTAACTTACAACTCTTTTTCCTATATATATTAAGACAGAATACGTGGATTATCATTATGTTATATATATATGTGGAGAGAGAGAGAGAGAGAGAGAGAGAGAGAGAGAGAGACAGAGTCCGTCGAAAAATTGTATGTCAGGAAACGAAATCTCTTACTACTTCAAATTTTATTTTACAGCTACACAATGAGGACGAATCTGCAAATTCGAGACGCTAAATGAATAAAATATATTCTCCAGCAGAGTTCGAACCTTCATCGCTCTTCATAAAAGAAACTACCGTTCTATCAGGCGGAAACTAGACTGTTCGTCCACAAAGAGCGGGACGGTCCAATGTTTTCAATTACTCTTTTGAGCAACACATATCCTCTAATCTATACCCTTATGCAGATTAATTGAAACAAAACGATTAATGTCTTCCTAGGATCTCTCACTCTTTTCTTGATCACGTATACGTCCACTCAAGGCGTCGTTTTCCTCTTACGATTGAATTTTCCTTTACGGTTTGGACTGATGGGTTCAGTTTATTTCTTCCCCTTGACAACACAACTGGCAGTTAAAGGCTGACACCAACAATAATCGCGATCTCTCTGTTAGGCTTGCTAGTGTGTTCGTGCAGCGTTACAATTTTCGTACGCTTCCTTGGAGTAACATCCATCGCAGACAATGGCCGTAGGACAACTAATCGACAATCGAGACAATAGTGTCTGAGCGTAGTAAAAATTTGATGCAAGCACGGATGATGAAATATTTTTCAAGGCCAAACAAATTTCATCTTACACACCGAAAATATACTCATAATACTGTACCCCGCTGCAAATGACCTAATCTGAGAGAAAAACAGGAATCGATTACAACCTGTGATTCCAGTAGGTCTAAGACTGATTGTATGATGAAAGAAATTAAACTAGCAGTTGTTTCAGGCTGTTTGCACAAAAGTATATTTCTCAAAAAATCTATATCGGTTTATTTCGTTAACGGACCATTAACCAAGTAATCTCTCAAAAATTATTTGATTTTTTTATCCGATGTAATTCAGTACTGTTTTTCGTTTCAAGATATCCGCTGAGATCTTGAAATATATCATTCACGGATTTTTTAAAATTATTTAACCCCGCCAAGTAAGGCGATAATGCCACTAAGACATCAGGATTTACTGCGAGGGGAATATTTATCAACCTTAATTGATTATTTAATGCCGAGCTGATTTTTCGGATAGGTTCATATGAATAGAAGATGTATGCTTTGTAAGAAATCAGTTTGTAGATCAGTTTTTTATTTTGTTTTCCGCCATATCAACATCAAGGGGTAATTTAATGCCAACAAGATTTTTACAATAGATTCGTATGAGTAGAATATGTATTCTTTGTAAGAAATTAGTTCGTAGATCAGGGTTTTGGTCTATTTTGTTTTACGCCATATCAATCTCAATGGGTAATTTAATGCCAACAAGATTTTTACAATAGATTCGTATGAGTAGAATATGTATTCTTTATAAGAAATTAGTTCGTAGATCAGGGTTTTGGTTTATTTTGTTTTACGCCATATCAACCTCAAGGGGTAATTTAATGCCAACAAGATTTTTACAATAGATGAGTATGAGTAGAATATGTATTCTTTATAAGAAATTAGTTGGTAGATCAGGGTTTTGGTTTATTTTGTTTTACGCCATATCAACCTCAAGGGGTAATTTAATGCTAACAAGATTTTTACAATAGATTCGTATGAGTAGAATATGTATTCTTTATAAGAAATTAGTTCGTAGATCAGGGTTTTGGTCTATTTTGTTTTACGGCATATCAACCTCAATGGGTAATTTAATGCTAACAAGATTTTTACAATAGATTCGTATGAGTAGAATATGTATTCTTTATAAGAAATTAGTTCGTAGATCAGGGTTTTGGTCTATTTTGTTTTACGGCATATCAACCTCAATGGGTAATTTAATGCCAGCAAGATTTTTACAATAGATTCGTATGAGTAGAATATGTATTCTTTATAAGAAATTAGTTCGTAGATCAGGGTTTTGGTTTATTTTGTTTTACGCCATATCAACCTCAAGCGTAATTTAATGCCAACAAGATTTTTACAATAGATTCGTATGAGTAGAATATGTATTCTTTATAAGAAATTAGTTCGTAGATCAGGGTTTCGGTCTATTTTGTTTTACGCCATATCAATCTCAATGGGTAATTTAATGCCAGCAAGATTTTTACAATAGATTCGTATGAGTAGAATATGTATTCTTTATAAGAAATTAGTTCGTAGATCAGGGTTTTGGTTTATTTTGTTTTACGCCATATCAACCTCAAGCGTAATTTAATGCCAACAAGATTTTTACAATAGATTCGTATGAGTAGAATATGTATTCTTTATAAGAAATCAGTTCGTAGATCAGGGTTTTGGTCTATTTTGTTTTACGGCATATCAACCTCAAGGGGTAATTTAATGCCAACAAGGTTTTTACAATAGATTCGTATGAGTAGAATATGTATTCTTTATAAGAAATTAGTTCGTAGATCAGGGTTTCGGTCTATTTTGTTTTTACGCCATATCAACCTCAATGGGTAATTTAATGCCAGCAAGATTTTTACAATAGATTCGTATGAGTAGAATATGTATTCTTTATAAGAAATTAGTTCGTAGATCAGGGTTTTGGTTTATTTTGTTTTACGCCATATCAACCTCAAGCGTAATTTAATGCCAACAAGATTTTTACAATAGATTCGTATGAGTAGAATATGTATTCTTTATAAGAAATTAGTTCGTAGATCAGGGTTTGGGTCTATTTTGTTTTACGGCATATCAACCTCAATGGGTAATTTAATGCCAACAAGATTTTTACAATAGATTCGTATGAGTAGAATATGTATTCTTTATAAGAAATTAGTTCGTAGATCAGGGTTTCGGTCTATTGTGTTTTACGGCATATCAACCTCAATGGGTAATTTAATGCCAACAAGATTTTTACAATAGATTCGTATGAGTAGAATATGTATTCTTTATAAGAAATTAGTTCGTAGATCAGGGTTTTGGTTTATTTTGTTTTACGCCATTTCAACCTCAAGCGTAATTTAATGCCAACAAGATTTTTACAATAGATTCGTATGAATAGAATATGTATTCTTTATAAGAAATTAGTTCGTAGATCAGGGTTTTGGTTTATTTTGTTTTACGCCATATCAACCTCAATGGGTAACTTAATGCCAACAAGATTTTTACAATAGATTCGTATGAGTAGAATATGTATTCTTTATAAGAAATTAGTTCGTAGATCAGGGTTTTGGTTTATTTTGTTTTACGCCATATCAACCTCAAGGGGTAATTTAATGCCAACAAGATTTTTACAATAGATTCGTATGAGTAGAATATGTATTCTTTATAAGAAATTAGTTCGTAGATCAGGGTTTTGGTTTATTTTGTATTACGCCATATCAACCTAAAGGGGTAATTTAATGCTAACAAGATTTTTACAATAGATGAGTATGAGTAGAATATGTATTCTTTATAAGAAATTAGTTCGTAGATCAGGGTTTTGGTCTATTTTGTTTTACGGCATATCAACCTCAATGGGTAATTTAATGCTAACAAGATTTTTACAATAGATTCGTATGAGTAGAATATGTATTCTTTATAAGAAATTAGTTCGTAGATCAGGGTTTTGGTTTATTTTGTTTTACGCCATATCAAGCTCAAGGGGTAATTTAATGCCAACAAGATTTTTACAATAGATTCATATGAGTAGAATATGTATTCTTTATAAGAAATTAGTTCGTAGATCAGGGTTTTGGTTTATTTTGTTTTACGCCATATCAACCTCAAGGGGTAATTTAATGCCAACAAGATTTTTACAATAGATTCGTATGAGTAGAATATGTATTCTTTATAAGAAATTAGTTCGTAGATCAGGGTTTCGGTCTATTTTGTTTTACGGCATATCAACCTCAATGGGTAATTTAATGCCAACAAGATTTTTACAATAGATTCGTATGAGTAGAATATGTATTCTTTATAAGAAATTAGTTCGTAGATCAGGGTTTTGGTTTATTTTGTTTTACGCCATATCAAACTCAAGCGTAATTTAATGCCAACAAGATTTTTACAATAGATTCGTATGAGTAGAATATGTATTCTTTATAAGAAATTAGTTCGTAGATCAGGGTTTTGGTCTATTTTGTTTTACGGCATATCAACATCAATGGGTAATTTAATGCCAACAAGATTTTTACAATAGATTCGTATGAGTAGAATATGTATTCTTTATAAGAAATTAGTTCGTAGATCAGGGTTTCGGTCTATTTTGTTTTACGGCATATCAACCTCAATGGGTAATTTAATGCCAACAAGATTTTTACAATAGATTCGTATGAGTAGAATATGTATTCTTTATAAGAAATTAGTTCGTAGATCAGGGTTTTGGTTTATTTTGTTTTACGCCATTTCAACCTCAAGCGTAATTTAATGCCAACAAGATTTTTACAATAGATTCGTATGAGTAGAATATGTATTCTTTATAAGAAATTAGTTCGTAGATCAGGGTTTTGGTTTATTTTGTTTTACGCCATATCAACCTCAATTGGTAACTTAATGCCAACAAGATTTTTACAATAGATTCGTATGAGTAGAATATGTATTCTTTATAAGAAATTAGTTCGTAGATCAGGGTTTTGGTTTATTTTGTTTTACGCCATATCAACCTCAAGCGTAATTTAATGCCAACAAGATTTTTACAATAGATTCGTATGAGTAGAATATGTATTCTTTATAAGAAATTAGTTCGTAGATCAGGGTTTTGGTTTATTTTGTTTTACGCCATATCAACCTCAAGGGGTAATTTAATGCTAACAAGATTTTTACAATAGATGAGTATGAGTAGAATATGTATTCTTTATAAGAAATTAGTTCGTAGATCAGGGATTTGGTCTATTTTGTTTTACGGCATATCAACCTCAATGGGTAATTTAATGCTAACAAGATTTTTACAATAGATTCGTATGAGTAGAATATGTATTCTTTATAAGAAATTAGTTCGTAGATCAGGGTTTTGGTTTATTTTGTTTTACGCCATATCAAGTTCAAGGGGTAATTTAATGCCAACAAGATTTTTACAATAGATTCATATGAGTAGAATATGTATTCTTTATAAGAAATTAGTTCGTAGATCAGGGTTTTGGTTTATTTTGTTTTACGCCATATCAACCTCAAGGGGTAATTTAATGCCAACAAGATTTATACAATAGATTCGTATGAGTAGAATATGTATTCTTTATAAGAAATTAGTTCGTAGATCAGGGTTTTGGTCTATTTTGTTTTACGGCATATCAACCTCAATGGGTAATTTAATGCTAACAAGATTTTTACAATAGATTCGTATGAGTAGAATATGTATTCTTTATAAGAAATTAGTTCGTAGATCAGGGTTTTGGTCTATTTGGTTTTACGGCATATCAACCTCAATGGGTAATTTAATGCCAGCAAGATTTTTACAATAGATTCGTATGAGTAGAATATGTATTCTTTATAAGAAATTAGTTCGTAGATCAGGGTTTTGGTTTATTTTGTTTTACGCCATATCAACCTCAAGCGTAATTTAATGCCAACAAGATTTTTACAATAGATTCGTATGAGTAGAATATGTATTCTTTATAAGAAATTAGTTCGTAGATCAGGGTTTCGGTCTATTTTGTTTTACGCCATATCAATCTCAATGGGTAATTTAATGCCAGCAAGATTTTTACAATAGATTCGTATGAGTAGAATATGTATTCTTTATAAGAAATTAGTTCGTAGATCAGGGTTTCGGTCTATTTTGTTTTTACGCCATATCAACCTCAATGGGTAATTTAATGCCAGCAAGATTTTTACAATAGATTCGTATGAGTAGAATATGTATTCTTTATAAGAAATTAGTTCGTAGATCAGGGTTTTGGTTTATTTTGTTTTACGCCATATCAACCTCAAGCGTAATTTAATGCCAACAAGATTTTTACAATAGATTCGTATGAGTAGAATATGTATTCTTTATAAGAAATTAGTTCGTAGATCAGGGTTTTGGTCTATTTTGTTTTACGGCATATCAACCTCAATGGGTAATTTAATGCCAACAAGATTTTTACAATAGATTCGTATGAGTAGAATATGTATTCTTTATAAGAAATTAGTTCGTAGATCAGGGTTTCGGTCTATTTTGTTTTACGGCATATCAACCTCAATGGGTAATTTAATGCCAACAAGATTTTTACAATAGATTCGTATGAGTAGAATATGTATTCTTTATAAGAAATTAGTTCGTAGATCAGGGTTTTGGTTTATTTTGTTTTACGCCATTTCAACCTCAAGCGTAATTTAATGCCAACAAGATTTTTACAATAGATTCGTATGAGTAGAATATGTATTCTTTATAAGAAATTAGTTCGTAGATCAGGGTTTTGGTCTATTGTGTTTTACGGCATATCAACCTCAATGGGTAATTTAATGCCAACAAGATTTTTACAATAGATTCGTATGAGTAGAATATGTATTCTTTATAAGAAATTAGTTCGTAGATCAGGGTTTCGGTCTATTTTGTTTTACGGCATATCAACCTCAAGGGGTAATTTACTGCCAACAAGATTTTTACAATAGATTCGTATGAGTAGAATATGTATTCTTTATAAGAAATTAGTTCGTAGATCAGGGTTTCGGTCTATTTTGTTTTACGGCATATCAACCTCAAGGAGTAATTTCATGCCAACAAGATTTTTACAATAGATTTGTATGAGTAGAATATGTATTCTTTATAAGAAATTAGTTCGTAGATCAGGGTTTTGGTCTATTTTGTTTTACGGCATATCAACCTCAATGGGTAATTTAATGCCAACAAGATTTTTACAATAGATTCGTATGAGTAGAATATGTATTCTTTATAAGAAATTAGTTCGTAGATCAGGGTTTTGGTCTATTCTGTTATACGGCATATCAACCTCAATGGGTAATTTCATGCCAACAAGATTTTTACAATAGATTCGTATGAGTAGAATATGTATTCTTTATAAGAAATTAGTTCGTAGATCAGGGTTTGCGGTCTATTTTGTTTTACGGCATATCAACCTCAAGGGGTAATTTAATGCCAACAAGATTTTTACAATAGATTCGTATGAGTAGAATATGTATTCTTTATAAGAAATTAGTTCGTAGATCAGGGTTTCGGTCTATTTTGTTTTACGGCATATCAACCTCAAGGGGTAATTTAATGCCAACAAGATTTTTACAATAGATTCGTATGAGTAGAATATGTATTCTTTATAAGAAATTAGTTCGTAGATTAAGGGTTTTGGTCTATTTTGTTTTACGGCATATCAACCTCAATGGGTAATTTAATGCCAACAAGATTTTTACAATAGATTCGTATGAGTAGAATATGTATTCTTTATAAGAAATTAGTTCGTAGATCAGGGTTTTGGTCTATTTTGTTTTACGGCATATCAACCTCAATGGGTAATTTAATGCCAACAAGATTTTTACAATAGATTCGTATGAGTAGAATATGTATTCTTTATAAGAAATTAGTTCGTAGATCAGGGTTTGGTCTATTTTGTTATACGGCATATCAACCTCAATGGGTAATTTCATGCCAACAAGATTTTTACAATAGATTCGTATGAGTAGAATATGTATTCTTTATAAGAAATTAGTTCGTAGATCAGGGTTTGCGGTCTATTTTGTTTTACGGCATATCAACCTCAAGGGGTAATTTAATGCCAACAAGATTTTTACAATAGATTCATATGAGTAGAATATGTATTCTTTATAAGAAATTAGTTCGTAGATCAGGGTTTTGGTCTATTTTGTTTTACGCCATATCAACCTCAAGGGGTAATTTAATGCCAACAAGATTTTTACAATAGATTCGTATGAGTAGAATATGTATTCTTTATAAGAAATTAGTTCGTAGATCAGGGTTTCGGTCTATTTTGTTTTACGGCATATCAACCTCAATGGGTAATTTAATGCCAACAAGATTTTTACAATAGATTCGTATGAGTAGAATATGTATTCTTTATAAGAAATTAGTTCGTAGATCAGGGTTTTGGTTTATTTTGTTTTACGCCATATCAACCTCAAGCGTAATTTAATGCCAACAAGATTTTTACAATAGATTCGTATGAGTAGAATATGTATTCTTTATAAGAAATTAGTTCGTAGATCAGGGTTTTGGTCTATTTTGTTTTACGGCATATCAACATCAATGGGTAATTTAATGCCAACAAGATTTTTACAATAGATTCGTATGAGTAGAATATGTATTCTTTATAAGAAATTAGTTCGTAGATCAGGGTTTCGGTCTATTTTGTTTTACGGCATATCAACCTCAATGGGTAATTTAATGCCAACAAGATTTTTACAATAGATTCGTATGAGTAGAATATGTATTCTTTATAAGAAATTAGTTCGTAGATCAGGGTTTTGGTTTATTTTGTTTTACGCCATTTCAACCTCAAGCGTAATTTAATGCCAACAAGATTTTTACAATAGATTCGTATGAGTAGAATATGTATTCTTTATAAGAAATTAGTTCGTAGATCAGGGTTTTGGTTTATTTTGTTTTACGCCATATCAACCTCAATTGGTAACTTAATGCCAACAAGATTTTTACAATAGATTCGTATGAGTAGAATATGTATTCTTTATAAGAAATTAGTTCGTAGATCAGGGTTTTGGTTTATTTTTGTTTTACGCCATATCAACCTCAAGCGTAATTTAATGCCAACAAGATTTTTACAATAGATTCGTATGAGTAGAATATGTATTCTTTATAAGAAATTAGTTCGTAGATCAGGGTTTTGGTTTATTTTGTTTTACGCCATATCAACCTCAAGGGGTAATTTAATGCTAACAAGATTTTTACAATAGATGAGTATGAGTAGAATATGTATTCTTTATAAGAAATTAGTTCGTAGATCAGGGATTTGGTCTATTTTGTTTTACGGCATATCAACCTCAATGGGTAATTTAATGCTAACAAGATTTTTACAATAGATTCGTATGAGTAGAATATGTATTCTTTATAAGAAATTAGTTCGTAGATCAGGGTTTTGGTTTATTTTGTTTTACGCCATATCAAGTTCAAGGGGTAATTTAATGCCAACAAGATTTTTACAATAGATTCATATGAGTAGAATATGTATTCTTTATAAGAAATTAGTTCGTAGATCAGGGTTTTGGTTTATTTTGTTTTACGCCATATCAACCTCAAGGGGTAATTTAATGCCAACAAGATTTTTACAATAGATTCGTATGAGTAGAATATGTATTCTTTATAAGAAATTAGTTCGTAGATCAGGGTTTTGGTCTATTTTGTTTTACGGCATATCAACCTCAATGGGTAATTTAATGCTAACAAGATTTTTACAATAGATTCGTATGAGTAGAATATGTATTCTTTATAAGAAATTAGTTCGTAGATCAGGGTTTTGGTCTATTTTGTTTTACGGCATATCAACCTCAATGGGTAATTTAATGCCAGCAAGATTTTTACAATAGATTCGTATGAGTAGAATATGTATTCTTTATAAGAAATTAGTTCGTAGATCAGGGTTTTGGTTTATTTTGTTTTACGCCATATCAACCTCAAGCGTAATTTAATGCCAACAAGATTTTTACAATAGATTCGTATGAGTAGAATATGTATTCTTTATAAGAAATTAGTTCGTAGATCAGGGTTTCGGTCTATTTTGTTTTACGCCATATCAACCTCAATGGGTAATTTAATGCCAACAAGATTTTTACAATAGATTCGTATGAGTAGAATATGTATTCTTTATAAGAAATTAGTTCGTAGATCAGGGTTTCGGTCTATTTTGTTTTACGGCATATCAACCTCAAGGGGTAATTTACTGCCAACAAGATTTTTACAATAGATTCGTATGAGTAGAATATGTATTCTTTATAAGAAATTAGTTCGTAGATCAGGGTTTCGGTCTATTTTGTTTTACGGCATATCAACCTCAAGGAGTAATTTCATGCCAACAAGATTTTTACAATAGATTTGTATGAGTAGAATATGTATTCTTTATAAGAAATTAGTTCGTAGATCAGGGTATTGATCTATTTTGTTTTACGGCATATCAACCTCAATGGGTAATTTAATGCCAACAAGATTTTTACAATAGATTCGTATGAGTAGAATATGTATTCTTTATAAGAAATTAGTTCGTAGATCAGGGTTTTGGTCTATTCTGTTATACGGCATATCAACCTCAATGGGTAATTTCATGCCAACAAGATTTTTACAATAGATTCGTATGAGTAGAATATGTATTATTTATAAGAAATTAGTTCGTAGATCAGGGTTTGCGGTCTATTTTGTTTTACGGCATATCAACCTCAAGGGGTAATTTAATGCCAACAAGATTTTTACAATAGATTCGTATGAGTAGAATATGTATTCTTTATAAGAAATTAGTTCGTAGATCAGGGTTTCGGTCTATTTTGTTTTACGGCATATCAACCTCAAGGGGTAATTTAATGCCAACAAGATTTTTACAATAGATTCGTATGAGTAGAATATGTATTCTTTATAAGAAATTAGTTCGTAGATTAGGGTTTTGGTCTATTTTGTTTTACGGCATATCAACCTCAATGGGTAATTTAATGCCAACAAGATTTTTACAATAGATTCGTATGAGTAGAATATGTATTCTTTATAAGAAATTAGTTCGTAGATCAGGGTTTTGGTCTATTTTGTTTTACGGCATATCAACCTCAATGGGTAATTTAATGCCAACAAGATTTTTACAATAGATTCGTATGAGTAGAATATGTATTCTTTATAAGAAATTAGTTCGTAGATCAGGGTTTTGGTCTATTCTGTTATACGGCATATCAACCTCAATGGGTAATTTCATGCCAACAAGATTTTTACAATAGATTCGTATGAGTAGAATATGTATTCTTTATAAGAAATTAGTTCGTAGATCAGGGTTTGCGGTCTATTTTGTTTTACGGCATATCAACCTCAATGGGTAATTTAATGCCAACAAGATTTTTACAATAGATTCGTATGAGTAGAATATGTATTCTTTATAAGAAATTAGTTCGTAGATCAGGGTTTCGGTCTATTTTGTTTTACGGCATATCAACCTCAAGGGGTAATTTAATGCCAACAAGATTTTTACAATAGATTCGTATGAGTAGAATATGTATTCTTTATAAGAAATTAGTTCGTAGATCAGGGATTCGGTCTATTTTGTTTTACGGCATATCAACCTCAAGGGGTAATTTAATGCCAACAAGATTTTTACAATAGATTCGTATGAGTAGAATATGTATTCTTTATAAGAAATTAGTTCGTAGATCAGGGTTTTGGTCTATTTTGTTTTACGGCATATCAACCTCAATGGGTAATTTAATGCCAACAAGATTTTTACAATAGATTTGTATGAGTAGAATATGTATTCTTTATAAGAAATTAGTTCGTAGATCAGGGTTTTGGTTTATTTTGTTTTACACCATATCAACCTCAAGCGTAATTTAATGCCAACAAGATTTTTACAATAGATTCGTATGAGTAGAATATGTATTCTTTATAAGAAATTAGTTCATATATCAGGGTTTTGGTCTATTTTGTTTTACGGCATATCAACCTCAATGGGTAATTTAATGCCAACAAGATTTTTACAATAGATTCGTATGAGTAGAATATGTATTCTTTATAAGAAATTAGTTCGTAGATCAGGGTTTTGGTCTATTTTGTTTTACGGCATATCAACCTCAATGGGTAATTTAATGCCAACAAGATTTTTACAATAGATTCGTATGAGTAGAATACGTACTCTTTATAAGAAATTAGTTCGTAGATCAGGGTTTTGGTCTATTTTGTTTTACGGCATATCAAACTCAATGGGTAATTTAATGCCAACAAGATTTTTACAATAGATTCGTATGAGTAGAATATGTATTCTTTATAAGAAATTAGTTCGTAGATCAGGGTTTCGGTCTATTTTGTTTTACGGCATATCAACCTCAATGGGTAATTTAATGCCAACAAGATTTTTACAATAGATTCGTATGAGTAGAATATGTATTCTTTATAAGAAATTAGTTCGTAGATCAGGGTTTTGGTCTATTTTGTTTTACGGCATATCAACCTCAATGGGTAATTTAATGCTAACAAGATTTTTACAATAGATTCGTATGAGTAGAATATGTATTCTTTATAATAAATTAGTTCGTAGATCAGGGTTTTGGTCTATTTTGTTTTACGGCATATCAACCTCAATGGGTAATTTAATGTCAACAAGATTTTTACAATAGATTCGTATGAGTAGAATATGTATTCTTTATAAGAAATTAGTTCGTAGATCAGGGTTTTGGTCTATTTTGTTATACGGCATATCAACCTCAATGGGTAATTTAATGCCAACAAGATTTTTACAATAGATTCGGATGAGTAGAATATGTATTCTTTATAAGAAATTAGTTCGTAGATCAGGGTTTCGGTCTATTTTGTTTTACGGCATATCAACCTCAATGGGTAATTTAATGCCAACAAGATTTTTACAATAGATTCGTATGAGTAGAATATGTATTCTTTATAAGAAATTAGTTCGTAGATCAGGGTTTTGGTCTATTTTGTTTTACGGCATATCAACCTCAATGGGTAATTTAATGCCAACAAGATTTTTACAATAGATTCGTATGAGTAGAATATGTATTCTTTATAAGAAATTAGTTCGTAGATCAGGGTTTTGGTCTATTCTGTTATACGGCATATCAACCTCAATGGGTAATTTCATGCCAACAAGATTTTTACAATAGATTCGTATGAGTAGAATATGTATTCTTTATAAGAAATTAGTTCGTAGATCAGGGTTTCGGTCTATTTTGTTTTACGGCATATCAACCTCAATGGGTAATTTAATGCCAACAAGATTTTTACAATAGATTCGTATGAGTAGAATATGTATTCTTTATAAGAAATTAGTTCGTAGATCAGGGTTTTGGTCTATTTTGTTTTACGGCATATCAACCTCAATGGGTAATTTAATGCCAACAAGATTTTTACAATAGATTCGTATGAGTAGAATATGTATTCTTTATAAGAAATTAGTTCGTAGATCAGGGTTTGGTCTATTTTGTTTTACGGCATATCAACCTCAATGGGTAATTTAATGCCAACAAGATTTTTACAATAGATTCGTATGAGTAGAATATGTAGTCTTTATAAGAAATTAGTTCGTAGATCAGGGTTTTGGTCTATTTTGTTATACGGCATATCAACCTCAATGGGTAATTTAATGCCAACAAGATTTTTACAATAGATTCGTATGAGTAGAATATGTATTCTTTATAAGAAATTAGTTCGTAGATCAGGGTTTCGGTCTATTTTGTTTTACGGCATATCAACCTCAAGGGGTAATTTAATGCCAACAAGATTTTTACAATAGATTCGTATGAGTAGAATATGTATTCTTTATGAGAAATTAGTTCGTAGATCAGGGTTTCGGTCTATTTTGTTTTACGGCATATCAACCTCAAGGGGTAATTTAATGCCAACAAGATTTTTACAATAGATTCGTATGAGTAGAATATGTATTCTTTATAAGAAATTAGTTCGTAGATCAGGGTTTTGGTCTATTTTGTTTTACGGCATATCAACCTCAATGGGTAATTTAATGCCAACAAGATTTTTACAATAGATTCGTATGAGTAGAATATGTATTCTTTATAAGAAATTAGTTCGTAGATCAGGGTTTGGTCTATTTTGTTTTACGGCATATCAACCTCAATGGGTAATTTAATGCCAACAAGATTTTTACAATAGATTCGTATGAGTAGAATATGTATTCTTTATAAGAAATTAGTTCGGAGATCAGGGTTTTGGTCTATTTTGTTATACGGCATATCAACCTCAATGGGTAATTTAATGCCAACAAGATTTTTACAATAGATTCGTATGAGTAGAATATGTATTCTTTATAAGAAATTAGTTCGTAGATCAGGGTTTTGGTCTATTTTGTTTTACGGCATATCAACCTCAAGGGGTAATTTAATGCCAACAAGATTTTTACAATAGATTCGTATGAGTAGAATATGTATTCTTTATAAGAAATTAGTTCGTAGATCAGGGTTTCGTTCTATTTTGTTTTACGGCATATCAACCTCAAGGGGTAATTTAATGCCAACAAGATTTTTACAATAGATTCGTATGAGTAGAATATGTATTCTTTATAAGAAATTAGTTCGTAGATCAGGGTTTCGGTCTATTTTGTTTTACGGCATATCAACCTCAAGGGGTAATTTAATGCCAACAAGATTTTTACAATAGATTCGTATGAGTAGAATATGTATTCTTTATAAGAAATTAGTTCGTAGATCAGGGTTTTGGTCTATTTTGTTTTACGGCATATCAACCTCAATGGGTAATTTAATGCCAACAAGATTTTTACAATAGATTCGTATGAGTAGAATATGTATTCTTTATAAGAAATTAGTTCGTAGATCAGGGTTTTGGTTTATTTTGTTTTACGCCATATCAACCTCAAGCGTAATTTAATGCCAACAAGATTTTTACAATAGATTCGTATGAGTAGAATATGTATTCTTTATAAGAAATTAGTTCGTAGATCAGGGTTTTGGTCTATTTTGTTTTACGGCATATCAACCTCAATGGGTAATTTAATGCCAACAAGATTTTTACAATAGATTCGTATGAGTAGAATATGTACTCTTTATAAGAAATTAGTTCGTAGATCAGTGTTTTGGTCTATTTTGTTTTACGGCATATCAACCTCAATGGGTAATTTAATGCCAACAAGATTTTTACAATAGATTCGTATGTGTAGAATATGTATTCTTCATAAGAAATTAGTTCGTAGATCAGGGTTTCGGTCTATTTTGTTTTACGGCATATCAACCTCAATGGGTAATTTAATGCCAACAAGATTTTTACAATAGATTCGTATGAGTAGAATATGTATTCTTTATAAGAAATTAGTTCGTAGATCAGGGTTTTGGTCTATTTTGTTTTACGGCATATCAACCTCAATGGGTAATTTAAGGCTAACAAGATTTTTACAATAGATTCGTATGAGTAGAATATGTATTCTTTATAAGAAATTAGTTCGTGGATCAGGGTTTTGGTCTATTTTGTTTTACGGCATATCAACCTCAATGGGTAATTTAATGCCAACAAGATTTTTACAATAGATTCGTATGAGTAGAATATGTATTCTTTATAAGAAATTAGTTCGTAGATCAGGGTTTTGGTCTATTTTTTTATACGGCATATCAATCCTCAATGGGTAATTTAATGCCAACAAGATTTTTACAATAGATTCGTATGAGTAGAATATGTATTCTTTATAAGAAATTAGTTCGTAGATCAGGGTTTTGGTCTATTTTGTTTTACGGCATA
This sequence comes from Ascarosepion bandense, assembly GCA_037127315.1. NCBI lineage: Eukaryota > Metazoa > Mollusca > Cephalopoda > Sepiida > Sepiidae > Ascarosepion > Ascarosepion bandense. Next base: position 540,167 of record JBBBDQ010001204.1, read on the forward strand.
TCAACCTCAATGGGTAATTTAATGCCAACAAGATTTTTACAATAGATTCGTATGAGTAGAATATGAATTCTTTATAAGAAATTAGTTCGTAGATCAGGGTTTTGGTCTATTTTGTTTTACGGCATATCAACCTCAATGGGTAATTTAATGCCAATAAGATTTTTACAATAGATTCGTATGAGTAGAATATGTACTCTTTATAAGACATTATTTCGTAGATCAGGGTTTCGGTCTATTTTGTTTTACGGCATATCAACCTCAATGGGTAATTTAATGCCAACAAGATTTTTACAATAGATTCGTATGAGTAGAATATGTATTCTTTATAAGAAATTAGTTCGTAGATCAGGGTTTCGGTCTATTTTGTTTTACGGCATATCAACCTCAATGGGTAATTTAATGCCAACAAGATTTTTACAATAGATTCGTATGAGTAGAATATGTATTCTTTATAAGAAATTAGTTCGTAGATCAGGGTTTTGGTCTATTTTGTTTTACGGCATATCAACCTCAATGGGTAATTTAATGCTAACAAGATTTTTACAATAGATTCGTATGAGTAGAATATGTATTCTTTATAAGAAATTAGTTCGTAGATCAGGGTTTTGGTCTATTTTGTTTTACGGCATATCAACCTCAATGGGTAATTTAATGCCAACAAGATTTTTACAATAGATTCGTATGAGTAGAATATGTATTCTTTATAAGAAATTAGTTCGTAGATCAGGGTTTTGGTCTATTTGGTTATACGGCATATCAACCTCAATGGGTAATTTAATGCCAACAAGATTTTTACAATAGATTCGTATGAGTAGAATATGTATTCTTTATAAGAAATTAGTTCGTAGATCAGGGTTTCGGTCTATTTTGTTTTACGGCATATCAACCTCAAGGGGTAATTTAATGCCAACAAGATTTTTACAATAGATTCGTATGAGTAGAATAGGTATTCTTTATGAGAAATTAGTTCGTAGATCAGGGTTTCGGTCTATTTTGTTTTACGGCATATCAACCTCAAGGGGTAATTTAATGCCAACAAGATTTTTACAATAGATTCGTATGAGTAGAATATGTATTCTTTATAAGAAATTAGTTCGTAGATCAGGGTTTTGGTCTATTTTGTTTTAGGGCATATCAACCTCAATGGATAATTTAATGCCAACAAGATTTTTACAATAGATTCGTATGAGTAGAATATGTATTCTTTATAAGAAATTAGTTCGTAGATCAGGGTTTCGGTCTATTTTGTTTTACGGCATATCAATCTCAAGGGGTAATTTAATGCCAACAAGATTTTTACAATAGATTCGTATGAGTAGAATATATATTCTTTATAAGAAATTAGTTCGTAGATCAGGGTTTCGGTCTATTTTGTTTTACGGCATATCAACCTCAAGGGGTAATTTAATGCCAACAAGATTTTTACAATAGATTCGTATGAGTAGAATATGTATTCTTTATAAGAAATTAGTTCGTAGATCAGGGATTTGGTCTATTTTGTTTTACGGCATATCAACCTCAATGGGTAATTTAATGCCAACAAGATTTTTACAATAGATTCGTATGAGTAGAATATGTATTCTTTATAAGAAATTAGTTCGTAGATCAGGGTTTTGGTCTATTTTGTTTTACGGCATATCAACCTCAATGGGTAATTTAATGCCAACAAGATTTTTACAATAGATTCGTATGAGTAGAATATGTATTCTTTATAAGAAATTAGTTCGTAGATCAGGGTTTTGGTCTGTTTTGTTTTACGGCATATCAACCTCAATGGGTAATTTAATACCAACAAGATTTTTACAATAGATTCGTATGAGTAGAATATGTATTCTTTATAAGAAATTAGTTCGTAGATCAGGGTTTTGGTCTATTTTGTTTTACGGCATATCAACCTCAATGGGTAATTTAATGCCAACAAGATTTTTACAATAGATTCGTATGAGTAGAATATGTATTCTTTATAAGAAATTAGTTCGTAGATCAGGGTTTTGGTCTATTTTGTTTTACGGCATATCAACCTCAATGGGTAATTTAATGCCAACAAGATTTTTACAATAGATTCGTATGAGTAGAATATGTATTCTTTATAAGAATTAGTTCGTAGATCAGGGTTTTGGTCTATTTTGTTTTACGGCTTATCAACCTCAATGGGTAATTTAATGCCAACAAGATTTTTACAATAGATTCGTATGAGTAGAATATGTATTCTTTATAAGAAATTAGATTGTAGATCAGGGTTTTGGTCTATTTTGTTTTACGGCATATCAATCTCAATGGGTAATTTAATGCCAACAAGATTTTTACAATAGATTCGTATGAGTAGAATATGTATTCTTTATAAGAAATTAGTTCGTAGATCAGGGTTTTGGTCTATTTTGTTTTACGGCATATCAACCTCAATGGGTAATTTAATGCTAACAAGATTTTTACAATAGATTCGTATGAGTAGAATATGTATTCTTTATAAGAAATTAGTTCGTAGATCAGGGTTTTGGTCTATTTTGTTTCACGGCATATCAACCTCAAGGGGTAATTTAATGCCAACAAGATTTTTACAATAGATTCGTATGAGTAGAATATGTATTCTTTATAAGAAATTAGTTCGTAGATCAGGGATTTGGTCTATTTATTTTTACGGCATATCAACCTCAATGGGTAATTTAATGCCAACAAGATTTTTACAATAGATTCGTATGAGTAGAATATGTGTTCTTTATAAGAAATTAGTTCGTAGATCAGGGTTTCGGTCTATTTTGTTTTACGGCACATCAACCTCAAGGGTTAATTTAATGCCAACAAGATTTTTACAATAGATTCGTATGAGTAGAATATGTATTCTTTAAAAGAAATTAGTTCGTATATCAGGGTTTCGGTCTATTTTGTTTTACGGCATATCAACCTCAAGGGGTAATTTAATGCCAACAAGATTTTTACAATAGATTCGTATGAGTAGAATATGTATTCTTTATAAGAAATTAGTTCGTAGATCAGGGTTTCGGTCTATTTTGTTTTACGGCATATCAACCTCAAGGAGTAATTTAATGCCAACAAGATTTTTACAATAGATTCGTATGAGTAGAATATGTATTCTTTATAAGAAATTAGTTCGTAGATCAGGGTTTTGGTCTATTTTGTTTTACGGCATATCAACCTCAATGGGCAATTTAATGCGAACAAGATTTTTAAAATAGATTCGTATGAGTAGAATATGTATTCTTTATAAGAAATTAGTTCGTAGATCAGGGTTTGGGTCTATTCTGTTATACGGCATATCAACCTCAATGGGTAATTTAATGCCAACAAGATTTTTACAATAGATTCGTATGAGTAGAATATGTATTCTTTATAAGAAATTAGTTCGTAGATCAGGGTTTTGGTCTATTTTGTTTTACGGCATATCAACCTCAATGGGTAATTTAATGCTAACAAGATTTTTACAATAGATTCGAATGAGTAGAATATGTATTCTTTATAAGAAATTAGTTCGTAGATCAGGGTTTTGGTCTATTTTGTCTTACGGCATATCAACCTCAATGGGTAATTTAATGCCAACAAGATTTTTACAATAGATTCGTATGAGTAGAATATGTATTCTTTATAAGAAATTAGTTCGTAGATCAGGGTTTTGGTCTATTTTGTTATACGGCATATCAACCTCAATGGGTAATTTAATGCCAACAAGATTTTTACAATAGATTCGTATGAGTAGAATATGTATTCTTTATAAGTAATTAGTTCGTAGATCAGGGTTTCGGTCTATTTTGTTTTACGGCATATCAACCTCAAGGGGTAATTTAATGCCAACAAGATTTTTACAATAGATTCGTATGAGTAGAATATGTATTCTTTATGAGAAATTAGTTCGTAGATCAGGGTTTCGGTCTATTTTGTTTTACGGCATATCAACCTCAAGGGGTAATTTAATGCCAACAAGATTTTTACAATAGATTCGTATGAGTAGAATATGTATTCTTTATAAGAAATTAGTTCGTAGATCAGGGTTTTGGTCTATTTTGTTTTACGGCATATCAACCTCAATGGGTAATTTAATGCCAACAAGATTTCTACAATAGATTCGTATGAGTAGAATATGTATTCTTTATAAGAAATTAGTTCGTAGATCAGGGTTTCGGTCTATTTTGTTTTACGGCATATCAACCTCAAGGGGTAATTTAATGCCAACAAGATTTTTACAATAGATTCGTATGAGTAGAATATGTATTCTTTATAAGAAATTAGTTCGTAGATCAGGGTTTCGGTCTATTTTGTTTTACGGCATATCAACCTCAAGGGGTAATTTAATGCCAACAAGATTTTTACAATAGATTCGTATGAGTAGTATATGTATTCTTTATAAGAAATTAGTTCGTAGATCAGGGTTTTGGTCTATTTTGTTTTACGGCATATCAACCTCAATGGGTAATTTAATGCCAACAAGATTTTTACAATAGATTCGTATGAGTAGAATATGTATTCTTTATAAGAAATTAGTTCGTAGATCAGGGTTTTGGTCTGTTTTGTTTTACGGTATATCAACCTCAATGGGTAATTTAATGCCAACAAGATTTTTACATTAGATTCGTATGAGTAGAACATGTATTCTTTATAAGAAATTAGTTCGTAGATCAGGGTTTTGGTCTATTTTGTTTTACGGCATATCAACCTCAATGGGTAATTTAATGCCAACAAGATTTTTACAATAGATTCGTATGAGTAGAATATGTATTCTTCATAAGAAATTAGTTCGTAGATCAGGGTTTTGGTCTATTTTGTTTTACGGCATATCAACCTCAATGGGTAATTTAATGCCAACAAGATTTTTACAATAGATTCGTATGAGTAGAATATGTATTCTTTATAAGAAATTAGTTCGTAGATCAGGGTTTTGGTCTATTTTGTTTTACGGCATATCAACCTCAATGGGTAATTTAATGCCAACAAGATTTTTACAATAGATTCGTATGAGTAGAATATGTATTCTTTATAAGAAATTAGTTCGTAGATCAGGGCTTTGGTCTATTTTGTTTTACGGCATATCAATCTCAATGGGTAATTTAATGCCAACAAGATTTTTACAATAGATTCGTATGAGTAGAATATGTATTCTTTATAAGAAATTAGTTCGTAGATCAGGGTTTTGGTCTATTTTGTTTTACGGCATATCAACCTCAATGGGTAATTTAATGCTAACAAGATTTTTACAATAGATTCGTATGAGTAGAATATGTATTCTTTATAAGAAATTAGTTCGTAGATCAGGGTTTTGGTCTATTTTGTTTTACGGCATATCAACCTCAATGGGTAATTTAATGCCAACAAGATTTTTACAATAGATTCGTATGAGTAGAATATGTATTCTTTATAAGAAATTAGTTCGTAGATCAGGGTTTTGGTCTGTTTTGTTTTACGGCATATCAACCTCAATGGGTAATTTAATGCCAACAATATTTTTACAATAGATTCGTATGAGTAGAATATGTATTCTTTATAAGAAATTAGTTCGTAGATCAGGGTTTTGGTCTATTTTGTTTTACGGCATATCAATCTCAATGGGTAATTTAATGCCAACAAGATTTTTACAATAGATTCGTATGAGTAGAATATGTATTCTTTATAAGAAATTAGTTCGTAGATCACCGTTTTGGTCTATTTTGTTTTACGGCATATCAACCTCAATGGGTAATTTAATGCTAACAAGATTTTTACAACAGATTCGTATGAGTAGAATATGTATTCTTTATAAGAAATTAGTTCGTAGATCAGGGTTTTGGTCTATTTTGTTTTACGGCATATCAACCTCAATGGGTAATTTAATGCCAACAAGATTTTTACAATAGATTCGTATGAGTAGAATATGTATTCTTTATAAGAAATTAGTTCGTAGATCAGGGTTTTGGTCTGTTTTGTTTTACGGCATATCAACCTCAATGGGTAATTTAATGCCAACAAGATTTTTACATTAGATTCGTATGAGTAGAATATGTATTCTTTATAAGAAATTAGTTCGTAGATCAGGGTTTTGGTCTATTTTGTTTTACGGCATATCAAACTCAATGGGTAATTTAATGCCAACAAGATTTTTACAATAGATTCGTATGAGTAGAATATGTATTCTTTATAAGAAATTAGTTCGTAGATCAGGGTTTTGGTCTATTTTGTTTTACGGCATATCAATCTCAATGGGTAATTTAATGCCAACAAGATTTTTACAATAGATTCGTATGAGTAGAATATGTATTCTTTATAAGAAATTAGTTCGTAGATCAGGGTTTCGGTCTATTTTGTTTTACGGCATATCAATCTCAATGGGTAATTTAATGCCAACAAGATTTTTACAATAGATTCGTATGAGTAGAATATGTATTCTTTATAAGAAATTAGTTCGTAGATCACCGTTTTGGTCTATTTTGTTTTACGGCATATCAACCTCAATGGGTAATTTAATGCTAACAAGATTTTTACAATAGATTCGTATGAGTAGAATATGTATTCTTTATAAGAAATTAGTTCGTAGATCAGGGTTTTGGTCTATTTTGTTTTACGGCATATCAACCTCAATGGGTAATTTAATGCCAACAAGATTTTTACAATAGATTCGTATGAGTAGAATATGTATTCTTTATAAGAAATTAGTTCGTAGATCAGGGTTTTGGTCTGTTTTGTTTTACGGCATATCAACCTCAATGGGTAATTTAATGCCAACAAGATTTTTACAATAGATTCGTATGAGTAGAATATGTATTCTTTATAAGAAATTAGTTCGTAGATCAGTGTTTTGGTCTATTTTGTTTTACGGCATATCAACCTCAAGGGGTAATTTAATGCCAACAAGATTTTTACAATAGATTCGTATGAGTAGAATATGTATTCTTTATAAGAAATTAGTTCGTAGATCAGGGTTTCGGTCTATTTTGTTTTACGGCATATCAACCTCAAGGGGTAATTTAATGCCAACAAGATTTTTACAATAGATTCGTATGAGTAGAATATGTATTCTTTATAAGAAATTAGTTCGTAGATTAGGGTTTTGGTCTATTTTGTTTTACGGCATATCAACCTCAATGGGTAATTTAATGCCAACAAGATTTTTACAATAGATTCGTATGAGTAGAATATGTATTCTTTATAAGAAATTAGTTCGTAGATCAGGGTTTTGGTCTATTTTGTTTCACGGCATATCAATCTCAATGGGTAATTTAATGCCAACAAGATTTTTACAATAGATTCGTATGAGTAGAATATGTATTCTTTATAAGAAATTAGTTCGTAGATCAGGGTTTTGGTCTATTTTGTTTTACGGCATATCAACCTCAATGGGTAATTTAATGCTAACAAGATTTTTACAATAGATTCGTATGAGTAGAATATGTATTCTTTATGAGAAATTAGTTCGTAGATCAGGGTTTTGGTCTATTTTGTTTTACGGCATATCAACCTCAATGGGTAATTTAATGCCAACAAGATTTTTACAATAGATTCGTATGAGTAGAATATGTATTCTTTATAAGAAATTAGTTCGTAGATCAGGGTTTCGGTCTATTTTGTTTTACGGCATATCAACCTCAGGGAGTAATTTAATGCCAACAAGATTTTTACAATAGATTCGTATGAGTAGAATATGTATTCTTTATAAGAAATTAGTTCGTAGATCAGGGTTTTGGTCTATTTTGTTTTACGGCATATCAACCTCAATGGGTAATTTAATGCCAACAAGATTTTTACAATAGATTCGTATGAGTAGAATATGTATTCTTTATAAGAAATTAGTTCGTAGATCAGGGTTTTGGTCTATTCTGTTATACGGCATATCAACCTCAATGGGTAATTTCATGCCAACAAGATTTTTACAATAGATTCGTATGAGTAGAATATGTATTCTTTATAAGAAATTAGTACGTAGATCAGGGTTTCGGTCTATTTTGTTTTACGGCATATCAACCTCAAGGGGTAATTTAATGCCAACAAGATTTTTACAATAGATTCGTATGAGTAGAATATGTATTCTTTATAAGAAATTAGTTCGTAGATCAGGGTTTCGGTCTATTTTGTTTTACGGCATATCAACCTCAAGGGGTAATTTAATGCCAACAAGATTTTTACAATAGTTTCGTATGAGTAGAATATGTATTCTTTATAAGAAATTAGTTCGTAGATCAGGGTTTTGGTCTATTTTGTTTTACGGCATATCAACCTCAATGGGTAATTTAATGCCAACAAGATTTTTACAATAGATTCGTATGAGTAGAATATGTATTCTTTATAAGAAATTAGTTCGTAGATCAGGGTTTTGGTTTATTTTGTTTTACGGCATATCAACCTCAATGGGTAATTTAATGCCAACAAGATTTTTACAATAGATTCGTATGAGTAGAATATATATTTTTTTTTTTTTTTAATCATATCACCCCGAGCAAGGCGATAACGCCACTGATGCGCAGGGGGCTACGTAAGGGTAAAAAGAATGGAAAAGAGAAAGCCGGAAACCACATCCTAAACAGGGAACAAGAGCTGAGCCTCTTCACCTGTTCAAAAGACGTGGGTGGAGTGGGAACAAATAGTTTATTCTATCTCCTCTCCCCCCCCAAAAAAAAAAGAAAGGAGTGAAAAGATTGCAAAAGAGAAAACCGGAAACCACATCCTAAACAGGAAACAAGGGATGAGCCTCTTCACCTGTACAATAGACGTGGGGGGAGTGTGAACTGGGCGATAGTTTAGTCTATCTACTCCAATTAAAAAAAAAATAAAGAAAAGAGTGAAATTATTGGAAAAGAGAAAACCGGAAACCGCATCCTAAACAGGAAACAAGGGATGAGCCTCTTCATCTGTTCAATAGACGTGGGTGGAGTGTGAACCGGGCGATAGTTTAGTCTATCTACTCCAATTGAAAAAAAAATAAAGAAAAGAGTGAAATTATTGGAAAAGAGAAAACCGGAAACCGCATCCTAAACAGGAAACAAGGGATGCGCCTCTTCACCTGTTCAAAAGACGTGGGTGGAGTGTGAACCGGGCGATAGTTTAGTCTATCTACTCCAATTGAAAAAAAAAATAAAGAAAAGAGTGAAATTATTGGAAAAGAGAAAACCGGAAACCGCATCCTAAACAGGAAACAAGGGATGCGCCTCTTCACCTGTTCAAAAGACGTGGGTGGAGTGTGAACCGGGCGATAGTGTAGTCTATCTACTCCAATTGAAAAAAAAATAAAGAAAAGAGTGAAATTATTGGAAAAGAGAAAACCGGAAACCGCATCCTAAACAGGAAACAAGGGATGCGCCTCTTCACCTGTTCAAAAGACGTGGGTGGAGTGTGAACCGGGCGATAGTTTAGTCTATCTACTCCAATTGAAAAAAAAATAAAGAAAAGAGTGAAATTATTGGAAAAGAGAAAACCGGAAACCGCATCCTAAACAGGAAACAAGGGATGCGCCTCTTCACCTGTTCAAAAGACGTGGGTGGAGTGTGAACCGGGCGATAGTTTAGTCTATCTACTCCAATTGAAAAAAAAATAAAGAAAAGAGTGAAATTATTGGAAAAGAGAAAACCGGAAACCGCATCCTAAACAGGAAACAAGGGATGCGCCTCTTCACCTGTTCAAAAGACGTGGGTGGAGTGTGAACCGGGCGATAGTTTAGTCTATCTACTCCAATTGAAAAAAAAATAAAGAAAAGAGTGAAATTATTGGAAAAGAGAAAACCGGAAACCGCATCCTAAACAGGAAACAAGGGATGCGCCTCTTCACCTGTTCAAAAGACGTGGGTGGAGTGTACGTAATGATCTGATACGATTTGTATTCATCTTATAACCTTAAAAAGTCTACTTAAAAAATTCGAAATTTACATTTAATTAGATTCACTACAACGCCATATTTTCGAAAATCTTTCAAAAAAATCTTGTAAATACAGTTTATGTTCTTCTGATGAAGAGCTGGGAATATGCACGTCATCAATGTAGTAGAAAACTAAATCTAGAACTTGGTTCACAAAGTTTTGAGACGACTGGGCTGGATTCCGTAGTGTGAACGGTAAACGTACAATTCTTAAAGCCTAAATGTCTGTCTTCTTTATATCAGAGTTCTCTACGGGTAACTGATGGTAAGCTCAAGTGAGGTCAAGTTTTGAAAAGATATTAGTTCTCTGTAATTGGCTGGTAAAACCTTGAATATTATCAATCGGATACCTATCAGATTCTTTATAAGAAATTAGTTCGTAGATCAGGGTTGCGGTCTATTTTGTTTTACGGCATATCAACCTCAAGGGGTAATTTAATGCCAACAAGATTTTTACAATAGATTCGTATGAGTAGAATATGTATTCTTTATAAGAAATTAGTTCGTAGATCAGGGTTTCGGTCTATTTTGTTTTACGGCATATCAACCTCAAGGGGTAATTTAATGCCAACAAGATTTTTACAATAGATGAGTATGAGTAGAATATGTATTCTTTATAAGAAATTAGTTCGTAGATCAGGGTTTTGGTCTATTTTGTTTTACGGCATATCAACCTCAATGGGTAATTTAATGCCAACAAGATTTTTACAATAGATTCGTATGAGTAGAATATGTATTCTTTATAAGAAATTAGTTCGTAGATCAGGGTTTTGGTCTATTTTGTTTTACGGCATATCAACCTCAATGGGTAATTTAATGCCAACAAGATTTTTACAATAGATTCGTATGAGTAGAATATGTATTCTTTATAAGATATTAGTTCGTAGATCAGGGTTTTGGTCTGTTTTGTTTTACGGCATATCAACCTCAATGGGTAATTTAATGCCAACAAGATTTTTACAATAGATTCGTATGAGTAGAATATGTATTCTTTATAAGAAATTAGTTCGTAGATCAGGGTTTTGGTCTATTTTGTTTTACGGCATATCAACCTCAATGGGTAATTTAATGCCAACAAGATTTTTACAATAGATTCGTATGAGTAGAATATGTATTCTTTATAAGAAATTAGTTCGTAGATCAGGGTTTTGGTCTATTTTGTTTTACGGCATATCAACCTCAATGGGTAATTTAATGCCAACAAGATTTTTACAATAGATTCGTATGAGTAGAATATGTATTCTTTATAAGAAATTAGTTCGTAGATCAGGGTTTTGGTCTATTGTGTTTTACGGCATATCAACCTCAATGGGTAATTTAATGCCAACAAGATTTTTACAATAGATTCGTATGAGTAGAATATGTATTCTTTATAAGAAATTAGTTCGTAGATCAGGGTTTTGGTCTATTTTGTTTTACGGCATATCAACCTCAATGGGTAATTTAATGCCAACAAGATTTTTACAATAGATTCGTATGAGTAGAATATGTATTCTTTATAAGAAATTAGTTCGTAGATCAGGGTTTTGGTCTATTTTGTTTTACGGCATATCAACCTCAATGGGTAATTTAATGCCAACAAGATTTTTACAATAGATTCGTATGAGTAGAATATGTATTCTTTATAAGAAATTAGTTCGTAGATCAGGGTTTTGGTCTATTTTGTTTTACGGCATATCAACCTCAATGGGTAATTTAATGCCAACAAGATTTTTACAATAGATTCGTATGAGTAGAATATGTATTCTTTATAAGAAATTAGTTCGTAGATCAGGGTTTTGGTCTATTTTGTTTTACGGCATATCAACCTCAATGGGTAATTTAATGCCAACAAGATTTTTACAATAGATTCGTATGAGTAGAATATGTGTTCTTTATAAGAAATTAGTTCGTAGATCAGGGTTTCGGTCTATTTTGTTTTACGGCATATCAACCTCAAGGGGTAATTTAATGCCAACAAGATTTTTACAATAGATTCGTATGAGTAGAATGTGTATTCTTTATAAGAAATTAGTTCGTAGATCAGGGTTTCGGTCTATTTTGTTTTACGGCATATCAATCTCAAGGAGTAATTTAATGCCAACAAGATTTTTACAATAGATTCGTATGAGTAGAATATGTATTCTTTATAAGAAATTAGTTCGTAGATCAGGGTTTTGGTCTATTTTGTTTTACGGCATATCAATCTCAATGGGTAACTTAATGCCAACAAGATTTTTACAATAGATTCGTATGAGTAGAATATGTATTCTTTATAAGAAATTAGTTCGTAGATCAGGGTTTTGGTCTATTCTGTTATACGGCATATCAACCTCAATGGGTAATTTCATGCCAACAAGATTTTTACAATAGATTCGTATGAGTAGAATATGTATTCTTTATAAGAAATTAGTTCGTAGATCAGGGTTTCGGTCTATTTTGTTTTACGGCATATCAACCTCAATGGGTAATTTAATGCCAACAAGATTTTTACAATAGATTCGTATGAGTAGAATATGTATTCTTTATAAGAAATTAGTTCGTAGATCAGGGTTTCGGTCTATTTTGTTTTACGGCATATCAACCTCAAGGGGTAATTTAATGCCAACAAGATTTTTACAATAGATTCGTATGAGCAGAATATGTATTCCTTATAAGAAATTAGTTCGTAGATCAGGGTTTTGGTCTATTTTGTTTTACGGCATATCAACCTCAATGGGTAATTTAATGCCAACAAGATTTTTACAATAGATTCGTATGAGTAGAATATGTATTCTTTATAAGAAATTAGTTCGTAGATCAGGGTTTTGGTTTATTTTGTTTTACGGCATATCAACCTCAATGGGTAATTTAATGCCAACAAGATTTTTACAATAGATTCGTATGAGTAGAATATGTATTCTTTATAAGAAATTAATTCGTAGATCAGGGTTTTGGTCTATTTTGTTTTACGGCATATCAACCTCAATGGGTAATTTAATGCCAACAAGATTTTTACAATAGATTCGTATGAGTAGAATATGTATTCTTTATAAGAAATTAGTTCGTAGATCAGGGTTTTGGTCTATTTTGTTTTACGGCATATCAACCTCAATGGGTAATTTAATGCCAACAAGATTTTTACAATAGATTCGTATGAGTAGAATATGTGTTCTTTATAAGAAATTAGTTCGTAGATCAGGGTTTCGGTCTATTTTGTTTTACGGCATATCAACCTCAAGGGGTAATTTAATGCCAACAAGATTTTTACAATAGATTCGTATGTGTAGAATGTGTATTCTTTATAAGAAATTAGTTCGTAGATCAGGGTTTCGGTCTATTTTGTTTTACGGCATATCAATCTCAAGGAGCAATTTAATGCCAACAAGATTTTTACAATAGATTCGTATGAGTAGAATATGTATTCTTTATAAGAAATTAGTTCGTAGATCAGGGTTTTGGTCTATTTTGTTTTACGGCATATCAATCTCAATGGGTAACTTAATGCCAACAAGATTTTTACAATAGATTCGTATGAGTAGAATATGTATTCTTTATAAGAAATTAGTTCGTAGATCAGGGTTTTGGTCTATTCTGTTATACGGCATATCAACCTCAATGGGTAATTTCATGCCAACAAGATTTTTACAATAGATTCGTATGAGTAGAATATGTATTCTTTATAAGAAATTAGTTCGTAGATCAGGGTTTCGGTCTATTTTGTTTTACGGCATATCAACCTCAATGGGTAATTTAATGCCAACAAGATTTTTACAATAGATTCGTATGAGTAGAATATGTATTCTTTATAAGAAATTAGTTCGTAGATCAGGGTTTCGGTCTATTTTGTTTTACGGCATATCAACCTCAAGGGGTAATTTAATGCCAACAAGATTTTTACAATAGATTCGTATGAGCAGAATATGTATTCCTTATAAGAAATTAGTTCGTAGATCAGGGTTTTGGTCTATTTTGTTTTACGGCATATCAACCTCAATGGGTAATTTAATGCCAACAAGATTTTTACAATAGATTCGTATGAGTAGAATATGTATTCTTTATAAGAAATTAGTTCGTAGATCAGGGTTTTGGTTTATTTTGTTTTACGGCATATCAACCTCAATGGGTAATTTAATGCCAACAAGATTTTTACAATAGATTCGTATGAGTAGAATATGTATTCTTTATAAGAAATTAATTCGTAGATCAGGGTTTTGGTCTATTTTGTTTTACGGCATATCAACCTCAATGGGTAATTTAATGCCAACAAGATTTTTACAATAGATTCGTATGAGTAGAATATGTATTCTTTATAAGAAATTAGTTCGTAGATCAGGGTTTTGGTCTATTTTGTTTTACGGCATATCAACCTCAATGGGTAATTTAATGCCAACAAGATTTTTACAATAGATTCGTATGAGTAGAATATGTGTTCTTTATAAGAAATTAGTTCGTAGATCAGGGTTTCGGTCTATTTTGTTTTACGGCATATCAACCTCAAGGGGTAATTTAATGCCAACAAGATTTTTACAATAGATTCGTATGTGTAGAATGTGTATTCTTTATAAGAAATTAGTTCGTAGATCAGGGTTTCGGTCTATTTTGTTTTACGGCATATCAATCTCAAGGAGTAATTTAATGCCAACAAGATTTTTACAATAGATTCGTATGAGTAGAATATGTATTCTTTATAAGAAATTAGTTCGTAGATCAGGGTTTTGGTCTATTTTGTTTTACGGCATATCAATCTCAATGGGTAACTTAATGCCAACAAGATTTTTACAATAGATTCGTATGAGTAGAATATGTATTCTTTATAAGAAATTAGTTCGTAGATCAGGGTTTTGGTCTATTCTGTTATACGGCATATCAACCTCAATGGGTAATTTCATGCCAACAAGATTTTTACAATAGATTCGTATGAGTAGAATATGTATTCTTTATAAGAAATTAGTTCGTAGATCAGGGTTTTGGTCTATTTTGTTTTACGGCATATCAACCTCAAGGGGTAATTTAATGCCAACAAGATTTTTACAACAGATTCGTATGAGTAGAATATGTATTCTTTATAGGAAATTAGTTCGTAGATCAGGGTTTCGGTCTATTTTGTTTTACGGCATATCAACCTCAAGGGGTAATTTAATGCCAACAAGATTTTTACAATAGATTCGTATGAGCAGAATATGTATTCCTTATAAGAAATTAGTTCGTAGATCAGGGTTTTGGTCTATTTTGTTTTACGGCATATCAACCTCAATGGGTAAATTAATGCCAACAAGATTTTTACAATAGATTCGTATGAGTAGAATATGTATTCTTTATAAGAAATTAGTTCGTAGATCAGGGTTTTTGGTTTATTTTGTTTTACGGCATATCAACCTCAATGGGTAATTTAATGCCAACAAGATTTTTACAATAGATTCGTATGAGTAGAATATGTATTCTTTATAAGAAATTAGTTCGTAGATCAGGGTTTTGGTCTATTTTGTTTTACGGCATATCAACCTCAAGGGGTAATTTAATGCGAACAAGATTTTTACAATAGATTCGTATGAGTAGAATATGTATTCTTTATGAGAAATTAGTTCGTAGATCAGGGTTTTGGTCTATTTTGTTATACGGCATATCAACCTCAATGGGTAATTTAATGCCAACAAGATTTTTACAATAGATTCGTATGAGTAGAATATGTATTCTTTATAAGAAATTAGTTCGTAGATCAGGGTTTTGGTCTATTTTGTTTTCACGGCATATTAACCTCAAGGGGTAATTTAATGCCAACAAGATTTTTACAATAGATTCGTATGAGTAGAATATGTATTCTTTATAAGAAACTAGTTCGTAGATTAGGGTTTTGGTCTATTTTGTTTTACGGCATATCAACCTCAATGGGTAATTTAATGCCAACAAGATTTTTACAATAGATTCGTATGAGTAGAATATGTATTCTTTATAAGAAATTAGTTCGTAGATCAGGGTTTCGGTCTATTTTGTTTTACGGCATATCAACCTCAAGGGGTAATTTAATGCCAACAAGATTTTTACAATAGATTCGTATGAGCAGAATATGTATTCCTTATAAGAAATTAGTTCGTAGATCAGGGTTTTGGTCTATTTTGTTTTACGGCATATCAACCTCAATGGGTAATTTAATGCCAACAAGATTTTTACAATAGATTCGTATGAGTAGAATATGTATTCTTTATAAGAAATTAGTTCGTAGATCAGGGTTTTGGTTTATTTTGTTTTACGGCATATCAACCTCAATGGGTAATTTAATGCCAACAAGATTTTTACAATGGATTCGTATGAGTAGAATATGTATTCTTTATAAGAAATTAGTTCGTAGATCAGGGTTTTGGTCTATTTTGTTTTACGGCATATCAACCTCAATGGGTAATTTAATGCCAACAAGATTTTTACAATAGATTCGTATGAGTAGAATATGTATTCTTTATAAGAAATTAGTTCGTAGATCAGGGTTTCGGTCTATTTTGTTATACGGCATATCAACCTCAATGGGTAATTTAATGCCAACAAGATTTTTACAATAGATTCGTATGAGTAGAATATGTATTCTTTATAAGAAATTAGTTCGTAGATCAGGGTTTTGGTCTATTTTGTTTTACGGCATATCAAACTCAATGGGTAATTTAATGCCAACAAGATTTTTACAATAGATTCGTATGAGTAGAATATGTATTCTTTATAAGAAATTAGTTCGTAGATCAGGGTTTTGGTCTATTTTGTTTTACGGCATATCAACCTCAATGGGTAATTTAATGCCAACAAGATTTTTACAATAGATTCGTATGAGTAGAATATGTATTCTTTATAAGAATTTAGTTCGTAGATCAGGGTTTTGGTCTATGTTGTTTTACGGCATATTAACCTCAAGGGGTAATTTAATGCCAACAAGATTTTTACAATAGATTTGTATGAGTAGAATATGTATTCTTTATAAGAAACTAGTTCGTAGATCAGGGTTTTCGTCTATTTTGTTTTACGGCATATCAACCTCAATGGGTAATTTAATGCCAACAAGATTTTTACAATAGATTCGTATGAGTAGAATATGTATTCTTTATAAGAAATTAGTTCGTAGATCAGGGTTTCGGTCTATTTTGTTTTACGGCATATCAACCTCAAGGGGTAATTTAATGCCAACAAGATTTTTACAATAGATTCGTATGAGTAGAATATGTATTCTTTATAAGAAATTAGTTCGTAGATCAGGGTTTCGGTCTATTTTGTTTTACGGCATATCAACCTCAAGGGGTAATTTAATGCCAACAAGATTTTTACAATAGATTCGTATGAGTAGAATATGTATTCTTTATAAGAAATTAGTTCGTAGATCAGGGTTTCGGTCTATTTTGTTTTACGGCATATCAACCTCAAGGGGTAATTTAATGCGAACAAGATTTTTACAATAGATTCGTATGAGTAGAATATGTATTCTTTATAAGAAACTAGTTCGTAGATCAGGGTTTTGGTCTATTTTGTTTTACGGCATATCAACCTCAATGGGTAATTTAATGCCAACAAGATTTTTACAATAGATTCGTATGAGTAGAATATGTATTCTTTATAAGAAATTAGTTCGTAGATCAGGGTTTCGGTCTATTTTGTTTTACGGCATATCAACCTCAAGGGTAATTTAATGCCAACAAGATTTTTACAATAGATTCGTATGAGCAGAATATGTATTCCTAATAAGAAATTAGTTCGTAGATCAGGGTTTTGGTCTATTTTGTTTTACGGCATATCAACCTCAATGGGTAATTTAATGCCAACAAGATTTTTACAATAGATTCGTATGAGTAGAATATGTATTCTTTATAAGAAATTAGTTCGTAGATCAGGGTTTTGGTTTATTTTGTTTTACGGCATATCAACCTCAATGGGTAATTTAATGCCAACAAGATTTTTACAATGGATTCGTATGAGTAGAATATGTATTCTTTATAAGAAATTAGTTCGTAGATCAGGGTTTTGGTCTATTTTGTTTTACGGCATATCAACCTCAATGGGTAATTTAATGCCAACAAGATTTTTACAATAGATTCGTATGAGTAGAATATGTATTCTTTATAAGAAATTAGTTCGTAGATCAGGGTTTCGGTCTATTTTGTTATACGGCATATCAACCTCAATGGGTAATTTAATGCCAACAAGATTTTTACAATAGATTCGTATGAGTAGAATATGTATTCTTTATAAGAAATTAGTTCGTAGATCAGGGTTTTGGTCTATTTTGTTTTACGGCATATCAACCTCAATGGGTAATTTAATGCCAACAAGATTTTTACAATAGATTCGTATGAGTAGAATATGTATTCTTTATAAGAAATTAGTTCGTAGATCAGGGTTTTGGTCTATTTTGTTTTACGGCATATCAACCTCAATGGGTAATTTAATGCCAACAAGATTTTTACAATAGATTCGTATGAGTAGAATATGTATTCTTTATAAGAATTTAGTTCGTAGATCAGGGTTTTGGTCTATTTTGTTTTACGGCATATTAAACTCAAGGGGTAATTTAATGCCAACAATATTTTTACAATAGATTCGTATGAGTAGAATATGTATTCTTTATAAGAAACTAGTTCGTAGATCAGGGTTTTGGTCTATTTTGTTTTACGGCATATCAACCTCAATGGGTAATTTAATGCCAACAAGATTTTTACAATAGATTCGTATGAGTAGAATAAGAATTCTTCATAAGAAATTAGTTCGTAGATCAGGGTTTCGGTCTATTTTGTTTTACGGCATATCAACCTCAAGGGGTAATTTAATGCCAACAAGATTTTTACAATAGATTCGTATGAGTAGAATATGTATTCTTTATAAGAAATTAGTTCGTAGATCAGGGTTTCGGTCTATTTTGTTTTACGGCATATCAACCTCAAGGGGTAATTTAATGCCAACAAGATTTTTACAATAGATTCGTATGAGTAGAATATGTATTCTTTATAAGACATTAGTTCGTAGATCAGGGTTTCGGTCTATTTTGTTTTACGGCATATCAACCTCAAGGGGTAATTTAATGCGAACAAGATTTTTACAATAGATTCGTATGAGTAGAATATGTATTCTTTATAAGAAATTAGTTCGTAGATCAGGGTTTTG
Organism: Ascarosepion bandense; assembly: GCA_037127315.1. NCBI lineage: Eukaryota > Metazoa > Mollusca > Cephalopoda > Sepiida > Sepiidae > Ascarosepion > Ascarosepion bandense. The sequence goes on from JBBBDQ010001204.1 coordinate 559,082, forward strand.
GTCTATTTTGTTTTACGGCATATCAACCTCAAGGGGTAATTTAATGCCAACAAGATTTTTACAATAGATTCGTATGAGTAGAATATGTATTCTTTATAAGAAATTAGTTCGTAGATCACGGTTTCGGTCTATTTTGTTATACGGCATATCAACCTCAATGGGTAATTTAATGCCAACAAGATTTTTACAATAGATTCGTATGAGTAGAATATGTATTCTTTATAAGAAATTAGTTCGGAGATCAGGGTTTCGGTCTATTTTGTTTTACGGCATATCAACCTCAAGGGGTAATTTAATGCCAACAAGATTTTTACAATAGATTCGTATGATTAGAATATGTATTCTTTATAAGAAATTAGTTCGTAGATCAGGGTTTCGGTCTATTTTGTTTTACGGCATATCAACCTCAAGGGTTAATTTAATGCCAACAAGATTTTTACAATAGATTCGTATGAGTAGAATATGTATTCTTTATAAGAAATTAGTTCGTAGATCAGGGTTTTGGTCCATTTTGTTTTACGGCATATTAACCTCAAGGGGTAATTTAATGCCAACAAGATTTTTACAATAGATTCGTATGAGTAGAATATGTATTCTTTATAAGAAACTAGTTCGTAGATCAGGGTTTTGGTCTATTTTGTTTTACGCTATATCAACCTCAATTGTTAATTTAATGCCAACAAGATTTTTACAATAGATCGTATGAGTGGGGAATATGTATTCTTTATAAGAAATTAGTTCCTAGATTCCTCAGGGTTTGGTCTATTTTTGTTTTGCTGTATATCAACCTCAAGGGTAATTTAATGCCAACAAGATTTTGGTAATAGATTCGCATATAGAATATGTATTCTTTATAAGAATAGTTCGTAGATCAGGGTTTGGTCTATTGTTTTCTTATTGCATATCAACCTTTATGTAATTTAATGCCAACAAGATTTTGGCATTAGATTCGTAAGAGTAGAATATGTATTCTTTATAAGAAATTAGTTCGTAGATCAGGGTTTTGGTCTATTTTGTTTTACGGCATATCAAACTCAAGGGTAATTAATACAATAAGATTTTACAATAGATTCATATAGAATATATTCTATAAGAATATAGTTCGTAGATCAGGTTTTGGTTCATTTTGTTTTACGGCATATCAACCTCAAGGGGTAATTTAATGCCAACAAGATTTCTTACAATAGATTCGTATGAGTAGAATATGTATTCTTTATAAGAAATTAGTTCAGATTCAGGGTTTGGTCTATTTTGTTATATATACGTCACATCAAACTCAATGGGTAATTTAATGCCAACAAGATTTTTACAATAGATTCGTATGAGTAGAATATGTATTCTTTATAAGAAATTAGTTCGTAGATCAGGGTTTCGGTTCATTTTTGTTTTACGGCATATCAACCTCAAGGGTAATTTAATGCCAACAAGATTTTTACAATAGATTCGTATGAGAATATATCTTTTGTAAGAAATTAGTTCGTAGATCAGGGTTTCGGTCTATTTTGTTTTACGTCATATCAACCTCAAGGGGTAATTTAATGCCAACAAGATTTTTACAATAGATTCGTATGAGCAGAATATGTGGCTCCTTATAAGAAATTAGTTCGTAGATCAGGTTTGGTCTATTTTGTTTTATGCTATATCAAACTTCAATGTTAATTGACGTTAAAACAAGATTTTTACAATAGATTCGTATGAGTAGAATATGTATTCTTTATAAGAAATTAGTTCGTAGATCAGGGTTTCGGTCTATTTTGTTTTACGGCATATCAACCTCAAGGGGTAATTTAATGCCAACAAGATTTTTACAATAGATTCGTATGAGTAGAATATGTATTCTTTATAAGAAATTAGTTCTAGATCAGGGTTTTAAGTCTATTTTATTTACGGCATATCAACCTCAAGGGGTAATTTAATGCGAACAAGATTTTTACAATAGATTCGTATGAGTAGAATATATTTTTGAAAAGAAATTAGTTCTGTAGATCAGGTTTTGTCTATTTTGTTTTACGGCATATCAACCTCAAGGGGTAATTTAATGCGAACAAGATTTTTACAATAGATTCGTATGAGTAGAATATGTATTCTTTATAAGAAATTAGTTCGTAGATCAGGGTTTTGGTCTATTTTGTTTTACGGCATATCAACCTCAAGGGTAATTGAATGCCAACAAGACGTACATAGATTTGCAAGAGTAGAATATGTATTCTTTATGGGGTTGAAATTACTAGTTCAGATCAGGTTTGGCCTATTTTGTTAAGGTATCAACCTCAAGGGGTATCAATGCCAACAAGATTTTTACAATAGATTCGTATGATTAGAATATGTATTCTTTATAAGAAATTAGTTCGTAGATCAGGGTTTCGGTCTATTTTGTTTTACGGCATATCAACCTCAAGGGTTAATTTAATGCCAACAAGATTTTTACAATAGATTCGTATGAGTAGAATATGTATTCTTTATAAGAAATTAGTTCGTAGATCAGGGTTTTGGTCTATTTTGTTTTACGGCATATCAACCTCAATGGGTAATTTAATGCCAACAAGATTTTTACAATAGATTCGTATGAGTAGAATATGTATTCTTTATAAGAAATTAGTTCGTAGATCAGGGTTTCGGTCTATTTTGTTTTACGGCATATCAACCTCAAGGGGTAATTTAATGCCAACAAGATTTTTACAATAGATTCGTATGAGTAGAATATGTATTCTTTATAAGAAATTAGTTCGTAGATCAGGGTTTCGGTCTATTTTGTTTTACGGCATATCAACCTCAAGGGGTAATTTAATGCCAACAAGATTTTTACAATAGATTCGTATGAGCAGAATATGTATTCCTTATCAGAAATTAGTTCGTAGATCAGGGTTTTGGTCTATTTTGTTTTACGGCATATCAACCTCAATGGGTAATTTAATGCCAACAAGATTTTTACAATAGATTCGTATGAGTAGAATATGTATTCTTTATAAGAAATTAGTTCGTAGATCAGGGTTTCGGTCTATTTTGTTTTACGGCATATCAACCTCAATGGGTAATTTAATGCCAACAAGATTTTTACAATAGATTCGTATGAGTAGAATATGTATTCTTTATAAGAAATTAGTTCGTAGATCAGGGTTTTGGTTTATTTTGTTTTACGGCATATCAACCTCAATGGGTAATTTAATGCCAACAAGATTTTTACAATAGATTCGTATGAGTAGAATATGTATTCTTTATAAGAAATTAGTTCGTAGATCAGGGTTTTGGTCTATTTTGTTTTACGGCATATCAACTTCAATGGGTAATTTAATGCCAACAAGATTTTTACAATAGATTCGTATGAGTAGAATATGTATTCTTTATAAGAAATTAGTTCGTAGATCAGGGTTTTGGTCTATTTTGTTATACGGCATATCAACCTCAATGGGTAATTTAATGCCAACAAGATTTTTACAATAGATTCGTATGAGTAGAATATGTATTCTTTATAAGAAGTTAGTTCGTAGATCAGGGTTTTGGTCTATTTTGTTTTACGGCATATCAACCTCAATGGGTAATTTAATGCCAACAAGATTTTTACAATAGATTCGTATGAGTAGAATATGTATTCTTTATAAGAAATTAGTTCGTAGATCAGGGTTTCGGTCTATTTTGTTTTACGGCATATCAACCTCAATGGGTAATTTAATGCCAACAAGATTTTTACAATAGATTCGTATGAGTAGAATATGTATTCTTTATAAGAAATTAGTTCGTAGATCAGGGTTTCGGTCTATTTTGTTTTACGGCATATCAACCTCAATGGGTAATTTAATGCCAACAAGATTTTTACAATAGATTCGTATGAGTAGAATATGTATTCTTTATAAGAAATTAGTTCGTAGATCAGGGTTTTGGTTTATTTTGTTTTACGGCATATCAACCTCAATGGGTAATTTAATGCCAACAAGATTTTTACAATAGATTCGTATGAGTAGAATATGTATTCTTTATAAGAAATTAGTTCGTAGATCAGGGTTTTGGTCTATTTTGTTTTACGGCATATCAACCTCAATGGGTAATTTAATGCCAACAAGATTTTTACAATAGATTCGTATGAGTAGAATATGTATTCTTTATAAGAAATTAGTTCGTAGATCAGGGTTTTGGTCTATTTTGTTTTACGGCATATCAACCTCAAGGGGTAATTTAATGCCAACAAGATTTTTACAATAGATTCGTATGAGTAGAATATGTATTCTTTATAAGAAATTAGTTCGTAGATCAGGGTTTTGGTCTATTTTGTTTTACGGCATATTAACCTCAAGGGGTAATTTAATGCCAACAAGATTTTTACAATAGATTCGTATGAGTAGAATATGTATTCTTTATAAGAAACTAGTTCGTAGATCTGGGTTTTGGTCTATTTTGTTTTACGGCATATCAACCTCAATGGGTTATTTAATGCCAACAAGATTTTTACAATAGATTCGTATGAGTAGAATATGTATTCTTTATAAGAAATTAGTTCGTAGATCAGGGTTTCGGTCTATTTTGTTTTACGGCATATCAACCTCAAGGGGTAATTTAATGCCAACAAGATTTTTACAATAGATTTGTATGAGTAGAATATGTATTCTTTATAAGAAATTAGTTCGTAGATCAGGGTTTCGGACTATTTTGTTTTACGGCATATCAACCTCAAGGGGTAATTTAATGCCAACCAGATTTTTACAATAGATTCGTATGAGTAGAATATGTATTCTTTATAAGAAATTAGTTCGTAGATCAGGGTCTCGGTCTATTTTGTTTTACGGCATATCAACCTCAAGGGGTAATTTAATGCGAACAAGATTTTTACAATAGATTCGTTTGAGTAGAATATGTATTCTTTATAAGAAATTAGTTCGTAGATCAGGGTTTTGGTCTATTTTGTTTTACGGCATATCAACCTCAAGGGGTAATTTAATGCCAACAAGATTTTTACAATAGATTCGTATGAGTAGAATATTTTTTTTTTTTTTTTTTTTTAATCATATCACCCCGAGCAAGGCGATAACGCCACTGATGCGCAGGGGGCTACGTAAGGGTAAAAAGAATGGAAAAGAGAAAACCGGAAACCGCATCCTAAACAGGAAACAAGGGATGCGCCTCTTCACCTGTTCAAAAGACGTGGGTGGAGTGTGAACCGGGCGATAGTTTAGTCTATCTACTCCAATTGAAAAAAAAATAAAGAAAAGAGTGAAATTATTGGAAAAGAGAAAACCGGAAACCGCATCCTAAACAGGAAACAAGGGATGCGCCTGTTCACCTGTTCAAAAGACGTGGGTGGAGTGTACGTAATGATCTGATACGATTTGTATTCATCTTATAACCTTAAAAAGTCTACTTAAAAAATTCGAAATTTACATTTAATTAGTTTCACTACAACGCCATATTTTCGAAAATCTTTCAAAAAAATCTTGTAAATACAGTTTATGTTCTTCTGATGAAGAGCTGGGAATATGCACGTCATCAATGTAGTAGAAAACTAAATCTAGAACTTGGTTCACAAAGTTTTGAGACGACTGGGCTGGATTCCGTAGTGTGAACGGTAAACGTAAAATTCTTAAAGCCTAAATGTCTGTCTTCTTTATATCAGAGTTCTCTACGGGTATCTGATGGTAAGCTCAAGTGAGGTCAAGCTTTGAAAAGATATTAGTTCTATGTAATTGGCTGGTAAAACCTTGAATATTATCAATCGGATACCTATCAGATTCTTTATAAGAAATTAGTTCGTAGATCAGGGTTTTGGTCTATTTTGTTATACGGCATATCAACCTCAATGGGTAATTTAATGCCAACAAGATTTTTACAATAGATTCGTATGAGTAGAATATGTATTCTTTATAAGAAATTAGTTCGTAGATCAGGGTTTCGGTCTATTTTGTTTTACGGCATATCAACCTCAAGGGGTAATTTAATGCCAACAAGATTTTTACAATAGATTCGTATGAGTAGAATATGTATTCTTTATAAGAAATTAGTTCGTAGATCAGGGTTTTGGTCTATTTTGTTTTACGGCATATCAACCTCAATGGGTAATTTAATGCCAACAAGATTTTTACAATAGATTCGTATGAGTAGAATATGTATTCTTTATAAGAAATTAGTTCGTAGATCAGGGTTTTGGTCTATTTTGTTTTACGGCATATCAACCTCAATGGGTAATTTAATGCCAACAAGATTTTTACAATAGATTCGTATGAGTAGAATATGTATTCTTTATAAGAAATTAGTTCGTAGATCAGGGTTTTGGTCTATTTTGTTTTACGGCATATCAACCTCAAGGGGTAATTTAATGCCAACAAGATTTTTACAATAGATTCGTATGAGTAGAATATGTATTCTTTATAAGAAATTAGTTCGTAGATCAGGGTTTTGGTCTATTTTGTTTTACGGCATATCAACCTCAATGGGTAATTTAATGCCAACAAGATTTTTACAATAGATTCGTATGAGTAGAATATGTATTCTTTATAAGAAATTAGTTCGTAGATCAGGGTTTCGGTCTATTTTGTTTTACGGCATATCAACCTCAAGGGTTAATTTAATGCCAACAAGATTTTTACAATAGATTCGTATGAGTAGAATATGTATTCTTTATAAGAAATTAGTTCGTAGATCAGGGTTTTGGTCTATTTTGTTTTACGGCATATCAACCTCAATGGGTAATTTAATGCCAACAAGATTTTTACAATAGATTCGTATGAGTAGAATATGTATTCTTTATAAGAAATTAGTTCGTAGATCAGGGTTTCGGTCTATTTTGTTTTACGGCATATCAACCTCAAGGGGTAATTTAATGCCAACAAGATTTTTACAATAGATTCGTATGAGTAGAATATGTATTCTTTATAAGAAATTAGTTCGTAGATCAGGGTTTCGGTCTATTTTGTTTTACGGCATATCAACCTCAAGGGGTAATTTAATGCCAACAAGATTTTTACAATAGATTCGTATGAGCAGAATATGTATTCCTTATCAGAAATTAGTTCGTAGATCAGGGTTTTGGTCTATTTTGTTTTACGGCATATCAACCTCAATGGGTAATTTAATGCCAACAAGATTTTTACAATAGATTCGTATGAGTAGAATATGTATTCTTTATAAGAAATTAGTTCGTAGATCAGGGTTTCGGTCTATTTTGTTTTACGGCATATCAACCTCAATGGGTAATTTAATGCCAACAAGATTTTTACAATAGATTCGTATGAGTAGAATATGTATTCTTTATAAGAAATTAGTTCGTAGATCAGGGTTTTGGTTTATTTTGTTTTACGGCATATCAACCTCAATGGGTAATTTAATGCCAACAAGATTTTTACAATAGATTCGTATGAGTAGAATATGTATTCTTTATAAGAAATTAGTTCGTAGATCAGGGTTTTGGTCTATTTTGTTTTACGGCATATCAACTTCAATGGGTAATTTAATGCCAACAAGATTTTTACAATAGATTCGTATGAGTAGAATATGTATTCTTTATAAGAAATTAGTTCGTAGATCAGGGTTTTGGTCTATTTTGTTATACGGCATATCAACCTCAATGGGTAATTTAATGCCAACAAGATTTTTACAATAGATTCGTATGAGTAGAATATGTATTCTTTATAAGAAGTTAGTTCGTAGATCAGGGTTTTGGTCTATTTTGTTTTACGGCATATCAACCTCAATGGGTAATTTAATGCCAACAAGATTTTTACAATAGATTCGTATGAGTAGAATATGTATTCTTTATAAGAAATTAGTTCGTAGATCAGGGTTTCGGTCTATTTTGTTTTACGGCATATCAACCTCAATGGGTAATTTAATGCCAACAAGATTTTTACAATAGATTCGTATGAGTAGAATATGTATTCTTTATAAGAAATTAGTTCGTAGATCAGGGTTTTGGTTTATTTTGTTTTACGGCATATCAACCTCAATGGGTAATTTAATGCCAACAAGATTTTTACAATAGATTCGTATGAGTAGAATATGTATTCTTTATAAGAAATTAGTTCGTAGATCAGGGTTTTGGTCTATTTTGTTTTACGGCATATCAACCTCAATGGGTAATTTAATGCCAACAAGATTTTTACAATAGATTCGTATGAGTAGAATATGTATTCTTTATAAGAAATTAGTTCGTAGATCAGGGTTTTGGTCTATTTTGTTTTACGGCATATCAACCTCAAGGGGTAATTTAATGCCAACAAGATTTTTACAATAGATTCGTATGAGTAGAATATGTATTCTTTATAAGAAATTAGTTCGTAGATCAGGGTTTTGGTCTATTTTGTTTTACGGCATATTAACCTCAAGGGGTAATTTAATGCCAACAAGATTTTTACAATAGATTCGTATGAGTAGAATATGTATTCTTTATAAGAAACTAGTTCGTAGATCTGGGTTTTGGTCTATTTTGTTTTACGGCATATCAACCTCAATGGGTAATTTAATGCCAACAAGATTTTTACAATAGATTCGTATGAGTAGAATATGTATTCTTTATAAGAAATTAGTTCGTAGATCAGGGTTTCGGTCTATTTTGTTTTACGGCATATCAACCTCAAGGGGTAATTTAATGCCAACAAGATTTTTACAATAGATTTGTATGAGTAGAATATGTATTCTTTATAAGAAATTAGTTCGTAGATCAGGGTTTCGGACTATTTTGTTTTACGGCATATCAACCTCAAGGGGTAATTTAATGCCAACAAGATTTTTACAATAGATTCGTATGAGTAGAATATGTATTCTTTATAAGAAATTAGTTCGTAGATCAGGGTCTCGGTCTATTTTGTTTTACGGCATATCAACCTCAAGGGGTAATTTAATGCGAACAAGATTTTTACAATAGATTCGTTTGAGTAGAATATGTATTCTTTATAAGAAATTAGTTCGTAGATCAGGGTTTTGGTCTATTTTGTTTTACGGCATATCAACCTCAAGGGGTAATTTAATGCCAACAAGATTTTTACAATAGATTCGTATGAGTAGAATATTTTTTTTTTTTTTTTTTTTTTAATCATATCACCCCGAGCAAGGCGATAACGCCACTGATGCGCAGGGGGCTACGTAAGGGTAAAAAGAATGGAAAAGAGAAAACCGGAAACCGCATCCTAAACAGGAAACAAGGGATGCGCCTCTTCACCTGTTCAAAAGACGTGGGTGGAGTGTGAACCGGGCGATAGTTTAGTCTATCTACTCCAATTGAAAAAAAAATAAAGAAAAGAGTGAAATTATTGGAAAAGAGAAAACCGGAAACCGCATCCTAAACAGGAAACAAGGGATGCGCCTGTTCACCTGTTCAAAAGACGTGGGTGGAGTGTACGTAATGATCTGATACGATTTGTATTCATCTTATAACCTTAAAAAGTCTACTTAAAAAATTCGAAATTTACATTTAATTAGTTTCACTACAACGCCATATTTTCGAAAATCTTTCAAAAAAATCTTGTAAATACAGTTTATGTTCTTCTGATGAAGAGCTGGGAATATGCACGTCATCAATGTAGTAGAAAACTAAATCTAGAACTTGGTTCACAAAGTTTTGAGACGACTGGGCTGGATTCCGTAGTGTGAACGGTAAACGTAAAATTCTTAAAGCCTAAATGTCTGTCTTCTTTATATCAGAGTTCTCTACGGGTATCTGATGGTAAGCTCAAGTGAGGTCAAGTTTTGAAAAGATATTAGTTCTATGTAATTGGCTGGTAAAACCTTGAATATTATCAATCGGATACCTATCAGATTCTTTATAAGAAATTAGTTCGTAGATCAGGGTTTTGGTCTATTTTGTTATACGGCATATCAACCTCAATGGGTAATTTAATGCCAACAAGATTTTTACAATAGATTCGTATGAGTAGAATATGTATTCTTTATAAGAAATTAGTTCGTAGATCAGGGTTTCGGTCTATTTTGTTTTACGGCATATCAACCTCAAGGGGTAATTTAATGCCAACAAGATTTTTACAATAGATTCGTATGAGTAGAATATGTATTCTTTATAAGAAATTAGTTCGTAGATCAGGGTTTTGGTCTATTTTGTTTTACGGCATATCAACCTCAATGGGTAATTTAATGCCAACAAGATTTTTACAATAGATTCGTATGAGTAGAATATGTATTCTTTATAAGAAATTAGTTCGTAGATCAGGGTTTTGGTCTATTTTGTTTTACGGCATATCAACCTCAATGGGTAATTTAATGCCAACAAGATTTTTACAATAGATTCGTATGAGTAGAATATGTATTCTTTATAAGAAATTAGTTCGTAGATCAGGGTTTTGGTCTATTTTGTTTTACGGCATATCAACCTCAAGGGGTAATTTAATGCCAACAAGATTTTTACAATAGATTCGTATGAGTAGAATATGTATTCTTTATAAGAAATTAGTTCGTAGATCAGGGTTTTGGTCTATTTTGTTTTACGGCATATCAACCTCAATGGGTAATTTAATGCCAACAAGATTTTTACAATAGATTCGTATGAGTAGAATATGTATTCTTTATAAGAAATTAGTTCGTAGATCAGGGTTTTGGTCTATTTTGTTTTACGGCATATCAACCTCAATGGGTAATTTAATGCCAACAAGATTTTTACAATAAATTCGTATGAATCGAATATTTTTTGTTTGTAAGAAATCAGTTTGTAGATCAGGGTTTGGTTTTATTTTGTTTTACAGCATATCAACTTCAATGGCTTATTTAATGCCGATAATAATTTTTGAGTGGTATTATATGAATAGGATATGTATTCTTTATAAGAAATCGAATTAGAGATTCTTTTTTTTTTAAATCATATCACCCTAAGCAAGGCGGTAACGCCACTGAAGCGCAGGGGGCTACGTAGGAGTGAAAAGAATGGAGAAGAGAAAGCCGGAAACCACATCCTAAGCAGGGAACAAGGAATGAGCTTCTTTACCTGTTCAATAGACGTGGGTGGAGTGTGAACCGGGCGATAGTTTAGTCTATCTACTCCAATTAAAGTCTCAAAAGAAATTTTTAGAAGCGTTAATTGCTGCTGTTCCCAGGTTAACCTTGACCCGGGTAGTCGCACCTGTTAGGGTCCCAGCTATGGGCAAATAGTTAACCTCAAACTGGGGTCAAAACCCGATGAGAGGAAGAAAATAGATGTTTATCGTTAAAAATTTCAGGAATACATTTTTGAAGAAAAAAATATTTTGTAAAAAAAATACCAGCCCAGCAATACATCTGATTCGCAACAAAAACCACTTTACAACAATACATCTAAGAAAGCTGATCTACAATCTTATTTCTTACAAAGAATATACATTTTTTTATACAAATCTATTGTGAAAATCTTGTCAGCATTGTTGTTGATATACCGTAAAACAAACCAAACCAAACAATTTTCCTTGATTCAACTATATATGCACCATTATTTGCAATGACTTCTGGCCAATTAAAATTCAACTGTAAAATGATGAGACCAAACAGACAATCAAGTCTTTTTCATTGATGTGCCGTGCCCCTTCAAGACGTAGGCGATCATAGCCCTCCACATTATCAAGCCTCTTGTAGCTTTCAGTATATTTTGTCTTGTTGTTTCTTCCAAACCCTGCATTGCCATCCATTTGCTCAAGCTCATCAAGCACATGCTGTTTTCCTTTGTTTCTCTTTCCCTAACTCTCTCTCTCTCTCATGTGAGTATCAAATTCTCCAAGCCCTACTTCCCAGTAATTTTAACTGGCTCCTCCTGTTGTTAAGTATAAGTTTTCCTTTTCGTTTCGATTTTCGCCAAAAATTTATCTTTGCAAACATTAGGTGCCATGGTATCCTAAGCATTGTGTGGAACCAAATTTCTGTTGCTTCGAGTTTATCCTGTATCTTTGCGAAGATCGTCCAGAATTCGCTGCCATATAGAAGGACAGATATCACATAACAGTCCAGCACTCTTTTCTTTTTTTCTGTTGCTTCGAGTCTCTCCTTCATCTTTGTAGAGATTGTCCAACATTCGCTGCCATATAGGAGAACAGATATCACATAACAGTCCAGTACTCTTTCCTTTCTTTCTATTCCTTCTAGTGTCTTCTTTATCTTCAGTGGGGTTCTCCAGAATTCGCTGCCATATAGGAGGACAGATATCACATAACAGTCCAGTACTCTTTTCTTTGTTTCTGTTGCTTCGAGTCTCTCCTTCATCTTTGAAGAGATTGTCCAACATTCGCTGCCATATAGGAGAACAGATATCACATAACAGTCCAGTACTCTTTTCTTTGTTTCTGTTGCTTCGAGTCTCTCCTTCATCTTTGAAGAGATTGTCCAACATTCGCTGCCATATAGGAGAACAGATATCACATAACAGTCCCGTACTCTTTTCTTTGTTTCTGTTGCTTCGAGTCTCTCCTTCATCTTTGAAGAGATTGTCCAACATTCGCTGCCATATAGGAGAACAGATATCACATAACAGTCCAGTACTCTTTCCTTTCTTTCTATTCCTTCTAGTGTCTTCTTTATCTTCAGTGGGGTTCTCCAGAATTCGCTGCCATATAGGAGGACAGATATCACATAACAGTCCAGTACTCTTTTCTTTGTTTCTGTTGCTTCGAGTCTCTCCTTCATCTTTGAAGAGATTGTCCAACATTCGCTGCCATATAGGAGAACAGATATCACATAACAGTCCAGTACTCTTTTCTTTGTTTCTGTTGCTTCGAGTCTCTCCTTCATCTTTGAAGAGATTGTCCAACATTCGCCGCCATATAGGAGAACAGATATCACATAACAGTCCAGTACTCTTTTCTTTGTTTCTGTTGCTTCGAGTCTCTCCTTCATCTTTGAAGAGATTGTCCAACATTCGCTGCCATATAGGAGAACAGATATCACATAACAGTCCAGTACTCTTTTCTTTGTTTCTGTTGCTTCGAGTCTCTCCTTCATCTTTGAAGAGATTGTCCAACATTCGCTGCCATATAGGAGAACAGATATCACATAACAGTCCAGTACTCTTTTCTTTGTTTCTGTTGCTTCGAGTCTCTCCTTCATCTTTGAAGAGATTGTCCAACATTCGCTGCCATATAGGAGAACAGATATCACATAACAGTCCAGTACTCTTGTCTTTGTTTCTGTTGCTTCGAGTCTCTCCTTCATCTTTGAAGAGATTGTCCAACATTCGCTGCCATATAGGAGAACAGATATCACATAACAGTCCAGTACTCTTTCCTTTCTTTCTATTCCTTCTAGTGTCTTCTTCATTTTTAGTGAGGTTCTCCGGAATTCGCTGCCATATAGGAGGATAGACATAAATTAACTACCCAGTACACTTTTCTTTGTTTATGATGGTTTTAGTCTCTCCTTCATCTCTGAGGAGATTGTCCAGCATTCACTGCTATATATGAGGACAGATATCACATAACAGTCCAGTACTCTTGTCTTTGTTTATGTTGCTTCGAGTCTCTTCTTCATCTTTGAAGAGATTGTAAAGAATTCGCTGCCATATAGGAGAACAGATATCCCATAACAGTCCAGTACTCTTTTCGTTGTTTCTGTTGTTTGAGTCTCTCCTTCATCTTTGAAGAGATTGTCCAGCATTGGCTGCCATATAGGAGGACAGATATCACATAACAGTCCAGTACTCTTTTCATTGTTTCTGTTGTTTGAGTCTCTCCTTCATCTCTGAGGAGATTGTCCAGCATTCACTGCTATATATGAGGACAGATATCACATAACAGTCCAGTACTCTTGTCTTTGTTTATGTTGCTTCGAGTCTCTTCTTCATCTTTGAAGAGATCGTCCAGAATTCGCTGACATATAGGAGAACAGATATCACATAACAGTCCAGTACTCTTTTCGTTGTTTCTGTTGTTTGAGTCTCTCCTTCATCTTTGAGGAGATTGTCCAGCATTGGCTGCCATATAGGAGGACAGATATCACATAACAGTCCAGTACACTTTTCTTTGTTTATGTTGCTTCGAGTCACTACTTTATGTTTGAAGAGATCGTCCAGAATTCGCTGCCATATAGGAGGACAGATATCACATAACGGTTCAGTACTCTTTAATTACTCGTCTCTGTTTTTAGCATGCTTCCTTGGCCATGACAATATGCCTTCGAATCTCAGTGACGCACTTTAAGTTCGCTGGCGTTTTGGACTTCCTTAAATTCCTTAAGTCAAGGTTTAAGAGAAGAAAGATCATCAGAACAACTTCTATTAAAATATTTATAGAAAATGTATACTCAAGCTACATTAGGCGGTGGAAAATTTGCTGAAAGCTAGATGACAGAACAAGACTTGCTGATTATTTTTGGATTTCATAAAATTACTTCACTTAATTTAAAGTAACCCAAAGAAAAATATAAGAGTAAGATTGTGTGCCGCCAATCTTACGAATGGTGTGGTAGTATTGACTTTAAAATTGTTATAGTATTGAATGAAATACAAAATAACTCTGATGTCAAGCTGTCTTTTAACAACTAATAGAGATAAAATAAAAGTTCGTTCAAGCAAGGATTGGAAAAAAGGAAGACTGTACTGCGGCAATCGTTCAAGAGTTGATTGACTTCTCCGATTCTTGCATCTCACTGCTACTAAAATGGACCAAAATTGAATCAGAATTTGCCATGAAACGCGACAAAGTGCATATAAAATCAAGATATTTACTAAACTTCATCTACTGATGAAGATGTATGAAGACTGTGTTGCGTCAATCTTTCAAGAGTCCATTTATCTTTCAAAATCTCGGGAGAAATTTGAATCTGATTTCGACACTAAAGGGGACCAAATTGCATATGAAATCTAGATGGTTATTAATCTCCTTGCACTATTTACAGCCTTCAAACTGCTGTCCTAATCTTTATAACCATATTCCCGACTTTTCGGCTGTTGTACGTTCCGGCCTTCTTCCGGCGATATACATTGATATTTCAAACCGAACCCTTTTATTTAATCCATGGTGTAAATTTTTCTAATTTCACTCGCCATTCGAGTTTTTGGATATCCCAAGTTTATGTTAATTGCTGTTAGTATCTCAAATCTTTAGTTTTTTTATCCCCTCTACCTTTGGCCAGATATTGAACGCGCAACTCTTTGGATAAAGTTACTTTTTCGATCACTCAACTAACGCTTTTATCCACTGGTTCCAGATTAATCTACGCTCGTGAACTGAACAAAGATTTCGGTTCGAAATTCCAGCGTATATCACTTAAAGAAGACCGGAGTGTACAACAGCCTAATATAGCAATAAAGATGAGGACAACAGTCCAAATGATGTAAATATTGTAAATAGTTAATTCATTTCAGAAATATAGATATTTATTAAAATTCTTCACTGAATAAAGAAATAAAAAGATTACTTTGCGCCAATAGTTCAAAAGTCTATTTATATCTTGGGGAAATTCGCATCTACTTCCAACATTGAACGGGAACAAAATGCATATGAAATACAGATTTTTTAAAAATTTGTCTATTCAAGTACAAGTCTAAATGAGCAACTAGGAAGATTGTGTTGCGCCAATTTTTTATGAATTCATTTACGTTTGATATCTGGGGAGAAATTCATATCTACTTCTGACACTAAACAGGACCAAAATGCATAGAAAATGTACATATTAATTTCCATTAATGTGTTTATTATAATTATATTTTAATTACCGTATTCTCTCACGTATCATGCGACTTTTGAAGACCTAATTTTGAAGCTAATTTTAAGAGGGTCGCATCATACACAAGGTATAAAATAAGCGTATGACAGCACATATGCTCTGTTATATATCGTGTATAATGCGACCTCGTTAAAATTAAATTCAAAATTAAGTCTTCAAAAGTAGCATGATACGAGAATATATACGGTATATTTATTAAATTTTATTGTTATAAATGACTAAATGTAGAAAATAGGAAGACTGTGTTCCGTCAGTCGCAAAAATTGAGTTGTAAATTTGCTTTCCAGATCCTAACAATGCTGGAGGAAGTAAACAACTACCTTAACTATCGCGCATGCGCGTAATCTACATTTATTTTATATGCATGGCTGTGATAGACAGAACTCGAGAGAGGGGGAATGGCGATTTTCTAAGCTTAGCTTAGGTGTGGTACATAGGCTTAAAGTATGAAGGAACCAATGAGGATCGAACTCATTACTAAGTCGTAAATGATTCAGCGAGACAATCTTGATAACCATTACAGCACGTCGGAGTGCCCTGAGAGAGCGAGAGCGAGAGTAAGATAGAGAGAGAGAGTGTGTGTGTGTGAGAGAGAGAGAGAGAGAAAGAGAAAGAGAGAGGATGTCAAAGTTTCAATTATCTACCGTTATGTTTCCAAGGCCTGGAAGCACGTATGCCGTTTAAATTTACTCTTGTAAATAGAACTAATTATGTGTGCTGTGTATTTTTCTTCGTCGCAATTATGGAAAACGGTAAGGAGCGAGAAAAAATGAGAATAAACGAGAGAGTAAAAAAAAAAAAAAAAGAAATAAAAAGCAGATGACGCAATAAAAAAAAACAGGGAAAGACAGAATGAGATGTTGAGAGAGTTGCAGGAAGCCGCGAGATATAATTGCTGTGTCCAGAGTAAGAGAAATGGGGTATTATTTCTAGTAAATAGTTTATTCAGTACTGGCTTGGGCACAACTAATTAATGTACAAGATATTTGCGCATATATATATATATATATATATATATATATATATATATATATAATAGGTTAGCAAGTTTTAAAAGTAAAAAACAATTCATATATACACAAATATCGAGCTTCCATTAACACTTTCATATTATGTACAAAATTAAAAATGTATATACTCTTTCTATATACGAATAATTATACAGATACATGTGAGTGGGCGTTGTGTGTTTGTAAAACAACAACTCCTCACTTAACGACGTTTCTGAGATCTGGTCGCTAAACAAGCTGTTCTCTCGATTAGAGGTTTACCGAACGCTTTTTTCCAGCATACCAAGCGGGTAATTGGTTGTGCGCTAACCTGCTTTAGACTAATATCACCTTTGACCCATTTTGAGTTGGGATTGGAACAAAAAGATTTTGCTGCATCAAATTTCCTTCATGTCCCACGAGAATTTTTCTTACGTCTGTTACAAAAATTCTAATTTAGTTCTAAACGTTTTTACAGTACTGTAGTGTCAGTTAATTAACCTACGCGATTGGCAATCATGTCTTTTTGGAGACATGACTGACTAGGAAGAACATTTTCAAGCAGCAGGTTGCCATTACTTTCAGCGGTAGACCGGTTGCCATCCAAGACTACAGAACCTAATATGTCCTGCTATTTAACCCATAACTAGAGGGAAAAGAGATGGAATAATAGCTTTCCTAAGGTGAATGAAACGAATTCGATAGAAATTTGAACATGGTTCTCAGGTTTCTCATTCCGAGTCGACAACGCACATCCTGTAGTTTACAGAACAGTAAACGTTTACATAATCAAATCTATAATATGTATATTAATTCCTTTTCCCTATTGTTTTGTTTTATGGTATATCAACCTCCGTGGGTCATTTATTGCCAACTAAATTTTATTTAGTTATTGCTGGTAATACCTTTTTTTCTTTCAACAATTTATTGCTGTTTTTATACAAGTTTTGTGTCTAGTAATCCTTTTTTTTCTTTTCGAGTATCAAGATTCATTGGGATTTGTTTTTAACGACAGGGTTCCCAAGTCCTATCCTGTTATTAAACCCATAACTGGAGGGAAGGGACGGATTAATACCTTTCCCATGGGTACCAGTGTTTAAATGAATGCAGGGTGTTCAACTGGAATTCGAACTCGGCTCACCGATTTCTCTTTCCGAGCCGATATCCACTGCACCACAACGCACATCCGTCACTAAACGCTTACAGCACCTGGTATTCCCAAGCGGTCACCCATCTAAGTTCTGACCAGGCTCAACATTGCTTAACTTCGATGATCGAGTGAGAACCGGTGTATTCAACGTGATATGGCCGTAAGCCTTTTTGCATATTGTAAATGCGCTACAAGCAAATTTGTATTTATTTTTCAATATTTTTTCTGCATTTCTGAAACGAGAAGTCATCATGATTTAAACTATTGACAGAGTATATTCCTCCGGGAAACACAGCCTTATGAATCCATTTTCATCAAGCTTAAATTTCCACAAAGCAATATTGTAAACAAATCAGATTGGTCAAATTTAATGATTGGAATGAGGCATTTATAAGGTGCCTCTAAGTAAGATACAGTGCTTTATGCAGTACGACCGTAAACTGGATCCGGCAGCAAGGCCTCTGATTGGGAAGTTGTGAGGAGCATGGAACCACCTCTTAATTGCTGTTGTTCCCAGATCCACTCTGACCTGGAGTGGGAGCACCTGTTAGGTTCCCAGCTATGGGCAAATAGTTCCCCACTAAAAAAACTGGGATCAAAACACTATGAAAGTATATAAACTTTTATAGGAACATATACATAAGAATAGACTTTATAGAAAATATACAGTTTTGAAGGAAAAACATTACTAACAAAACATTTTTTGAAAGAAAAAAATTACCATAACACATTTTTAAAGGAAAAAGTAATTATTACCAGCAATCCATTTTTGAATACAAAACTAGAAGACATCTTCAGTTTTCTAAAATTAAATAAAATAAAAAATTATCAAAATCTGATTAAATCAACCTTTTCACTATAACTGAACATTTAAAAAAATACCTTAAAACCTAACCTTTTTGGCATTAAATAACCTACAGGAAGGCATATTGGGATAACCAAAGATGTATTCCAAAGGCTGAGTAGAATACAGAGAGACAAGAAAAGAGTACTGGACAGTTATGTGATATCTGTCCTCTTTATGGCAGCGAATGCTGGACGATTTCCTCATTGGGTAATTGGTATGGCCAAGAAAGTATTCGAAAGACAGAATAGATTATTGAAAGACGGGAAGATTTCACTGGAAACAAAGAAAAGAGTACTAGACTGTTATGTGATATCTGTCCTCCCTTATGGCAGCGAATGCTGGAAAATCTCCTCATGGATAATTGGCATGGCCAAGGATGTATTGCAAAGGCCGAGTAGAATATTGAGAGACAGGTAGATTTCATTAGAAACAGAGAAGAGAGTACTAGACTGTTAAGTGATGTCTGTCCTTCAATATGGCAGCGAATGCTGGACAATCTCCTCATGGGTAATTGTCCTGGTTAAAGATCTTATATTGAAACCCATTCCTTCTCGCCTAAATACACCTCTTCAAACAGCCCAAAATCTTAATTTTAAAAAGTAATTTAACTCATTTAGTTGTCTATCTTTATAAAATATGAACTCCTATTCCTCCCCTTCCTAAATATACCGTTTCAACACCCTGTAACCCCGCGACTACCAGCTCTGTCCTTTTGTACTTTGTGACCGTTGTTAACCTAAAACCCTTCCACACTCTACCCCAGGGCCTTCGCCATTTGGAAAAAACAATGTCGCTGACGTGACGTAGAATCTCTATTAGAGATCCTATGTCGAAATGTACATCCGACACCTTTGAATTTTGAAAATTTTCTCTAATTTATATTGGCTCTGTATTTTTAATACATTGAGCTCTCTGCCTGCATCACATTTTTAATGTTAAGAATTCTTAATATTGATTAGCATCAGGTTCCTGGAATTCACCTTTCTACTCTTCCACTTCGGATTAAAGAAAAACAATATATATATATATATATATATATATATATATATATATATATATACATATTAAGACAGTATACGGGGATTATCATTATGCTATATATATATATATATATATATATTTGTTCAAAAGTAGGTGGACAGTAAATGATAGAATCTATTTTGAGATTACATGTACAATTATATTTACTTATACAATGATTATATTGACAATTAAATTTTATTGCGTGCAATTACACAAAAGCGCTTAAATGTTATCAACGCAATTGCACAAACTATTGTCCATCAAAATTAACACAGCTTTAAGGTCTACCATTCACGTTTCGACAAATATTTTTACACCAATTTATTTGTGTATCAACTTGAAATGCATCTCTTAAGTAATTTTTAAAATCACCAAACACTTCTTGCTTTTTCGACTATAAACTTTATTCTTCAGAAATCTCCAAAAGAAGAAATCAATTGTCTAGTAAACACGCTGACCAATCAATTGAACCTCTTCGGCCAATTAATTTATCAAGTAATGTTTCATTAAGATACTCACGGACTGCCTCTAAATGTTGCGAAAGGGGCCAATCTTTTTTTTATGATCATTCCCCTCCAATCTAGGCAGTACTGCCACTAGTGCGCAGAGGGGTTGCAGAAAGAAGAGGGAAAAGTGAAAAATATAGAAACGGTACAGGGTATTACGAATAAAGTGTCAGAGAGAGGTGAGAGTCAAGGAGATAGAAGATGACAATTGATGCTGCACTTAAACCTTTGGAGATTGTAGCTATCAGGGAAGCAAGCATAAGGAAGGGAGTTCCACCGGCGGAAAGTACGTGAAAAAAAAAAAAAACTGTGAAAAAAAAGTGGCGGTTAAATTTGCCTATTTTTACGGTAAAAGGGTGTAAACTAGTTGCCAATCTAGTGGCACGAGTAAATTTATGAGGGCAGGGCACCAGGGAATGAAGCTCGTCAGAACAGAAACCGTGAAAATACTTGTAGAAAAGACAAAGAAAAGCCACATCCATTGGTGAGAAAGTGACTGAAATCGTGATACCAATCAGGACTGATTACATTGCAGATCCTTCTTTGGATTTTGTCGAGAACCTCGAGATAAATAGCAGGAGAAACCGGTCAAATATGGCAACAGTATTCAATGCTTTGAAGAATGATGGATTAATTAACGTGCAAAATGTATTCTGACAAGAAAAATCTTCCTGGCTCAACACAGTGACCCAACCTTTTTAGCAGATCTAGCTATTGATTCTATTCCACTCGAAATCGACAGAGAGAGCGAGGCCGGAGAGGCGCAGTGTATTGCATTCAGGGAAACTATCGTGATTCATACTGATAGAAATTAGGACAACTTCCCTATGGTGGCTAAAGGAGAGCCATTTTTTTACCTCAATTCATGTTTGAGCAGAAGGCTGGCATGCCAAACAGATATGATTGGCAACAGCACGAGCTTCACCGTTCTTATCAAAGGCTTGATATATGTATTCGGTGATGGTCGTTAGCTAAACAGTAGTAGACCTTACGAAGCGAAAGCCATACTGCTTCTCAGATAATAAGTTGTCGGATGGGAGATTTTCAGTTCTTTCAGCATTGATAATAGCCTCGAACACTTTGCTAAAGTGAGGTAAGGGGCTGATAAAGCGATAGTTAGAAGGGTTGGAGCGCTCTCCAGTGTTTTTAAAAACGAACTACGGAAGAGGATTTCCAACAAGCAGGGAATCAAGATGCAGCGATGTAGAGGCACATTTCTTACGCATAATGACTGAAATGCCATCACATCTACTTGCTTTATGAGCAAATCACTCATTTATGTGTAAATCACTCAGTCGAGCCTCAGTTCTAGAAGGGAAGTCGGGTGTGAGTACTCCAGATGTGTCAAACATTAAGCTTTGTACGCTGTGGATGTGATGACCTTAAAATTATTGAGTAGTGGATGGAACTAGGAGTTGCTGTAGTTTAGCACACTTTTGCAGAGCCACCAGTAGTCGTTAGAGCTAAACTTGCTAAATTCTATACCCTGCTTTACTCTATTAGCAAACAGTAGTTTAGCATCATTTCGGACACGCTGGAATTCGTTGCAAGCAAAAAATAAAGGCTCTTATATTAGTCAGACGTTTCACTTTGGTAAAGCCTGAAGAAGTGATTTCTGTGGGCAATGGCGGCCGAGCAAGAATGGGAAAACCAAGGGGAAGAATGGGGCTTAATTCAGAAGTTCCTGGTGGGGTTAAAGCATCGATACGGCTTTCACTCGAGTGGAGAGCTCGGAGGCGTAGTCTGATTCGAATCGATGCACAGACCTATTCCAACTACTGTCTACCTATTTTAGGACTCCTTCATATATATATACATATATATATATATGTCTGTGTGTGCGTGTGTGTGTTTGTGTGTGTGCGTATGCGTGTGTGTGTATGCATATACGTGCAAATATTCTACAATACAACATGCAGAAATATGTGCAAATATTCTACAATACAACATGCAGAAAGGAACAATATGACAAAAATAAGGCAAGAGAAAAATTGGATATAGTTTTAGCCAACGATCTTTATCAGTGGACGAAATGCATCGGCTGAAACTAAATAGTTTTCCTATTGTTGCTTTAGTAATATATAGTAATATAGTATTTAGTAATATATATATATATATCTATATATCTATATATATATATATATAGTCATCTGCAGACAGATCTATTTTGCTGTATCACTGCTCATCAGTCCGGTTAGACATCCGATTGCTTATAAACCCAGGATTAAAACCTAACCAGAATTGGCGTCAGTCGGCGATTCTACCTCTGAGCTATGGGCGCTCGGTAGAAGAAGGCAGACCTTTAGCGTATGATGTATCATTCGCCAGTAGCCAGAGTGCTCTAATTTATTACTGAATGAGCGATGCTTATATATATATATAAAGTCTTGAATAATCTCACGTTGATTTTTCATGAAAATTAATCTCTTTTTTTTTACAAACATTGTTCAGAAACCTATGACTGTAAGTATTGTCTATCACTGGCCATTACCTTTTCCTATTTTTGGCAGTATTTGAATTCCACGTCGGACACGTTTTTGAGGCTAACCAAGAGTAGGCCTGTTTTTGGTGTCTTTATGAGAATTAAAGCGCTGCTCAGCCATCACTCGAAACAAGTGACAATCGGACGGGACAATGTCTGGTTAATACGGTGGTGAGAGTGTACTTCCTCTTTAAGCGTTTCCAAGTAGGTTTTCCCCCGTTTTGCAACATGTGGGCGAGCGTTGCCATGTTTCAAAATAATTTTGTCGTGTCTCTGCTCGCATAGCAGCTGTTGATTTTTTAATGCTTGGCTCAAATGCATCAATAGTAGTCGTGAGCGAGCACTTATGATGTTTTTGGTCGGTTTGAGCAGTTCATAACAAAGTACACTTATGTGATCCCTCCAATTGCTGAGCAGAAGCTTCGAACGATGGATATTCGGTATTGCTGCCGGGCACCTTACGAACTTTTACGCTTAAGTGTACCCATTTTTCATCGCTGGTCACGACACGATCCAAAAAATAATTATTTTTCTGCCGTTGAAGCAGCTGTTCCCACGTGACAAGATACCGACTATAACCCATATGGCCCCAAATGTGTCTGTTTTTTTAATAATTTCTAATGCTTTCAAATATTTTGAAACTGTTGTGTGATTAACACCTAATGATTCTGCAAGTTTAATTTTCGCCTGACATGAATCTTCAAGAAGTAATGCCTCCAATTCTCCGTTTCCAAACTTTTTCAGTGCGCCAGAACATTCTTTCTCTTCAACATCAAAATCATTACTTTTGAAGCGTCTAATCCAATCTCTGAATATCGTTTCCAACAGAGCATAGTCGCTGTTAGTCTTAACAAAAATTCTGTGTGCTACAGATACAGATTTCTTTTGAATAAAGTAGTGCAGTAAAATTCCTCGCAAATAGATTTTCTTTGGCACGAAATCCGACATGTTTAACGTTATGAAAAACAAAGTTGTTTCCACTTCGGCGAAAAGACATACACTGAATTTCAGCTTGCTCATAGTACTTCCTCATAGATGCGTTACCATCTGAAACTATACACACGCAGTTCTCCGAACGCCATCTGTTTGAAAATAGCCAGAACTTATTCAAGGTTATAATAAATATATATATACATAAATTATTAGTAGTACAAAACTGTATTAAGGTCAGAAATAAATGAAATTTAATACTTACAGACACTGTGGAAGAAAACAAGATGAACAATAAAAAATTTAAAAAAAACGAAGTAAGAACGAACAACCGGTTTCAATCCCAACCTCTTCAGTTCAGGGTCATCTGGTAAATTTATTTCATTTATAAAAATTTAAAATTGAATATGAAAATGTATAAGAGACAATAAAAAATTTAAAAAAAAATTTTTTTTATACATACCTAAAAATACGCAATGTTTTTTACAGAACATATATATATGTGTGTGTGTGTGTGTGTGTGTGTGTGTGTGTGTGTGTGTGTGTGTGTGTGTGTGTTCTGTAAAAAACATTGTGTATTCTTAGGTCTGTGTATGTACATATTTATCTATGTACTCAGACCAAATGTATATGTTTATATATTTAAGCGAGTATATAGAAAATTGCTTGCTTTTAGGTAAGTGCATATTTGTGCATAATTAAATAAATGTGCCTTATTCCAGATATCTTTAGACTGAGATTTCCAAGTTTGTCTAATGAATATTTGCAGACTTTGGTCATTAGATCCTTTGTAATGAGCGATGAAAGTAGCGAGGTGTTTCCGAAATCAGCGGTAGACACATTATACGCGCATGTGCCATTAGAGAAACTCTCAGCAGACGACAACACAGAATATGAATGACCGTAAGTTGTGTTCGATGTCTTTTAAAGCTACAATTTGTAAGGATTAGTTTGTGTATATGTCATCTTTTGTTTGTATTCAAGTAACAGCTAAGACTGCCGCGTATTGCTCACTCACGCGCACAGGAGATATGTGACATTACGTGTGAGTGGAATTCGTATGAATTTTGTGCAATTCCTTGCGTATGAAGAGGTTTAAAAGAAGATATGCGCGTACTTATTTTAGGGATAGTCTAAATATATTTCGATGCTAATATAAATTTTAAAATGTTTTCAAAAATCTTGTTTTCCTTTTTAATGATAAAAAGCAGTGAAACGACAGACACACGCGCGTGCACACACAAACACACACACACACACACACACACACACACACACACACACACACACATATATATATAATTCATTTTTTTTAACATAATTTTTAATCGATACTCGTATGTGAGTAGATATTCAATTTTTAATCAAATCAAGCAGTACTTATATATTTATTTCTACCGGCCTGATTATTTACGATAAATTTTGTTACGAAAATATGAGAGTAGAAATAGTTATTTGTGTGGAATCAAAAATTGTGATATATAAGTTTGATTTGACTTGTGAAATCATTCGTGGTCGAGTGGTCGAGTGGTCTAAGATCAATTGGTGGCTTCCCCTATGTTGATAGGGGTCGCCGGTTCAAATCCTGTCGAATGACACATATTTTCGTAAAAACCTTGTCATAAATGATTAGGCCCGTAGATAAATATGTTGTTTCATTAAAAACGGAACATCTACTCAAATACGAGTATCGATTAAAAATAATGTTCAAACAAATAGATTAAATATGTCGTTAGTTAAAACCATCTTCGGGATGTCGGTAGTTAAAACCATCTTCGGGATTTTCCGTAACATATATATATATATATATATATAGATAGATAGATAGATATGCTCTAGCCAGTCCGACGATAGAGACCTGCAGAGGAGAGTAGATTTTACAAGCAGTTCTCACTATAGCAGGAGTATATGTATACTCAAGTCGAGTCCATTATCATAGAAAAAGGGAGATCCCACAAGAGAATATGTAAAAGGCTGCATGGGACTATTTTCCCCGGTATCCAGGTATTGTCAGCCTTGTTAGTCACTCAAAAACCTACTTCTGTAACGTTAGCTCAATACTCATTCCTGATTTTCGAATCAAATAACAAACCTCAATACACGATCGAGTTAATGTGCTATTTTACACATTATATCGGATTTTTTATGCATGCCAATATTTTCTCAATATATATGCTATTAACGAAATGATATTTGTAAAATTTTCCTGATGTATTTATATTTTTCCTTTTTTTTAATCGTTTCACCCTAAGCAAGGCGGTACCGCCACTGATGCGCAGTGGGCTACATAAGAGTAAAAGTTTAGACAGGAGAAGAATGAAAAGAAAGTGGGTGACAGAGAAAGAGCAAGAGAAGGATAGGAACACAGGAGTGAAGACAGTTGCGAAAGTTGCGAGAAAGGAAAAGAACAAGATACACGGGGTGATGTAGAAAGAACTGGAGTCAAGTAGATAAAAGATGGAAACTGACATTGCATTCCTGGATGTTATAGCCGTCTGGAAAGCATATATACGGAAGGAAATTCCACAGGCGGGAAGTGCAAGAAAAGAAGCTAAGAAGTAAAATTATCGGCTGCATTTAGTTGATTTAACTGTAAAAGGGTGGGACCTTGTTGCCAATCTGGTTGCATTAGTAAATTATTGTGTGTGTGTGTGGTGGGGGCCCCAGTGACTTAAGTTCGTCGGAGCAGAAACCATGAAGAGACAGACGGAAGACACCTCCCGCAGGTGAGAAAGTGGCTGAACTCGAGCTGCTAGGTCGAGACCAATCATATTACAAATTCTTCTTTGGAGCCTGTCAAGAACCCTGAGATGAACAGCAGGGTGGTTATCATAAATATATATTCAGAGGCTCGGTTTACAATATCTGCCTATGTTTCTTTCAAAAAATGGATAATATTTTTTGAAGGTGTCAGATTTCATTATAAAAATTAAATAAGCGTAAAACATAATTTTATCTGTGAATGTACCTAGCGTCAGCGGTAGCTGGGAAGTATTTGAACCAAGAACCGAGCGTCCGTGCTTGTGTCCCCCCCCCCGCCTTTAAAAACTGACCTTGCGTTACAACTCACTCTTGTGGGGGAGTGAGTAAACATTTCTCCATTCATCACTTAGCAAACAGATTCTACTAAAACGATCTGGTCGCTAAACGATCTGGTCACTAAGTAAGAAATCGCACATGTCGGCTATTTTAGTCATACTCCACGTGTCATGAGTTTGTGTCAACCAGCTTCAGATAGCTTTGATTTCCCTTCACAGTCTCTTCACATTCGCATTATTGTCATCATCATTGTTGTTATAACATTTCAGCCGCTGTGCTCTCCGGTCTTCATCAGGTGTATGTTGATCAGCACAACATACAGGGAGTTCCGAACTGAACCCTTTATTTATTCATAAGTTCAATCCCTGGATCAGGCAGTAAGTGGACAAAGTGTAAACAAGGTCGAAAAATAACTGACAAGTTGTGCGTTTTATTGCGATGGATAGCGGCTCGGAATGAGAAATCGGAGAGCCGAGTTCGAATTCCAATTGATTCTGTTACATTCTCTTACGCGCAAATACCTTTTGGAAAAGTACTAATCCAGCTATGGACAGAACTCAATCTGTCTTGCTTTTGCAAGACAGATTGAGTTCTGTCGCCTTGGTTGGCAACCAGTCTACCGCAGAAAGAAATGACAACCTGCTGCGAGAAAATCTTTTTTCTAGTCGGTAATCGAAAGAGACATGACTGCTAAAGTGTGTGTCACGTATGGCACTCAAGTGACATATTAAAAATAAGAAATAAAAAATAAGAGATATTCCTAGAGATGGGCAGTGGAACGAGAACAGTCTACTTCCGTAGACTAAATAAAGTATTTGGTTCGTAATACTCTGTAAGTTACCTGGATCGGCATACACCTGATGAAGGCCACAGGAAACAACGGCCGAAAAGTTTCCAAGAACAACAACAAAGATTAGGACAATAGTCCGAAATTAAATAATCTAAATAATGATAACTCCTCACTCCAGAAAGATGCTGAGTTTGAGTTTGAGTTTGAGTTTTGTTTAATGGCATATCAACACCTCTGTGGGTTATTTAATGCCAAAAAGGTGGGGGTTTAAGATACTTTTTTTAATGTTCGGTTATAGTGAGAAGGTTGATTTAGTCAGATTTTGATGAGAATGTTTTTGCTTTTATTCTTTTTTATTTTAGAAAACTGAAAATGTTTTCGAGTTTTGTATTAAAATATGTTTTGCTGGTGATAATTTTTTCCATCAAAAATGTGTTCTGGTGATAATTTTTTCCATCAAAAATGTGTTATGGTGATAATTTTTTCCATCAAAAATGTGTTATGGTGATAATTTTTTCCATCAAAAATGTGTTATGGTGATAATTTTTTCCATCAAAAATGTGTTATGGTGATAATTTTTTCCATCAAAAATGTGTTATGGTGATAATTTTTCCATCAAAAATGTGTTATAGTGATAATTTTTTTCCATCAAAAATGTGTTATGGTGATAATTTTTCCATCAAAAATGTGTTATGGTGATAATTTTTCCATCAAAATGCATTTATGGTAATATTTTACCTTTGAAAATGTATATTTTCCTATAAAAGTCTATTTTTATGTATATATTTTTATACTCTCATAGTTTTTTTACCCTAGTTTGGGGGTTAACTATTTGCCCATAGCGAGGACCCTAACAGGTGCTACCACTCCGGGTCAGGGTAGACCAACAAAAATAAAGGGGTGACTCCATGCTCCTCATAACCTCCCAGTCAGAGGCCTTGTTGCCGAATGCAGTTTACCGTCATGCCCAGGACTAGAAAGATTCTGACAATACTATGTAACGAACATTTAGAAAATAATATATATATATATATATATATATATATATATATATATATATATATATATTACATCAAGAAGACGCAGTTTAAATTTCAGGGGGGCGTAACGAGGAGGGTGGGCTAGGAAAATTCGGTACACACAGGGCAGATTGAGGGAAAGACAGACTGAGGAAATAAACGTGTTACACAATTCATGAGCTGGAGTAAATGGATGATAGAACAGTGTTTGTGAGAGAGAAAAAAACAAAAAGACGAAACTTATTAAGAGCTGCAAAGGACAAGGAGGCGTGGAGAGCCATGATTGCCTACTTTCTGGCTTGACACTGCATATAAAAGAGGAAGCAAAATGAACAGTAAAAGTAAATGTTCATTTTTATTTATTTTTTCAATTATGTATACATTTTTTATTTTGAATAATTTTGAAGAAAGAATAAAAAATAAAGATGAAATAGTTCGTTTAACGTACACTACTAGCTACCTGGATTATTAATATATAGTCATCCGCAGACATTCCTGTTTCGCTGTATCACGGCTCATCAGTACAGTTAGACATCCAATTGTTTCTAGCCAGGATTGAAACGCGAGCGGATTGACTTCAGCTAGGGGCGCTCGGTGGAAGAAAAGCAGATTTTAGCGTGTTATAAACACGTTGTAAACCAGTAGCCGAGAGTGTTCAAATTCATTATTGAATAAACGATGCATAAATAGTGTTGAAAAGCTACTGTTTTTAAAGTCTACCATTTCTCCATAGTGATCAATTGGCGAGAGAGAGCGTAAATACTTATCTATCCAGGATTGAAACCCGACCGAATCGACATCAGTGAGCGATTCTACCGTTACTATGGTGGAGGAAGGCAGATTTTAGCGTGTTAAGTACACAATGTAAACACACGCCAGTAGCCGAGTGTTCAAAATCATTAATGAATATACGATTAAGACATTTTGTAATTGGTCATAAGTTTGGTAGGTTCGTTTGTTTTGTTGTTTTACGGTATATCGACTTCAATGGGTCATTTAATACCGACAAGATTTTTACAAGATTCGTATGAATAGAATATGTATTCTTTGCAAAAAATCATTTTTTAAATCAGGTTTCATTGACGTATTTTTGTAAAGAGGCTTTTGTCGAGAGTCAGATGTATTACTGATATATATATATATATTCTTCATAAATATATTGCTGTTATTATTTTTTTCTTAAAAAATGTACTGCTAGTCATATTTTCTTCGCCAAAAAAGATATTGTCGAAATTTTCACCATAAACATCTATTTTTATACTTTCATAGTGTTTGGGTCCCAGTTTGTTGGTTAACTATTTGAAAGGTGATTCCATGCTCCTTGAAACCTCCCAATTAAAGGCCTTGCTGCCGGATGCAGTTTATCGTCAAACCAAGGATCTGGATATAGTTTAACATTATACCCAGAAAGCCTCATTAGTATGTGGGTTATCCCTCTGCGGATAGTCGCTTATTGTTTTATATTTAACAGACATAGGCTAGAGAAATACATATGGGATTAATATGATATGACATATGCATGAATAAATCATTTGTTTATATTTTTCAGATTATGTAGTGTAATTATTACATTGTTCAGACTTTGTTGCCATATTTTCAAAGTTTCCACCGTTGTACGCTTTGACAATCTTCAGGTGACTGGAAGTGAATTCTTATTTTGTAGATTGTTCTAGTTCTACGAGTCATGCCCTTCCAGATGTCTCTGTATCAGTTATCTTTGTTAAAATCAATTGAAGTTTTCGTTCACCTCTGTTGTAGTCAGGTATTGAACTCACTGCTCTTTGACTCAAGTCACTGGATCCAACCAATGTTTTTTTCGATGTGTCTATGAGGATGATGAAAGAAACTAAATGTTCGGTTCGAAAATCCAAATATCTGAAGAAGGCCAAAGCCTACAACAGACGAAACGTCATGAATTCGACAACAAATATGGGGCCAACAGTTATATTTTACAAAGTAAATCGTAAATTATTAAATTATTTTTTATATTTTTTATGAGATTATTTTAGAATGTCGACTTAAAAGCATAAATGTCATTACAGTTTTCTTTATTAAAAATAATTAAAAACAAAAAATTGCTTCATTTTGTTTTGCATTTATCGATTTATTTCATTAAAAAATTATTAAAAACAAGTTTATTGAATTAATTTTTATATTTCAATAGACTTTATTAAAAAATACAATTCGTTAAGATTTACTTTCTCAAAATAATTAAAAACAAAAAATTGCTTCATTTTGTTTTGCATTTATCGATTTATTTCATTAAAAAATTATTAAAAACAAGTTTATTGAATTAATTTTTATATTTCAATTGACTTTATTAAAAAATACAATTCGTTAAGATTTACTTTCTCAAAATAATTAAAAACAAAAAAAAACTGGTTTATATTTTAGATAATGTCTTTTCAAATGCTTTATTTGAAGAAAAATATTCACTATTTAAGGTGTTAACCCTAAATAACTTTTATTCAGTTATAAAAAAAGCTATGTTTATCTGGTGCTGAGTTGTTCCGGTGCTCAGTCGAGAGGACTCAACACTGGCGCTCAGTCGGGAGGACTCAACACTGGCGCTCAGTCGGGAGGACTCCATTGGAATTTACCAACGTCATTAATTAAATTATCTCGCTTACTATTAAGCCAAATAAAATAATCATTTTAAGATCATTTCATTTTTTTACGCTTTTTGTCTCTTCTTTTGTCAACCTAATTTTCCAATATTGAATTCAGGAGAGAACTTTGAATTTTTCCCTTCTCTGTAATTAGGTTTCTTTTGTCTTTTGGATGACGTAAGAACCTTTCGCGAAACATAAATTATTCTATTATAAAAATTTTTCACGTGTTGGCCTCATTTCCCGAAATCTATTGATTAAATTTGCTTAATTTATTACTCAAACTGTTATTATTGTCATTAAAACAATACACGCGTTTTCTCTGTTCACCTTCCTTAAGCCAAATATTTCAAAACAAAAGCGAAATCTGTACTTTTATTCAATCTCTAGACCCCAGTTAGACATACACACAAATCATTGTTAAAAAAACTGGGAAATGGTCAGCACATTCTATCGCCCCAAGAACAATCTGACTTCTATTTGCAAAGCTTTATCGTTACAAGACTAGATTTCGTTCAAAAATTAAGTATTAATGCCATATCTATCTGCTCAATCCTCAATTTCCAGTTATGATAAATTTGAATGCCATTTATTCTGTCTTGTGGAGAATGCCTTATTTTCCACTCTGCAACCTCTTTCCGCAAAAAATCAAAACTGCTACTAGAACGCTATTTTCCATGGCAACTGTTCAGAAGAAACCATTTTTCCATGTCACCAGTTTAGATCTTTACAACTGGGACCCGCATTAAGACTTCGAATCACTATCATTTTACCCGAACTCCAAATACGAGAAAAAAGTTCTTCTACTCGGTGTATCTCCCGAAAACTCACCTTGTAGAATAGAATCACGCGTTGTTACTTCCTTAAACATGACAATATTGATCACTTCAAGTCAATTGTCATTGTCATCATTTCTTTCGACCATCGCCTCAACATTGATAACGTTGGATGTCGGCGTGAATGGACGTATTTCTTCATTGAAAATGACACTTTTTAAAGAGGTGTAATGATTAATTAAAAAAAAATTCTTATACTATTTATTGCTTATTATACGAATATAATTTTTGTTAGATTATACATTTAATATTTCTTTATTTTTATTAAGAAATTATGTTTGGGGATTTCTCTTATGATAAATGGAAGAACACCTAGATTATTTTCTTTTTAACATAAATAATGTCTATCCAGATAGATAGATAGATAGATAGATAGATAGATAGATAGATAGATAGATAGATAGAAACAATCATTTTATATAATATATAGGTCGGTGTGGAATAATACTTGGTGGGGGTCATTCATGTTTGCTAGTGAAAATGATAGAATTTTGCAACGAAGTGTATTTTGTACTGGACATGTTGCTAAGTGCGAAAAACATGTTTTGATTTGAAAAAAATTTGAAAATTTCATTATTTATCGTAATTTTTTTCTTCAGACAATAATTTCCTTAATATATATTATTTGTAAAAGCAATTAAAAGCTTATCTAATTAAATAATAACATAGATTTATTCTATATTTTATTTTACTATTCAGAGCAGATTTTCGGGAAGCTGGCAACTATTTGAAAAAAATGATTTACATTCTCAGTCCTGCTTTTAACTAATAAATTAAAGTTTGCAGCCAGAATTTAATTTGTAAAAAATTCATGAAATTAGTAATAATAATAATAATAGGTAATAATATTTTGCAGTTTCTATAAAAATAATAATTTCATAAATAAATTCATTCATTTGTGCACAAGTCCTTAATGTTTCATTAAAATCCGATAAATTCTGCATGAAATTTCAAATTAATTTTTTTTTCTTTTTTTGTACCGAAAAAAAAAGGTGCTAAACTTTCTATAGTCAGCTCTGGTCCCACGCTGACGTAAATAAAAAAAAGGATTTTTTTAACTAAAATTTCGAACATACTAGAAAGGACTCAAAAATATTAAAATTTATTTTCAAATACTTTTTTTTTCTCTTTATGATAACATAAACATTTTGACGATAAAACTTTATTTTTATTAAGTTTGGGGAGTTTATCATCATGTTATGCTGTTTTTTTTTTCCACCGGTAGCGCGCACGCGCGCGCACACACACACACACACACACACACACACACACACACACACACACACACACTGATATATATATACTAGCAGTATAGCCCGGCGTTGCTCGGGTGTAATGGAAGCTTTAAAACTAATCCAACGTCCTGGAGCTCAGACTCTTTGGACGTTGGCATGAAAGTCTAAAAATAGTTATTACCAGTTAAAGCGAAACCGTAGACTGAAAGAAAAATGAATAGATGTAAGTCACATTTTGATTTCCTGGTATCTATATCAAATTTTCTGCACTATTGTAAGAACTGCTACCTTGAAACTTCTTCATATCGTTTTTTATGTCTTTGTCTATGAGTGTATCAAATTTGATTAAAATCGG
>JBBBDQ010001204.1:597500-625000 GCA_037127315.1 Ascarosepion bandense
TAACTACCTGATGAGACATTGCTCTTTGAATGTCGAAACAAAATGCATAATTCTGCAGTACTTTCTAATTTGAATATGTTTTAACGGAATAATTAATAATAAATATTTATTGCTCTATTTTTATATTGAGCACTGTTTTAAATTAATATTTTGTACGTTGCAATTAATTTCTTCGTTCTTATTCATTTGTATATATATATATTTGTATATATATATATATATATATATATATATATATATATATATATTTATATATATATATGTATATTTATATATATATATACTTGTATATATATATATATTTGTATATATTTGTTCTTATTGATTTGTATATATATATATATATATATATATATATATATATATTTATATATATATATATATTTGTATATATATATATTTGTATATATTTGTTCTTATTCATTTGTATATATATATATATATATATATATATTTGTATATATTTGTTCTTATTCATTTGTATATATATATATATATTTATATATATATATATATATATATATATATATATAAGTTTCAACATACATACACAAAACAATCCATAGATTCAGTTAAAAGTAAAGATAAAATTCTTAATTTACTTCTTGTATTAATTTCTTTAATTTAATTATATTAATTTCTTCGTTCTTATTCATTTGTATATATATATATATTTGTATATATATATATATATATATATATATATATATATATATATATATATATATATATATATATATATATATATATATATATATATATATATATATATATATATATATATATATATATATATATATATTTGTATATATTTGTTCTTATTCATTTGTATATACATATATATATATATATATATATATATATATATATATATATAAGTTTCAACATACATACACAAAACAATCCATAGATTCAGTTAAAAGTAAAGATAAAATTCTTAATTTACTTCTTGTATTAATTTCTTTAATTTAATTATATTAATTTCTTCGTTCTTATTCATTTGTATATATATATATAATTTGTATATATATATATATTTGTATATATTTGTTCTTATTCATTTGTATATATATATATATATATATATATATATATATATATAAGTTTCAACATACATACACAAAACAATCCATAGATTCAGTTAAAAGTAAAGATAAAATTCATCCTTGATAATGGTTAAATTTATAGCCAAAAACGCTTGGATATATAACACATTTTGGAAAGTTTAATATAATTTTATGCTGAAAAAATAATTAATAGATGTAAGAAAAATTATATAAAAAATTTAACACGGCTCTTTGTAAGAGGTTTTCAGCAAAACTTGCATATATATATATATATATATATATATATATATATATATATATATATATATATATATTTAAAAAAAAACTTTAATCCAAAAGGAAAAGCAGGAAGGTAAATCCCAAAGACTCGATTCTAATTAATATTAATATTTTAATATTAAAAAAATGATACCCCACGTCTATTGAACAGGTGAAGAGGCTCATACCTTGTTTCCTGTTTAGGACGTGGTTTCGGTTTTTCTCTTTTCCAGTCTTTTCACTCTTACGTAGCCCCCTGCGCATCAGTGGCGTTTTCGCCTTGCTTGGGGTGATATGATTAAAAAAAAAAAAATACAGGTGGAGGGCTCAATGTAATTAAAATCCAAGTGAATATTGAACCCAGAAAGTGTTAACGTCGTTCAAAACATGAATTTAAAACAGTGCTCAATATAGAAATAGAACAATGAATATTTATTATAAGTGATAAGTTTAGAACATGTACAAATTATGATTTAGTACAAAAGTGTACAGGTAATTAATAATGATGGGACCATCATTATTAACTACCTGATGAGACATTGTTCTTTCGATGTCGAAACAAAATGTACACTTTGCATATATTTTCAACTATAAATTATAATAAATAAATAAATATATATATATATATCCGTATGCGTATATATGTATAATTATTAATATCTATGCATTATATATATATATATATATATATATATATATATATATATTGATAAATATACATTTTTACAGATCGGTAGTACCACTTTAAATTTCATATATATATGCATACGTATATGTATATATTTATTTATTATAATTTATAGTTGAAAATATATACAAATTATAATTTACTAAAAATATGTACATTTTGTTTCGACATCGGAAAACAATGTCTCATCAGGTAGTTAATAATGATGGTACTAAATGTTATTTTTGAAAAAGAAGATATATATATATATATATATATATATATATATATATTATTCTTTCTTTTCTATTCTCTTTACCTCCTACAATTTTCCAAAAATAAAGTGGATGTGATATTTTTTAACCTTCTTTTTAAAAAATAACGTTTAATACCATCATTATTGACTCCTTGATGAGACGTTGTTTTTTCAATGCCAAAACACAATGTACACTTTTGTAGCAAATTATAATTTGTACATGTTCTAAACTATATATATATATATATATATATATATATATATATATATATATGCAAGTTTTACTGAAAAAATATATACATATTATCCTACGTTTTTAGCACGACTCGGAGTTTCATACACTATGCAATCATAACGTGCTCATGTATATTTACATATATATATATATATATATATATATCAAATAGCTATATTATATTACACTGAGCATAATTTTATTAACACCAGAAAAATATTTATATATGTATTTTCGTATATCCATATATCTATATATATTTATGGGTATTCATATATATATATATATATATATATATATATATATATATATATATACATGTGTGTGTGTGTGTGCGTGTGTATGTGCGTGCGTGTGTGTTTCAATTTCATCTGAAATGAAATCACGTGTTCAACCGCCACCTATTAGGAAATGCTACTCATAATTGTTCCAACCCAATATATTAAAAAAATACATTCCATGAATATATATAAAAAAAATGTACTATCTGTTTTTTTTTTGTTTTTTTTTTTATCTTAGGAGAAAATTAATCCGTGAAGATTTTATGTCGGATTACCATTTGGGGAGTATTTGGTCTCATATATTCATAAGATATGCGAGGAAAAAAAAACAAAACGAAATGGGCTACGACAAAATGGTGACTGCTTTTTGTATCAGTTACAGATCTTTCTTTTAATGAAACGGCAAGGATCAATGCTTGATAAAACAAAACAAAAAAGCAAAAAAAACAAAAAAAAAAACAACCAGCTTCCACATATCGATAATTCCAGCAGTAGAATCCGCATGTTGCAAAAAATACAGCGAATGATGAGTTTGATGATCTCAGCAAAACAATAAACGTAAAAACTTACAAGGCATTATTCATGAACACGGAAATGATATTCCCTTAGGTTGGCAAAATGTTCCCACGATTACATGCTGCATATGCTTTATGAATTAAGATTGCAAGAAAAAGTTAAAATTTGATTTTATGGGTCCTTTTTTTAAGGCTGACCACGTTATCTTTACTGGTGATTGCTTCTTTATGGAAATAACGATATAGCAGTTGTGACTAAAGCAAATGTAAGCGTCTCTTAGATAGACAAAACTGCTTAGATAGTTTGTAATGTAGATTTTATAGAATGAAATAGATAAAACCATTCGTCCGTGCATTGAATTCTGCTGTCATATCTGGTCTGGTGATCCAGCTATTTATCTCGAGGTTCTTGACAAAATCCAGGGAAGGATCTGCAATGTAATCAATCCTAACCTGGCATCTCAACTTTACTTAATTTCTCACTGATATAGCGTGACTTCTCTCTGTGTTTTATACAAATATTTTCATGTCAACT
This sequence comes from Ascarosepion bandense, assembly GCA_037127315.1. NCBI lineage: Eukaryota > Metazoa > Mollusca > Cephalopoda > Sepiida > Sepiidae > Ascarosepion > Ascarosepion bandense. The sequence goes on from JBBBDQ010001204.1 coordinate 601,315, forward strand.
GATTTGACAACGTTATTCCCTCATGCCCTGACTACGTGAATTTACCCGTGCTTCTAGATTGGCATTTAGATCACACCATATTACTGTTGACATAGTTAAAAAATAGCCATTACTTCTACCCCAACAGTTTCTTTTCTTACACTGTGGAATACCCTTCTAACTGCCCTGATACGTTCAGGACGTAGGCGACCGTGGTTCTTCACATATTCCTGTCCTTTGTAGCTCTTAATAACTGTTTAAGTCCCGGGCCTGACATATAGATGGCGCCACTAATAAAAAATCCCTATCATTCTTATGAAGTTCTATCCTTCAAATGGCACGTGAAAATATTTGGGCCCAATCAGATTATTAGTTTACAAATTACAGTTATTTAAGTGAAGCTACTGTTGCAAATTTTCAGCACAATGGAAAAATCTGAATTTTGTGTGTTGATAAAAGTATTGTTTTCTGATGGGGAAAAATACTGTTCAACTAAAGCAATGACTTGATAAGTGTTATTCGGACTTTATTTCCGTCGCAAACTACGGTTAAGAGGTGGTATGATGACTTTAAATGCGGTCGTACAGACACAAATGAACGCTCAGGTCTCCCAAATTCGGCAGTTGCCCCGGAAAACACACACACACACACACACACACACACACACACACACACACACACACACACACACACACACAAAAAAAAAAAAAAATCCACAAACTCGTTTTGGTCGATTGTAAATTAAAGTTTTGCGAGACTGCAGAGAAGTTGAACATATCAGAAGGCAGTGTATTCACCATTTTGCATGAACATTTGTCAATGAGAAAGCTTTGTTCAAAGTGAGTTTTGACTTTGCTCACAGTCGCTCAAAAACAACAACGCGTCGACGATTCAGAACGTTGTTTGTAAATGTTTTAACTCAGTAAGAAGGAGTTTTTGCGTAAATATGTGACAATGGGCAAAACATGAATCCACCACTTCACTCCGGAGTCAAATCGGCAGTCAGCTGACTGGACAGCAGCAGGTGAAAACTGTCCAAAGCAACCAAAGACGTAAACATCAGCAGTCAAGGTTTTGACATCCGTATTTTGGGGCGCGCAATGAGCTGAAGTTCCTGGGACATGCAATGAGGAAGGAGGGCTTGGAGAACCTAATACTAACAGGCCAGATAGAGGGGGAAAGAGACAGCGGAAAGCAACGGATAACATATTTGAAGGATCTAATCAGGTGGATGATGGAACGAGGGTTGCATGGAGCAGGCATGCTAAAAGCCACCAGGGATAGAGAGACGTGGAAAGCCATGATCGCCTACGTCCTGAAGGGACAGGACACATAGAAGAAGAAGAAGAAGAAGAAGAAGAAGAAGAAGAAGAAGAAGAAGAAAAAAAAGAAGAATGTATTTTGTTCATCGATAACCTAGAGAAAGGAAGAACCATCAATAGCGAATATTTTATAAGCATTATTGTTGCGTTTGAAGGAATAAATAACCAGAACCAGCTACAAATGAAGAAGAAAAACGTGATCTTCCACCAACACAACGCACCGTGTCACTAGTCGATCGCAACGATGGCAACACTACATAAATCGCACTTCGGATTGCTTCTGCATCCACCCTATTCTCCAGATCCGGCCCCCAGCAACAACTAGCTGTTTGCAGACCTAAAAAGAATGCTCCAGGGAAAGAGATTTGGCTCTAATGATATCGGAAACTGAGGCGTATTTTGAGGTTAAAAACAAATCGTTTCACAAAAATGGCATCGAGTTGTTAGAGAAGCGTTGTAATCAGTGTATCACCCTAGAAGGTGACTATGTTGATGAATAAAGTTGAGTTTTGCCTAAAAGTTGTTGTTTTATCAGTTAGGCCCGGGATTTATTGAGTGAAGTGTTTTTCTTTTTTCTTCCAAACGTTGCTCTAGTATCCGTTTGCTTCAGCCCATCAAATATGCCACTTTTACAAATGATATATCCAGAGACGCTTAAGAAAAATGGAAACAAAAACGTGACTTATAATCAAAATCAGAAAGCGACCGCTAAAAATTCTTGGATCCATAAGGAGAAATAATTTATTGATTTCTTTTACAGCTTTTCACCAAAATCTAAATGTTAATTGGGATCGAGAAAGATACCATCCAAAAGCGAAACAGCGTTAGAATTTTTGTTAAAAACAACGATAAAAGTACTGAACAGTTTTTTTTGTTTTTTTTTAATCGTATCACCCCGAGCAAGACGGAAACGCCACTGATGTGCAGGGGGCTACGTAATAGTGAAAAGATCGGAAAAGAGAAAGCCGGAAACCACGTCCTAAACAGGGAACAAGGGATGAGCCTCTTAACCTGCTCAATAGACATGGGTGGAGTGTGAACCGGGCGATAGATAGATAGATGTATCTACTCCAATTGAAAAAAAAAACAAGAAAACAAAGTGAGAAGATTGGGAAAGAGAAAGCCGGAAACCACGTCCTAAACAGGGAACAAGGGATGAGCCTCTTAACCTGTTCAATAGACATGGGTGGAGTGTGAACCGGGCGATAAATAAATCTATCTACTCCAATTGAAAAAAAACCAAAAAACAAGAAAACAAAGTGAGAATATTGGGAAAGATAAAGCCGGAAACCACATCCTAAACAGGGAACAAGGGATGAGCCTCTTAACCTGTCCAATAGACATGGGTGGAGTGTGAACCGGGCGATAGATAGATAGATGTATCTACTCCAATTGAAAAAAAAACCAAGAAAACAAAGTGAGAAGATTGGGAAAGAGAAAGCCGGAAACCACGTCCTAAACAGGGAACAAGGGATGAGCCTCTTAACCTGTCCAATAGACATGGGTGGAGTGTGAACCGGGCTATAAATAGATCTATCTACTCCAATTGAAAAAAAAAAACAACAAAACAAAACAAGAAAACAAAGTGAGAAGATTGAGAAACAGAAAGCCGGAAACCACATCCTAAACAGGGAACAAGGGATGAGCCTCTTAACCTGTCCAATAGACATGGGTGGAGTGTGAACCGGGCGATAGATAGATCTATCTACTCCAATTGAAAAAAAACAAAAAAAAAACAAAACAAAACAAGAAAACAAAGTGAGAAGATTGGGAAAGAGAAAGCCGGAAACCACATCCTAAACAGGGAACAAGAGATGAGCCTCTTAACCTGTTCTTTAGCAGATATCTCTTGACTGTTCCTTTCTTTCTTTCTTTCTTTCTTCCTTTCTTTCTTTCTTTTATCAGCCATATATTAGTCTGTCTACTTTCTTCCCCTCTGCCATCCGTAATTTGACTCCCATTGGCCATCTTGGAGTACCAATCTTTCTATATAGCAGGCAATGCTGGACAATCTCTTCACATATGAAGAATGGATTGAAGAAACATATGAAGAATTTGTTTCTACACAATGATGCAAAGAATTTCATAAACTGCACATGTGAGTAAGAAGAAAGTTTTATTTAATAGAAGCAAAAATAGGTACTCCTACTTAGAATCAGAAAAAAGATAGTTGAAGTTTCAAGGACAAATAATGAAGAAAGAAGACTTGGAGAATTTGTCTCTCCCTATAGATAATAAAGGCGAGAGAGAGAGAGAGAGAGAGAGAGATAAATCACTTAATAAACTTCTTAACAAGCTCATGTTTTTATGAGCAACATCAGTCTTCACACGTGATAGTGAATGCTCGACAATCTTCTAACAGATTATGAAGAGACTTAGAGTAACAGAAATGTGGTTCTGCAGAAGGATGCTGACGATACCATAGGCCGAACATGAGAGAAAATACGACGTCCTAGAGGAAATGGAAACAGAAAGGACACTTAAATTTCTAGGCAACGTAATAAGGAAAGTAGGTTTAGATAATTTGATGCTCACAAGAAAGACAGAAGAAAAATAAAGCACAATCTACGTAAGCTTGAGATTGAGTCAGTGGATGGCAGAAAAGAGTTTAATAGCAATAATAAAAAGACAGTTTATTAAGGACTACTAAAGAAATGATCGGCAATGTTTTGAAAGGACACGGCACATAGAAGCAGTGTGTTTTTTTAAAGTCAAAACGTATCTTTGAATTCTATAAGAATATATATATTTTTGTGAGTGAATATTGTATCAATAATTTAATGGATGAATTATATAAAATAATTATTCTTGATTGAACTAGGAGAAAAATAAGTTTCAATGAACTTTCTCTTTAGATATTGTTTATGGGACCTTCCGAAGTATAAACCGCACGAACAGATTGTAAAACTTCAATTCTATTATAAAGGCCAAATCTATGAATTGAAAAAATCTCACTTGGTTCGGTATATTCGAAGAGTTCTTTGCGATATGTACCCTATAGTACTTTTTAAAAATCATTTCACCCAAAACAAGACAAGAAAGCCACTGAGATACAATAGGTTGCTGAGTATGAAAGAACAAGAAAAAGAAAACATGATTAAATACAGAGGGACGAATAAAAGAACAGGAATTAAGAAGTAAGCGACAACGGTTGTCGATTGACATTGCATTTAAATTTTTGAAGATCAATCATCTCTTCATTGTCTTGAAGAGATGATTGATCTTCAAAAATTCAAATGCAATGTCAATCGACAAAAAGAGTTTCACGAATGAACAGTACGAAGAAATAAACTGTTTGCTTAGAACTTACGGTCACATGTAGATATTTTCACCGGAAAATGATGATAACTTACTGCCAATCTAGTACGGCGCTAGAATCTATAAAGGAATCGATCCTAACTCTCTCGTTTTTACTGACTTCCTCACCAACCTGATGTGGCTTTTCTGTCTTTTCTAAGAATATTTTCATGGCAACTGCTCTAACGAGTCTTTTTCCTGGTGCTCTGGCCATTTGAATTGAGTCGTGGTGCGGTGGATATCAGCTCGGAACGAGAAATCGGGTAGCCGAGTTTGAATTCCAGGTGAATTCTTTACATTCACTTACGCGCAAATACTCTTGGGAAAATCCGTCTCTTCCTTTTTGTTGTGGAGTAGTTTTCGCACTGCAGGTCATAATCGGGCTTTGCCGGTTGCTAATCGACTTAACGCACCAAAAATGTTAGGAACTTGGTAATATTCTATTGAAAGCTGACTCATTATTCGGTTAACTGCCGACTAATATCAACTGCCTTGTAGTTCTATTGAACTCCAATAGAACTCTAAAGAACTCCTATGAACTTCCCGAGAACTTCTCAAGAACTTCCTGTTAACTCTTATTAATATAGGAGGGAGAGTCCATTACCTGAGGAATAATTGTGTTTCACCATAACAACTTCAGTTATGGGTTAACTAACATGACAGTTTGGGTTCTATAGCCTTAGTCAGCAACCAGTCTACCGGAGAAAGCAATAGCAACCTACTGCGGGATAATCTTCTGCCCAGTCAGTCATGTCTCTTTCGAGACATGATCGCACAAAGCGTGTATCACGTATGGCATTTAACTGACTGACTGAATATAATAGTTGAACATATGATTAAGGTCTCTACTGGGCATAAAGTGGGGGATCAGTTTTATATTGTTATGAAGTAATAAACTGATCCCCCACTTATTACTATATAATAATATAATACATATCTTCCCTTTCTAGCTATGAGTCAAATAACAGGATAGATTGGGTTCTATAGCCTTGGTCGGCAACCAGTCTACCGGAGAAAGCAATGGCAACCTACTGCGGGATAATCTTCTGCCCAGTCAGTCATGTCTCTTTCGAGACATGATCGCACAAAGCGTGTATCATGTATGGCATTTAACTGACTGACTAGATTGCCAATTAGATCCCACCATTTTAGCGTTGAAATACTTAAATATAACCACCTCTTCTACTCCAATGCTTCCTTTTCTTGATCTTATCGTCTGTGGAACTTCCTTCCATTTTTTTCAGCACTGTTACCTCTTACGCATTAATAGTGGTCCTGCCTTGTTTGAGAGTGAAATGATTAAAAAAATTCATTCCATAGAGAAAAAAATCATCGGAATAATTACCATGACAGTATTTATGGAAAAGACACAGCGACACTACATTTAGGCGATAGGAAAAGTGACAACGATTTATCAGGTCAGAACCAATGACATTGCAGATTATTTTGGATTTTATCAAGGATCTCTCAAAATATAGCAGTAGAACCAGGCTATATGTGGCAGCAATATTCTAAACATGAACGCATCATAAATAAGAATGATAGATTCGAGCTAGAAAATGTTTCTAGCACGACCTACGATCTTCTGTCGGAATTCACTACTTATTACGAAAACATGAACAGTCGTATATTGTTTTAATATTTAAGGCAAGTAGTAGTATATCTTTTTTCAAATACCCATTATAGGCATTATTACATTCCTGATACAGTAACACAGACAAAAAGCTGAAAGAAAGAAATGGCAAATATGCCTGGTTTTCAAAAAAATTATCTCTAACTTGTTTTACACAGAAAATATAACCTATGCATGCAACAATCAGTGTGAACGTGAAAAAGCGAGAGGGTGCTACTTGTAACACTTTTAAACGAGGAAAAAGTGCAGGTTGGTGGAGAAATTTATGCTTCTGATGGGATTATGTGGTTTTCTTTGTATGCCTTAGCGCTGTTGGAAGGGGAGAGTCATGTGATGTTCGTTTTCTTCGCGGTTGGTGGGTCGAAACCATTTGGTGTCGAAACGCATTTGGTGTGGGTCGAAACGTCTTGCATCCGGGCGTGATGACTAACAACTGGCCTTCATTGATTTATTTATTGATTTATTGACCGGCCGTCACATGACCCACGTTACTTCGTCCCAACCAAAGGAAATCATTTTCTTTTGCATCTATACAGTCACTATCAATCTATGCACCTCGGTGGTTCTTGGTTTAGAGGAGCTGTTCAGTGTGTGAGCGTCCTATACGGAGTCCGCTGAGGAATATAAAGTTGAGAGAGGGCTTGGAAAATTTGATAATCACAAGGCTTATCAAAGATACAGCGGAGAAACAGCGAGTCACCGAATGAGCGGTGGAAAGCGAGAGGGAATTTTTGAAGAGGGGAGTTACTAAAAGTTACAAAGGATCTCCAGGTACTATATGTAAACTTCACGTGGAAAATATTTTACACAAATCGGTCGGCCCGTGCCGTCAAAACTGACAGCAAAATACTTATATCGATATGCCGTCTAAAATAACTGCAATATATATATATATATGACATCCACATACAATCCTATTTCGCTGTATCACAACTCATCAGTGTTGCTAGATATCCACTTGCTTCTGGCCGGTATCGGAACTCGACCGATTTGGTGTCAGTCGGAGTCGCCAACACCTAAGCCATAGGTGCAAGGATCATTTAGGCTTTATTAAAATACAGAGGATATATATATATATATATATATATATATATATATATTCTTTACTACACGACAACATATTCATTACAAATAATAAAATAAGGTATTGTTAAAAGATTTAATAACTGGTAGTAAAGGGAATTATCTGAGGCGACGCTGCCTCGCTTTTATCTCTCTCTCCATATATATCCCTCCGGTCACGGTGGCATATATATATATATATATATATATATAACCATGAATCTGCTCAGTTAAAGAGACAAAATCTTTGTACCTATCAACGCTCAATATCCACCCTGATATCGAGCACTTTACGATATAAAAAAATAAACTGCTTGCTAAAATATATTTTCTCAGTAAAACCACAGACGCCTGCTTAAGCACACGTGTTTGTTCAACACCCACAGAGCCCACCTGCGGTTTAAACTGCAACTATGCTGAGCGGACCTTAGAGTTTCCGGCAGACATCGCGTTATCAACAGTCAAGGCCAGGACGCTCAAACACTCGGACAAGATGTCTTGGACTTCGAACTAGCATAACCATCGACGACTTTTCAAAGGAAGCCATCTACCTAGTTTCACACACAAGGCCTGGATTAACCCCTGGTATGATTTTCAAGCACACGCTGAGATCGCCTTATCCAGAACGATAACATCAACAAGTCACATTCCTGACTATCTGACCATTGGTGCGTTGCCGATTGGTTAGAACGATTGCTTTCTGACCATGAAACCCGGGTTCAAATCTCACCATGATTGGTTATCACAGTTAAACAATATATATAATAAGGATGTGCGTTGTGGTGCAATGGATATCGGCTCGAAATGAGAAATCGGGAAGCCGAGTTCAAATTCCAGTTGAATTCATTGCATTCACTTACGCGCAGATACCCTTAGGAAAGGTATTAATCCGTCTATTCCTTCCAGTTATGGGTTAAATAACAGAACAGATTGGGTTCTATAGCCTTGGCTGGCAACCTGTCTACCGCAGAAAGCAATGGCAACCTACTGCGGGATAATCTTCTGCCCAGTCAGTCATGTCTCTTTCGAGACATGATCGCCCAAGCGTGTTTCACGTATGGCTCTTAGCTAATAATATTTTTACCTTGACTTGTGAACAATTTTAATTTTGTTAAACATTGCTTGCTACTGACATAATTTTCTCTCACCTTTTATATTTGTTGAAATACAGTTTATTTATTTGCTACTATAACAAATTTGCTTGTTTCATGAATTGACTTTAAATTTAAATATTAAAAAATGTGCTTTGAGTCATGCCTGTAGCGTAATTCCGTCACAGTAACATTAAATAATTTGTGAGAAGCAATTACAAAATAAATACAAATAGAAATGTTTGAAAGAGACAGAAGAACATAATATATTCAGATTAACAAGGGGCAGGAAGATGCCATGATCGCCTACGTCTTGAAAGACATAAAAAAAGAAGAAAGTGTCAAAAGTTACTTCAAGCAACAAACTTTAGTAATTTGTGAAAAGCGATGATCGTTAACATTATGAACGGGTTTTCCACACGAAAACGCTATGGCTCCGTTTGTGTAGCCATTTTTTTTAATCATATCATCCCACGCAAGGCTGTAACGCCACTGATGTGCAAGGGGCTACATAAGTGTGAGAAGATTAGAAAAGAGAAAACCGGAAACCGCATCCTAAACAGGAAACAAAGGATGAGCTTCTTTACCTGTTCAATAGATGTGGGTGGAGTGTGAACCGGGCGGTAAGTTAGTCTATCTATTCCAATTGAAAAAAAAAAAGAAAAAAAAAGTGAGAAGATTAGAAAAGAGAAAACCGGGAACCGCATCCTAAACAGGAAACAAGGGATAAGCCTCTTCACCTGTTTAATAGATGTGGGTGGAGTGTGAACCGGGCGATAGGTTAGTCTATCTACTCCAATTGAAAAAAAAGAAAAAAAAAGTGAGAAGATTAGAAAAGAGGAAACCGGAAACCGCATCCTAAACAGGGAACAAGGGATAAGCATCTTCACCTGTTTAATAGATGTGGGTGGAGTGTGAACCGGGCGATAGGTTAGTCTATCTACTCCAATTGAAAAAAAAAACAAAGTGATAAGATTAGAAAAGAGAAAACCGGAAGCCGCATCCTAAACAGGAAACAAGGGATAAGCCTCTTCACCTGTTTAATAGATGTGGGTGGAGTGTGAACCGGGCGATAGGTTAGGCTATCTACTCCAACTGAAAAAAAAAAGTGAGAAGATTAGAAAAGAGAAAACCGGAAACCGCATCCTAAACAGGAAACAAGGGATGAACCTCTTCACCTGTTCAATCGGTGTGGGTGGCCATGTTGAAAAATAGTTATTAAATTTATAATAATGTAAAACCCAAAACATATTAAGGAAAACAAAGGAATGCGGGCTCAAAGTCTGTATAATATATAATCTTCATTTTGGCTCTGAATGATGACCATTGTTGGGGAAGTGTTGGTTTTGAGAAATAGTGTCAGAATGATTTAGGATAAATTATTTATAGAGCTTTCATTAAACATTATCCCACAATATTTCAATTCAATAAAAATGCAAGAAATTACCAAAAGACATTGGTTGAAATATTCAGTAAGCAAAGAATTTATATTAACAAGTAGCAGTATAGCCCAGCCTTGCTCGGGTGTAATGAAAGCTTTAAAACTAATCCATGGTCCTGGAGCTCAGACTCTTTGGACGTTGGCACGAAAGACTAAAAAGCAATAGTTGTTTCCAGTTAAAGCGAAACCGTAGACTGAAAGATAAATGAATGAATATAAGTCAAATTTTGATTTCCTGGTATCGATATCAAATAAGTTTTTTTCGTCGTAAACTGAATTTTGAAGGCTAAATAACTCCTCTGAGTAAATGGTATCATGGCTGAGACTAAGAACTACAATTATACCTACTTAGAGCCAAACCCGAAGCAAAAACTAAAATAAAAGGGCTGAAAAAATACAGACATACAGGCAGATAAACTGACACGCGCAAAAACATATTGCCTTTTATATATATATATTATCGATTTTCTGCATTATTGTAAGAACTGCAACCTTGAAACTTCTGAATATCGTTTCTTATGTCTTTGTCTATGAGTGTATCAAATTTGATTAAAATCGGACCACTCCTTCTATAATCCGATTTTTTCGATTTTCGATATTTATCGGGGGTACCTCGACACAAAACCTAGCTAAGAACACTTGCAAACGCTTATAGTAAAATCTGTGTAAATTTTCAAGAACATCAGTACAGCCGTTTCGGAGTCTATAGGTATCGGACATGCACACACTGACACACACACACACCCATGCACACACTCAGACAAAGTTCCATTTATAAATAAATTTAGACCATTTATAAATAAGTTTAGATAACATATACATGAATGTTCAATGAACGCTTTTCTGCTCATGACAAGGGAAACAATGTTTGAAAGGTTGCTCATGAAGATAGTTGGTGAAATAAAATTTTTATGTAAGGTTTGTGAGCAAAATTAAAATATATTAGTAATTTCTTTCAGGTGTCAGTTCAAGTCCTAGTGTGTATGTGTGCGTTGTTTTAATTCGAACTTGAGTTATTAAGAGTTATTCAGTTTTAGCTATGAGTAAATGTGTACAATTACTTATTTTGTAGAGAAATATAGGTTCACTTTTATAGTTAACTGTATGTTGATAACCACGCGGTAGATTGATGGTCTACAAGAGAGTCGTGGAGAATTTCGAGTCGATGATGAGTTAGTGGGAGGACTCACGTGAAGTCTCGTGGCATCTCTCGCAGATTGTTCGCTGACTGAACTCGAATATGAGTTGCATTGTTGTTTAAATACGATCTGGGTTCCAAAAGCCTTGGCAGGAAAAAAGATTTCAGTGTTGTCTTAACCAATCAAAAACTAAATTTACAAACACAAAATGGCGATTGGCTAAAGGCTTTATGCAGGCAGAATACATCTTCCGAAGGGGAGCAAAGGCTTGTGTGGAAGATTCCACACCATCTCCTAAAAGATGCCTAAAAGTCTTGAAGAAACAGTGATGTTCTATGGGAATATACCATGGTCAGTTGGTGTAAGTAATGAGGAAGTCTTACAGAAAATGAGCACGAAGACTTATATTTGCAATCAGAAACTGTTGTAATTTCTGGGACAAATAGTGAAGAAAGACAGTTAAGAGAATAGAGCATTCAAAGGACATATTACAGGCAAGAGAACAGTAGAAAAAACGTGTAACCTGCCTTGTTGTAAGCGATGATCGCTCACACCAAGAAAACTGTAGCATCCTTAGACGCAACACTCGTAATTATATGTAAGAAAAACAGGCTATTCACTATTTTTTAAGTAGAAGACTACCTCTGAAGAGATCTGAGGAAAATCTCTTCGTAACTTGGATAGGAGCCCAGAAGGAATAAAAAAAATTATCCAATAAGGAATACGCACTGATTTTACTCTCTTTCATTAACGTTCATACTTTTTTTTTTTTACTAATTTTTAAGTTTATTTTTTGCATTCGTAGTTGCTTCTTTCATTCGTTTCTCTCATCGACTTTCGCATTCTCTCGAGAAATTATACAGGCTAATTTTTTTTTAGTCTATTTGTTTGTTTTTTATGATTTTTTTTTTATTCATTGTTTTCTTTCTACGCTTGCCTTTGTTGTCAAAACTCACAAGCAATTAACCATAATTGTCAGAGAAAGAAAAAAGAAAAACGTGAAAAAAAAGTTCTTTTTTTTTTTTTGCATGCGATTTTCCTCTTTACTTCAACGTTATTTTACCTGCTTCGTCTGCTTTTTCGCTTCGACAACGTCAATCAGCTATGACTAAAATAGTTCTATATTCCCCGTTGGTGCCAGAGATCGGTGTTTCAACTCATTAAAAAAAAACTAAGAAGTCGAATGTAAAGTTTGAAGGCATACAGGCAGGCTCACCCCATTAGAAAATATTGGAGTAATACAAACGCCTTACTTGATCACGCCCCTGTCTCCCCTTCTGTCGTGTTAGTACTCATATCTATCTATCTATCTATCTATCTATCTATCTATCTATCTATTTTAGTATGTTCTTTCATTCTTTTTTGCGTTCTTTCTTTATTTCATTATTTCACTCTTTCTTTCTTTCATAGAAAATTATATCTATCTATCTATCTATCTATCTATCTATCTATCTATCTATCTATCTATCTAATCAGTTTGTTGATACTTATCTATCTATCTATCTATCTATCTATCTATCTATCTATCTATCTATCTATCTCAGTCTGTTCCTATCTATCTATCTCAGTCTGGTCATTATCTATCTATCTATCTATCTATCTATCTATCTATCTATCTATCTATCTATCTATCTATTCCTGCACATTCCCTAGGGCCAGATACACCTGAAAAAGTCCTGATCATATATTGGCCGAATCGCTATAATAAAGACAAGAACAAAATATAACTTGATTGAATGACTCGATCTACAATACTAACAACATTTCGCCTCTTAAATCCTGGCAATAAAGAAGATTTAAAGGAGAGCGCACCAGATATTATGATAAATACATCCCTGATCGGAAATAACCAATGTATAATATAATACCTAAAACTTAGAAGATAAGCCCGGAAAAATCAGTGTGTGTCTGTGTGTCTGTGTGCGTGTGTGTCCGTTACCTATAGACTCCGAAACGGCTGAACCGATTTTCTTGAAAAGTTACACAGTTGTACTATAAGCGTCTTAGTTGTACTATAAGCGTTCTTAGCTAGGTTTTGTGTCGAGGTACCCCCGATAATTTTCGAAAATTGATAATCGAAAAAATCGGGTTATAGAAGAAGTGGTCCGATTTTAATAAAATTTGATACAGAAATTTCAAGGTTGCAGTTCTTTCAATAGTGCAGAAAATCGATAATATATGTATATATATATATATATATATATATATATATATATAAGGCAAGATGTGATGTTTGTGTGTGTGTGTCTGTTTATCTGTTTGTATGTCCTTTATTCAAATCCACAATTTTTATCCGATTCTCGCCAAATTTCACACAAATATTCTTTAGGCTGAGTCTGAGCTCCAGGACCATGGATTAGTTTTAAAGCTTTCATTACACCCGAGCAACGCTGGGTTATACTGCTAGTGTAATATAGAATGAAAAAAGACATGAAAGGAAACTTGTTCGAATTCAAGAATGCATAATATACATATATATTACTACTTCTGTCATATCTCTGTGCTTCAACCAGCCTAACATGATATGGATTTAGCGGCTTGTGTTGGAGAAGTCCTACGGGTAAAGGAGCTTGGATGAGCTCTACCACGGAATTTGTGAACTGGCGGCGCTTCATCGAGTTTAATTCGTCACCTCTTCATCACCAGGGCCCGTGGTACAGTTGGTATAACATCAGCTTAATAACCAAAATTGTTTGGGTTCGATTCCTGGGAGTGGATGCGCATTGTTGAAGAGTACCAAATGCAGGAGGAAGATGCCGTCCAGTGCTTTCTGCATTCTGTTGAGGTCGAATAAAAAACATCGATGAATTACTTAATAATTGTTCAAATCCTCTTACTACTTCTGTTTATATATATATAAGAAAAACTAAAATGATTAAAAAAAAAAAAGTAAAGTAAATTTTAAAGTAACTCATCGTGTAAAATATAATTCTATTACTGATAATTTTATCATTCCAATATAAAAAAGTAAACACTTGTATAAATGTTCGTGTCTTTGAAAGCGAATATCCACGCAAATATTAAATAGGGCTCATGAAAATCGTTAGTACTTAACACAACAATTCTATATAGGAGGCACTGGTAGAAAAACTGAAAATACTACAGGCTAAAATACTTCTAAAAGAATTACTTAATAATATATATATGTCTCGACCTCCCCCCACCCCAATTTGGATATATATTTTCACTTGTAAATATGAGTATACAGATTCACCTACGGCCGAGTTGACACTTCTCCCCCATCTTTTGAACAGGATTATAGGTTTATCCCTTGTTTCCTGTTTAGAATTGGGTGGGTTTCCGGTTTGTTTTAAAGTCTACTGCAAACTCACAATTTTTTTTTTCCCTTCAATAGTAGTAAATAGGTTCGTCTATTGTCCGGATCATACTCCTCCCCGGCTTTTTAAAAGAAGTAGAGTTTTTTTCCCTTGTTTTCTGTTTTGGATTGAGTTTCTAGTTCCTTCTGAAATTTTCTCATTCTCTTTCACTACCAGTAGCTCCTTACGTCTTTGTGGCATTGTCACCTTCACTGGGGTGAATTGATTACAAAAATGTTTCGTTCTTTCATTGAACATTGATCTTAATGTTCTCTTTCGATTTTTTCCTTACTCTCAGTAATTTTTTTTATATTCTCCCATCAGTTTTTGCTATTATCGCAAACACATGAACATATTTCACATGTATTTTCGTCTGCTGTGTCGTTGTGGCCAGTTCAAAGAACAGCTAATGTCCACCAACCTAATGTACACAATTTCAAAATCGATAAAACAATAATTTATTATGATGAAGATGTCTGTTATTTCTCCTTGAAAATGACTAAACAAGCGTCGTCTTTTTTTTAGTCACCTAAAACAAAACAAAAAAACACATCCTAACAACCTAACGTAGAACTAATTTTCACTGCTAATAAGCTCACAGTTTTCACTGCTAATATTTTTTCTGGAGTGGGGGGATTAAGAAAAAAAAATCAAAATGCCTAGAAACTATTAATGATTTCTTCTTTCAAACTATTAACTGCTTTGCCGTTTTACTCGGGTAAAGAAACAAAATTCTGACAAGGAAATTGATAAACAAATATAAAAGAACTGAAAGTTTTAAATGTTAAGATTTGTTAAGATCAAATTATTATAATTTGCTCATTGTAATTCCGAATTGGATCACTGAGTATTAGAATGTGATCTCCAATATTCCGATTTTGATCTTCGAAGATCAAATTCTAATCTTCAAAGATCAAAATTTGATTTTCACAAATTAGAATATATGATCTTTGGGAATTCGATTTTCGAGAATCAGAATTTGATCCTTGAAAATTCAATTTTAATCTTCATTTTCTCCGAATTTGATCATCAAGGAATTTGATATTCGAAGATCGGGATTTCATCTTCAAGAATAAGAATTTAATTATCATGAATTTGATTTTCTCTGAATATCCGAATTTGATATTCGAGAATCAGAATTTGATCTCGGAGTATCCAGTTTTGATTGTCACTTAGAATCGGGATTTGATTATCATGGATTTCAAATTTTAAATTTAGTCTGAATATCCAAATTTGATCTCTGTCAGAATTTTATCGTCGAAAATCTGAAATTAATTTTTGAAATACGAATCGGTAAGAAAAAGTATATATATAACTTAAACAATTTTCAACTTCATGCATCCATATTTTAAAATTATTAATGTTAGCTTTGGAGTAATAAAAAATCCTTCTTCTTATCTTCTTCAACATAATTTCAGGCTATGTTTAAACTTTGTGCATACAACAAAATGGAGTATCAAAAAGATTGTTTTTCCATTTACTTCCCTCACTCCTCGGCAAAGCGATGATCAGAATTGTAATAAATCCTAAATGTATAATGAAAGTGAATTTATAAATTTTCTTTGTTCTTGAGATATAAAACAAAGATATTATACACTATTTGTCAGATTGTTTATTAGAATTATTGGCAAAACGATTCCAACTTATAAAATTCAAATTGATTCCATATAATTGCCTTATATTTGGTTCACATATTTTAATAATTTGGTAAATGCGCATAGATTTACAAAAAAATGTTCTGACATTTATCTAAACTAAATATAAATGGAACTTTGTCTGTGTGTGTGTGTGTGTGTATCCGTTACCTATAGACTCCGAAACGGCTGAACCGATTTTCTTGAAAATTTACACAGTTATACTACAAGCGTCTGCGAGTGTTCTTAGCTAGGTTTTGTGTCGAGGTACTCCAGATAATTTTCGAAAATTGATGATCGAAAAAATCGGGTTATAGAAGGAGTGGTCCGATTTTAATCAAATTTGATACACTCATAGACAAAGACATAAGAAACGATATTCAGAAGTTTCAAGGTTGCAGTTCTTACAATAGTGCAGAAAATCGATAATATATATATATATATAAAAGGCAAGATGTTTGTGTGTGTGGCTGTATATCTGCCTGTATGTTTGTATTTTTTCAGCCCTTTTATTTTAGTTTTTGATTCGCGTTTGGCTCTAAGTAGGTATAAATGTAGTTCTTAGTCTCAGCCATGATACCATTTACTCAGAGGACTTATTTAGCCTTCAAAATTCAGTTTATGACGAAAAAATATTATTTGATATCGATACCAGGAAATCAAAATTTGACTTACATGCATTCATTTTTCTTTCAGTCTACGGTTTCGCTTTAACTGGAAACAACTATTGCTTTTTAGTCTTTCTTGCCAACGTCCAAAGAGTCTTAGCTCCAGGACTATGGATTAGTTTTAAAGCTTTCATTACACCCGAGCAACGCCGGGTGTAAGTAATTTAGTAAATGTGTATGATATTTTTTTTTTATAAATTAGTAATTGACAAATAATTGACTAATAATTGACTAATAAATCAATAGTGTTTTTTTTTTTGTTTTGTTTTTTATCCTTTCACCCCAAGCAAGGCAGAACTGCCACTGTTACGGTGTTACATAAGGGGTGAATGATGAGAAAGAGGAACAAGTTAGAGGGGAGTCAGAGAATGAGTAAGAAAAGAATGAGAATACAGGTGTGAAGAGAGCTGCATGACAGTAAAGTGGATACAAGGGTTGTCAGGGAAAGGATGTGAATCAAAAAGATAAAAGATGTCAGTTGAATTAGCATTTAAATTCTTGGAGATTGTAGATTTTAGGGAAGCAAATATACGGAATGGAATTCAACAGGTGGGAATTGCGAGCAAAAAAGCTGATAGAGTAGAAGCTGCGGTTACATTTGATTGGTTTCACTGTAAACGAGTGGGACCTAGCTGCTAGTCTAGTTGCTCAAGTAAATTCGTGTAGCAAGGGCACCAGGGAGCTAAGTTTGTCAGAGCAGGAGCCGTGAAAGTTTTGTAGAAGAGACGGAGGAAAGCCACATTATTTTAGTGTAAATTCTCAAGAATATAGAAAATGTATAAATTGAGTATTTGTCTATATTTCTGAGATGAGGTAGTATATACAGTACCTGAAGAAGGTCGGAGCATACAACGGCCGAAACGTCGTACAAATGGCAACAAAGGACAATAGCCCCAATAATGTAAATAATATATAAATTGGATTTCATATTACTGTCTGAAATTCTTGGATGAGGAGTTATTATTTACACTATTTATACTCCGGCTATTTTCCTTATCTTTGTTGTTATTATTACGATGTTTTGGCCGTTAAACCCCCCAATGGGAAAAGTAGTGGATAAAAGCGTTGGCCTGTAAATTTGATTTACATAGTAGTTGCCAGTTCAATCTCTGTGTCGGACAGTGTATACTTGCATTCGGGGGAAACGGACGAGCAAGAACTGGACAGTAGTATAATAAAAGTGAGTATTGGACGAGAATATGGATTTTGAACGAGAACTGTCTATTCTGTAGATTAAATAAAGTGTTCAGTTCAGAATTTCCCTGCAGGTTACCCAGATCGATATAAATCTGCGGAATGCCAAGAAACAAAATGACCGATATGTTTAGAGGAAAAATGAGAACAATACCCCAAATATAAAAATAGTAAATAAGCATTTTCATATTTTTAGTGAAGTATTTTAGTTTTTACAAGGAGTCGATAAAGACTGGGTAAAAAGGAAAAAGATTGATTTCATTTCGCATTCCCCCAAAATATTAGCGGTAGATTTTTTCATGCAAATGTATTTGTGAATTATTTTACTTTACAGAGTCACATTATGACTGAAAAAATTTCCTTGACGAAGTCAAAAGAGAAGGGTTATTTTCGTTTTGCGTTCCCAAAGAGAATTAGCGGTAGAGTTTTCATGCAAATGTATTTGTGAAGTATTTTATTTAATAAAGGGTGATGATGACTGAGTAAAGTCCCCTGAAGAAATCAAATAGGAAAGGGTTATTTTCGTTTCACCGTCTCAAAGAACATTAGCTGTAGAGTTTTTGTTTTTTGTAATCATATCGCCCCAAGCAAGGCATTTTACTGTCACTGTTGAGCAGGGGGTTACATAGGAGGAAAGTTATGAGAAAGAATGACAGGTTATAGGGGGTGTCAGAAAGTGGATGAGAGAAGGATGAGAATACTGATGAGAGTGGAGTGGAAGGAGAAAGGAACATGAGAGAAAGGATGCAGGTTAATGAGATAGGAGACGACTATTGACTTTACATTTAAACTCTTTCAGATTGTAGCTGTCGATGAAACAAGTAAATGGAAGGGAATTCGACAGTGGGGGAGTGCGAGAAAAGAAGCTGAGGGAGAATTTGCGTTTACATTTTATTGGTTTCACAGTAAAAGAGGGGACCTAGTTGCTAATCTTGTCGCTCGAGTAAATTCAGATATAGGGAGCACTAGTGATGTAAGTTGATCGGAGCAGAATCCGTGAAAGTATTTGTAGAAGACACACAGGGAAGCCACATTGCGCCGGTGAGAAAGTGCCTGTATCCGAGCTGCCAAGTCGGGATCGATCACATGACAGATTCTCCGTTGGATTTTGTCAAAGACCCCTAGGTGGATAGTAGGAGCACCAGACCAGATATAGCAGCAGTATTCAATGCACGGCCGGATGGTAGATTTATATATGTGTAGAATTGTTTCAGACGGTAAAAACTTCCTGGCCTTACACAGAGAACCAACTCACTTAGCAGCGGATTTAGCTATGGATTCTATATAGTCATTCCACTTGAAGTCTGTTGTGAGTGTTAACCCGAGGAGGCGCAGTGTTTTGTTTTCAATTGAATTTACATTAAAATGTGTTTGTAAAATATTTTATTTTATAAAGGCCAATAATGTTTGAAAAAAATCATTTGACGAAATCTAAAGAAAACAGATTTTTTGGTTTCGCATTCCCAAAGAATATTAGCAGCAGAGTTTTTATTAAAATGTATTTCTGAAGTATTTTATTTTATAAAAGCCGATAATGATTGAATAAAATCCCTTGGGGAAGGCAAAAGGAGGAGGATTATTTTGGTTTCACATTCCCAAAGAATATTAGCAGTAGAGTTTTTATTAAAATGTATTTCTGAAGTATTTTATTTTATAGAGGCCCATAGCGACTGAATAAAATCCCTTGAGAAAGTAAAAGAAGGATTAATTTCGTCTCGCATTTCTAAAGAATATTAGCTGTAGAGTTTTTATTAAAATGCATTTGTGAAGTATTTTCTTTTATAGAGGCCAATAATGACCGAGTAAAATTTTTGACGAAGTCAAAAGAGAAACCATTATTGTGGTTTCAGATTTCAAAAACATATTAACGGTCGAGCGTTCATTAAAATCTATTTGCGAAGTATTTTATTTTATAGAAGTCGATAATGACTGAATAAAATCCCTTGAGGAAACCAAAACGGAAAAGATTATTTTCGTTTCGCACTCTTAAAGAATATAAGCAGTAGATTTTTCATTTAAATGTATTTGCAATGTCTTTTATTTTGTCAAAAATTCATAAAGGAAGGAAAACAGAAAGGATTATCCAGTCTTTCATCAACATTAAGTAATTTAGCTTCCATTTTAAAATATCACATAAAAGTTATGTGCTTGATTTCTCAAACTTCAAAATGAAGATTATTTTTAAATATAAGAATAATTTCTCTTCTGTTGACTTGGGTCTCACTTGGTCAATTTTTAGGTCGCATTTGTGTGCTTGAACGAACACCTTCAGAAACACTAAATTATATTGGAAATATTTTATAGATGAATTAATTGTCTGCCTTCGTAGAGTTCTTTATTAAAGGCCCCTGGGTTTGGGCTGAAAGCAGCTCTAACGGCCTTTTTTTTTCCAGTGCCACCGGCGAGTCAACACGAACAAATTTAGCTCCGTAAAACTCAACCAGCACCCACAGGGTGTCCGAAAATATGAGCTGCCAAGAAGACAACATAGGATCGAGGATGTCCCAGCAGTTGTAGCAAAGCATCAGAAAACTGAATCTCTCTTTAACCTGAAGACGATGATATTCTGACGTTGCAACAGAAAATGAGAACTGTTATCCGAATGAACTTTTCTGTTTCCAGTTAAGTCTTCGCTAAAAATACTGTTTTTTTTTTTTTGCAACCATTTTTGAAACCCTATTTTGAATCTTCCCTTTCTTTCTTCTGTTATAAAGTCATTTTTTTTACTCAAATTTGGTGTTATCCTGTTTTCTCTCGCCGTGTCGCGTCAATGATCTTTTACCCTTATTTTCTACAGAGAACAAATAATTGGTCACTAAAATTCAAAGGGTATAAAAACCCGTATAATTAGACCGTTGTACAATTCTATTCATTTCTATTCATCTAAAAATGAAAAATGTTAAAATAACAGCGGTGTCAACGGAAAACCGTTCTTCTAACACAGTTTTTTCGAGTGCGAAGGTTAAGCATTGGCCGTTTTATTTCCAAGTCTGTATTTGTCATTATATTCATTCATAGAAATAATTTAAAAATTTTTCCCGCTCTAGAAATACCGTTTAATGATATTTCGCGAAATCAAGTAAAGCAAGATGCATGTTTGTATATTTGATGACAGTATGATAAAGAACATTCATTTTCCCGTTCTCGCTAATAATGAAGACTTGAAATACGGCAATATGTCTGACAATTTGGTCGTCATTTTATTTTCTCTGTTTTCTTTTTTAGACAGTGAAAATATAAACATTATTTCAAAAATTAAGGTTTTACTGAAAATTTTAAAAATATTTAAAAAATAAAGGTCTTACTTTTCCGAAAACAGTCGTAGCAAAACTCTGACCAAATTAAATTTTGTGATCTGGGAGCGTTCAAAAATATTACCATATAAATTAATGGGATATCCTTCTTCCTTTTACGTTATTTCATCAATAGCAGGTAATCTGTAAAACGTTTCTTCTCTTTTGTCAGTATTGTTATTTGTTTGCCCTAACAAAACAAACCATTCACGTTCGAACATATTTTCCATCTTTCTCTGTGAAACATTTTCGTTTTTTTTTATTCAGTTGTTTTTTTTCTTTTTAATTTCGTTTTTATTTCTGACACTGCACATTGCTTTTTCTATATCTAGCATTTTTCTTTCCCTTTGTGTTGCTTTCCTTGGTTTTCTCCCTTGATGAATATATCGTCTGCTACTGTCTCTCTATTCACAATCTTCCAACACGAACAACAAACAAGAAAATAGGAAAGTAAACGAATACAAGCTGTAACCTGATAAGAAATTCCATCGTTTGTTTTATCGGTTCCGTAACGAAAATCGACGAAATAGACAGAATTCTGCGCAACATTTCATTTTAACATGATTTTTTTTCAAGTTGGTTTTTGCGTGACTTTTGCTATGTCTTCCTGGATTTATCTTTGTTTTATTCTATTGTCTTGAAATTATGCTTTATTGTAACGTGTTTACGTAGGGAAGAGATTATGTTTTAGCGTTTCAATGCAAGAACAACTAAATACAGGCGGATATCGTATCAATATTATGTTTTGAAAATATCTACGTAGGTTTCCGTCTTGAATAAGGGTAGGTCTTCAAAGTAGCAAACATGAGAATATATGAATCAAGTACACACGCGTGCACACACACACACACATGTATGTATATATATATATATATATATATATATATATATATAAGCAACAGACGCACTTGTATATATATATATATACATGCCTATATATACATATATATATATATATATATATTCATAACTTTTTTATATATAAAAATTTTCATATTGTTATCGTATATTGACTCGAAACGTGAATATATTGTTATCGTATATTACTCGAAACGTGAATATATATATATATATATATATATATATATATATATATATGCATCTTCAACAATTATATACATATATATATATATATATATATATACATTCATAACTTTTTTATATATAAAAATTTACATATTGTTATCGTATATTGACTCGAAACGTGAAATCGGAAAGCCGAGTTCGTATTCCAATTGAATTCGTTGCATTCGCTTACGCGCAAATACCTTTAGGAAAGATATTAATCCCTCTTTTCTGTATCCAGCTATGGGTTAAATAGCATGACAGATTGGGTTATATAACCTCGGTTGGAAATCAGCCTAACGCAGAAAGTAATGGCAATTTCCTGCGGGGGAAAAAATTCTGCCCATTCAGTAATGTCTCTTTGGAGACATGATCACCCAAGTGTGTATCACAGAGATAGAGTCAGAGAGAGATAGTGACAAAGAGAGAGAGAAAGAAAGAAAGAGAGAAAGAGAGATGAAAGGACTGAGATAAATAGATAGATAGATAGATAGATAGATAGATAGATATGAACAGAGTAAAACAAATAAGAAAATAGAGAGATAGATATGAACAGACTGAACTAGCTAGCTAGATAGATAGATATGAAAATGATACCCAACAGCCAGATCAGGAATTAAGAATATGGAAAAATTAGGAATTCTGATTAAAAAAAGTTTTGCTCGATAGACGAAGAAAAATAAGAGATTAATGCGGTGAAGTTTAAGAAGAGACTTAATACGGCAGGGTGGCTGTTCCTTAACCCTCTAGGGCCATTCGTATCCTATTTGATACAGTATTTCCCTATAAGGAAACATTTGGTATTTCCCTATAAGGAAACATTTGGTATTCATTGACTGAGCAGTCAGTACTGCTTTCATTTGAAATTTATAAAATATTTCTCTTAAAAAAATTTTCAGGAAAATATTTCTTTCAAGGCTTGTTTTCATACTGTATCAAATATGATACGAATGGCCCTAGAGGGTTAATAATATAATATGATTAAGGCTTCTACTTGTCATAAAGTGGGGGATCAGTTCTATATTGTTATGAAGTAATAAACAGTTCCCCCACTAATTACTACTTAATAATATAATATGATTAAGGCTTCTACTTGTCATAAAGTGGGGGATCAGTTTTATATTGTTATGAAGTAATAAACAGATCCCCCACTAATTACTACTTAACCCTCTAGGGCCATTCGTATCATATTTGATACAGTATTTCCCTATAAGGAAACATTTGGTATTTCCCTATAAGGAAACATTTGGTATTCATTGACTGAGCAGTCAGTACTGCTTTCATTTGAAATTTATAAAATATTTCTCTTAAAAAAATTTTCAGGAAAATATTTCTTTCAAGGCTTGTTTTCATACTCTATCAAATATGATACGAATGGCCCTAGAGGGTTAATAATATAATATGATTAAGGCTTCTACTTGTCATAAAGTGGGGGATCAGTTCTATATTGTTATGAAGTAATAAACAGATCCCCCACTAATATGATACGAATGGCCCTAGAGGGTTAAAAAGATGAAAAAGAAGAGGATGAGGAAGTAGAGAAGTGGTTTT